>JAUPTC010000013.1:4872639-5104867 GCA_030762895.1 Sophora flavescens
GTGTTGGAAAGCTTATTCAGAGGCCCTTAATTTGGTCTAGGGCTAGGTCAGGATTAATAAGCATAAATAGCTGTTTAGAGCCGCACAAGTCAGAGAGAGACGGAAATCAGACAACTTTTACAATCATTGTTTTTTCTTTTACAATATTGGGCTTAATTGGGCTTAATTGATAAACATTGTTAATTTTCGGATTTTTCACTCATCCTGACCTTGTTGCCTTGCGCAGAGCATAACTAGAGCTACAAATATCGGATTTTGGTGATCTTGCTGTCCTTAGAAAGATAAGGAAGAGACCTACAATTTCAGGTTTCAAATGAATTGTTAAATTAGGCCAAAATCAAGGGTAAATTAGGTCCCGAGTTCTCTGGTGCGGCTCAGTGCGCAGTCGAAGATGTTCATTCACTTAAATGTGCCTAACTTACTCATCTTAAGCCCAATTAAGGCATATGATACCTTGTTGGAAAGCTTATTCAGAGGCCCTTAATTTGGTCTAGGGTTAGGTCAGGATTAATAAGCATAAATAGCAGTTTATAGACGCACAAGCCAGAGAGAGACGGAAATTATACAACTTTTACAATCATTGTTTTTGCTTTTACATTATTGGGCTTAATTGCTAAACATTGTTAATTATAAGATTTTTCACTTATCCTGACCTTGTTGCCTTGCGCAGAGCATAACTAGAGCTACAGATATCGGATTTTGGTGATCTTGCTGTCCCTAGAAAGATAAGGAAGAGACCTACAATTTCGGGTTAAAATTGTCAAATTAGGCCAAAATTAAGGCTATGTTGGGTCCCGAGTTCTCTGGCGCGGATCAGTGCGCGGTCCATGATGTTCCTTCAGTTAAATGGGCCTAACTTACACATCTTAAGCCCAATTAAGGCATATGATACCTTGTTGGAAAGCTTATTCAGAGGCCCTTAATTTGGTCCAGGGTTAGATCAGGATTAATAAACATAAATAGCAGTTTACAGCTGCACAAGCCAGAGAGAGACCGAAATTAGACAACTTTTACAATCATTGGTTTTGCTTTTACATTATTGGGCTTAATTGGGCTAAATTTCTAAACAATGTTAATTTTTGGATTTTTCACTCATCTTGACCTTGTTGCCTTGCGCAGAGCATAACTAGTGTTAAGATATCGGATTTTGGTGATCTTGCTGTCCCTATTAAGATAAGGAAGAGACCTACAATTTCACGTTTCATAAGAATGTCAAATTAGGCCAAAATCAAGGCTGAATTGGGTCCCGAGTTCTCTGGCGCGGATCAGTGCGCAATCCATGATGTTCCTTCACTTAAACGGGCCTAACTTACTCATCTTAAGCACAATTAAGGCTTATGATACCTTGTTGGAAAGCTTATTCAGAGGCACTTAATTTGGTCTAGGGTTAGGTCAGGATTAATAAGCATAAATAGCCGTTTACAGCCGCACAAGCCAGAGAGAGACGCAAATTATACAACTTTTACAATCATTGTTTTTGCTTTTGCATTGTTGGGCTTAATTGCTAAACATTATTAATTTTCGGAATTTTCACTTATCCTGACCTTGTTGCCTTGCGCATAGCATGACTGGTGCTACAGATATCGGATTTTGGTGATCTTGCTGTCCCTAGAAAGATAAGGAAGAGACCTACAATTTCAGGGTTCACAAGAATTGTCAAATTAGGGCAAAATCAAGGCTAAGTTGGGTCCCGAGTTCTCTGGCACGGATCAGTGCGCGGTCCATGATGTTCGTTCAGTTAAATGGGCCTAACTTACACATCTTAAGCCCAATTAAGGCATATGATACCTTGTTGGAAAGCTTATTCAGAGGCCCTTAATTAGGTCTAGGGTTAGGTCAGTATTAATAAGCATAAATAGCAGTTTATAGCCACACAAGCCAAAGAGAGACGAAAAATAGACAACTTTTACAATCATTGTTTTTCAATTTACATTATTGGGCTTAATTGGGCTTAATTGCTAAACATTGTTAATTTTCGGATTTTTCACTCATCCTTACCTTCTTGCTATCCCTAGAAAGATAACGAAGAGACCTACAATTTAAGGTTTCACAAGAATTGTCAAATTAGGCCAAAATCAAGGCTAAATTGGGTCCCGAGTTCTCTGGCGCGGTTCAGTGCGCAGTCCATGATGTTCCTTCACTTAAATGGGCCTAACTTACTCATCTTAAGCCCAATTAAGGCATATGATACCTTGTTGGAAAGATTATTCAGAGGCCCTTAATTTGGTCTAGGGTTAGCTCAGGATTAATAAGCATAAATAGCAGTATACAACCGTACATGCCAGAGAGAGACGAAAATTAGACAACTTTTACAATCATTGGTTTTGCTTTTACATTATTGGGCTTAATTGGGCTTAATTGCCAAACATTGTTATTTTTTGGATTTTTCACTCATCCTGACCTTGTTGCCTTGCGCAGAGCATAACTAGAGCTACAGATATCGGATTTTAGTGATCTTGCTGTCCCTAAAAAGATAAGGAAGAGACCTACAATTTCAGATTTCACAAGAATTGTCAAATTAGGCCAAAATCAAGGCTAAATTGGGTCCCGAGTTCCCTGGTGCTGATCAGTGCGCAGTCCATGATTTTCCTTCACTTAAATGGGCCTAACTTACTCATCTTAAGCCCAATTAAGGCATATGATACCATGTTGGAAAGCTTATTCAGAGGCCCTTAATTTGGTCTAGGGTTAGGTCAGGATTAACATGCATAAATTGCAGTTTACAGCCGCACAAGCCAGAGAGAGACGGAAATTAGACAACTTTTATAATCATTGTTTTTGCTTTTACATTATTAGCCTTAATTGGGCTTAATTGCTAAACATTGTTAATTTTCGGATTTTTCACTCATCCTGACCTTGTTGCCTTGCGCAGAGCATAACTAGGGCTACAGATATCGGATTCTTTAACTGGTCTTTGGTTCTGATTATCCAATGTTACTTGAGAGAGTAACTTCTGACTTTTCTTGATAAGCGTGAAACTGAGTAGAAGAGAAGGCTTCAAGTCTTTTTCAGGTTGTTGAAATACAATTATGATAATCCTTATAGAATTCGCGTTCATAAGATAAGTGCTTCCATCTTGAAAATAATCGCGTCTATCTAGCCATTTAAGATTTTTCATTCGGGCTAGTAGACGAGCTCCATATTGAGGACTTAGCAAGTCCAAAGACTAGTGTGGACGAGCGCTTCTGTCACCTTTAGTGGACGAGCACTTCTGTCACCTTTAGTGGACGAGCACTTCTGTTACTGTAGTGGACGAGAGCCTCTGTTACTTTAGTAGACGAGCTCCATATGCCACGTCATTGGACGGATACTCCTTTAAATGGTTGAACGTGACCTAGTAGACGAGCTCCATATGCCACGTCATTGGACGAGCGCTTCTGATACCTTAATGGACGAGCTCCATATGCCACGTCATTGGACGAGCGCTTCTGTTACTTTTAGTAGACGAGCGCCTCTGTCACTTTAGTAGACGCTGGCTTTCATCACTTTAGTGGACGACCACTTGTGTCACTTTAGTGGACGCAAGTTTCTATCTCTTGTGTTTTGGACGTGCGCTTCAATCACTATAGTGCTGGACGTTTGTTTCAATCACTTGTGTGTTGGACGTGAGCTTCTATCACTTGTGTTGGACGTGAGCTTCTATCACTTGTGTTGGACGTGAGCTTCTATCACTACACTATTGGACGTGAGCTTCTATCACTACAGTGTTGGACGTGAGCTTCAATCACTTGCGTTGGGCGGATAAATCTATCATTTGCATTGGACGGATGATTCTCTTATTTAATCTGCACACTCGAGAGACAGGTTAGCAACCAATATGAAGGTTAATTAAATCATTAACCAATGTTTAGTTCTCATCAAAACTTAGGGAAATGCACATCAGACATTTTAGAGACTTAACACCGAGTTCTCTGGCGCGGATCAGTGCGCGGTCCATGATGTTCCTTCACATAATTAGGCCTAACTTACTCATCTTAAGCCCAATTAAGGCATATGATACCTTGTTGGAAAGCTTATTCAGAGGCCCTTAATTTGGTCCAGGGATAGGTCAGGATTAATAAGTATAAATAGGAGTTTACAGCCGCACAAACCAGAGAGAGACGGAAATTAGACAACTTTTACAATCATTGTTTTTGCTTTTACATTATTGGACTTAATTGGGCTTAATGGCTAAACATTGTTAATTTTCGGATTTTTCACTCATCATGACCTTGTTGCCTTGCGCAAAGCATAACTAGAGCTACAGATATCGGATTTTGGTGATGTTGCTGTCCCTAGAAAGATAAGGAAGACCTACAATTTCAGGTTTCACAGGAATTGTCAAATTCTGCAAAAATAAAGGCTAAATTGGGTCCCGAGTTCTATGGCGCGGATCAGTGCCCAGTCCATGTTGTTCCTTCACTTAAATGGGCCTAACTTACTCATCTTAAGCCCAATTAAGGCATATGATACCTTGTGGGAAAGCTTATTCAGAGGCCCTTAATTTGGTCTAGGGTTAGATCAGGATTAATAAGCATAAATTGCAGTTTACAGCCGCACAAGCCAGAGAGAGATGCAAATAATACAACTTTAACAATCATTGTTTTTGCTTTTACATTATTGGGCTTAAATGGGCTTAATTGCTAAACATTGTTAATTTTTGGATTTTTCACTCATCCTGACCTTGTTGCCTTGCGCAGAGCATAACTAGAGCTACAGATATCGGATTTTAGTGATCTTGCTGTCCATAAAAATATAAGGAAGAGACCTACAATTTCAGATTTCACAAGAATTGTCAGATTAGGCCAAAATCAAGGCTAAATTGGGTCCCGAGTTCTCTGGTGCGGATCAATGCGCGGTTCAGGATGTTCATTCACTTAAATGGGCCTAACTTACTCATCTTAAGTCCAATTAAGGCATATGATACCATGTTGGAAAGCTTATTCAGAGGCCCTTAATTTGGTCTAGGGTTAGGTCAGGATTAACTTGCATAAATTGAAGTTTACAGCCGCACAAGCCAGAGAGAGGGAAATTAGACAAATTTTATAATCATTGTTTTAGCTTTTACATTATTGGCCTTAATTGGGCTTCATTTCTAAACATTGTTAATTTTTGGATTTTTCACTCATCCTGACCATGTTGCCTTGCGCAGAGTATAACTAGAGCTACATATATCGGATTTTGGTGATCTTGCTGCCCATAGAAAGATAAGGAAGAGACCTACAATTTCAGGTTTCACAAGAATTGTCAAATTAGGCAAAAATCAAGGCTAAATTGGCTCCCAAGTTCTCTGGCGCGGATCAGTGCGCACTCCATGATGTTCCTTCACTTAAATGGGCCTAACTTACTCATCTTAAGCCCAATAAAGGCATATGATACCTTGTTGGAAAGCTTATTCAGAGGCCCTTAATTTGGCCTAGGGTTAGGTCAGGATTAATATGCATAAGTAGCAGTTTACATCCGCACAAGCCAGAGATAGATGGAAATTAGACAACTTTTACCATCATTGTGTTTGCTTTTACATTTTTGGGCTTCATTGCTAAACATTGTTAATTTTCGGATTTTTCACACATCCTAACCTTGTTCCCTTGCGCAGAGTATAACTAGAGCTACAGATATCGGATTTTGGTGATCTTGCTGTCCCGAGAAAGAAAAGGAAGAGACCTACAATTTCAGGTGTCACAATATTTGTAAAATTAATCCAAATTCAAGGCTAAATTGGGTCCCGAGTTCTCTGGCGCGGATCAGTGCGCAATCCATGATGTTCCTTCACTTAAATGGGCCTAACTGACTCATCTTAAGCCCAATTAAGGCATATGATACCTTGTTGGAAAGCTTATTCAGAGGCCCTTAATTTGATCTTGGGTTAGGTCAGGATTAATAGGCATAAATAGCAGTTTACAGACGCACAAGCAAGAGAAAGACGCAAATTAGACAACTTTTACAATCATTGTTTTTTCTTTTACATTAATGGGCTTAATTGCTAAACGTTGTTAATTTTCTGATTTTTCACTCATCCTGACCTTGTTGCCTTGCACAGAGCATAACTAGAGCTACAGATATCGGATTTTGGTGATCTTGCTGTCCCTAAAAAGATAAGGAAGAGTCCTACAATTTCAGGTTTCACGAGAATTGTCAAATTAGGCAAAAAATCAATGCTAAATTGGGTCCCGAGTTCTCTGGCACGGATCAGTGTGCAGTCCATGATGTCCCTTCACTTAAATGGACCTAACTTACTCATCTTAAGCCCAATTAAGGCATATGATACCTTGTTGGAAAGCTTATTCAGAGGCCCTTCATTTGATCTTGGGTTAGGTCAGGATTAATAAGTATAAATAGCAGTTTACAGCCGCACAAGCCAGAGAGAGACGCAAATTAGACAACTTTTACAATCATTGTTTTTTCTTTTACATTAATGGGCTTAATTGCTAAACGTTGTTAATTTTCGGATTTTTCACTCATCCTGACCTTGTTGCCTTGCACAGAGCATAACTTGAGCTACAGATATCGGATTTTGGTGATCTTGCTGTCCCTAGAAAGATAAGAAAGAGTCCTACAATTTCAGATTTCACAAGAAGTGTCAAATTAGGCAGAAAATCAAGGCTAAATTGGGTCCCGAGTTCTCTGGCACGGATCAGAGCGCAGTCCATGATGTTCCTTCACTTAAATGGGCCTAACTTACACATCTTAAGCCCAGTTAATGCATATGATACCTTGTTGGAAAGTTTATTCAGAGGCCCTTAATTTTGTCTAGGGTTAGGTCAGGATTAATAAGCACAAATAGCAGTTTACAGCCGGACAAGCCAGAGAGAGACGGAAATTAGACAACTTTTACAATCATTGTTTTTGCTTTTACATTATTGGGCTTAATTGGGCTTAATTGTTAAACATTGTTAATTTTGGGATTTTTCACTCATCCTGACCTTGTTGCCTTGCGTAGAGCATAACTAGAGCTACATATATCGGATTTTTGTGAATTTGTTGTCCCTAGAAAGATAAGGAAGAGACCTACAATTTCAGGTTTCATAAGAATTATCAAATTAGGCCAAAATCAAGGCTAAACTGGGTCCCGAGTTCCCTGGTTCGGATCAGTGCGCAGTCATTGATGTTCCTTCACTTAAATAAGCCTAACTTACTCACCTTAAGCCCAATTAAGGCATATGATACCTTGTTGGAAAGCTTATTCAGAGGCCCTTAATTTGATCGAGGGTTAGGTCGGGATTAATAAGCATAAATAGCAGTTTACAGCCGCACAAGTCATTGAGAGACAAAAATTATACAACTTTTACCATCATTGTTTTTGCTTTTACATTATTGGACTTAATTGGGCTTAATTGTTAAACATTGTTAATTTTCAGATTTTTCACTCATCCTGACCTTGTTGCCTTGCACAGAGCATAACTAGAGCTACATATATCAGATTTTGGTGATCTTGCTGTCCCTAGAAAGATAAGGAAGAGACCAAAAATTTGAGGTACCACACGAATTGTCAAATTAGGCCAAAATCAAGGCTAAATTGGATCCCGAGTTCTCTGACGTGGAGCAGTGAGCAGTCTAAGATGTTCCTTCACTTAAATGGGCCTAACTTACTCATCTTAAGCCCAATCAAGGCATATGACACCTTGTTGGAAAGCTTATTCGGAATCCCTTAATGGGGTCTAGGGTTAGGTCAGGATTAATAATCATAAATAGCAGTTTACAGCCGAACAAGCCAGAGAGAGACGGAAATTAGACAACTTTTACAATCGTTGTTTTTGCTTTTACATTTTTGGTCTTAATTGGGCTTAATTGCAAAACATTATTAATTTTAAGATTTTTCACTCATCCTGACCTTGTTGCCTTGCGCAGAGCATAACTAGAGCTACAGATGTCGGATTTTGGTGATCTTGCTGTCCCCAGAAAGATAAGGAAGAGACCTACAATTTCAGGTTCTACAAGAATTGTTAAATTAGGCCAAAACCAAGGCTAAATTGGGTGCAGATTTCTCTGGCGCGGATCAGTGTGCAGTCCATGATGTTCCTTCACGTAAATGGGCCTAACTTACTCATCTTAAGTCCAATTAAGGCATATGATACCTTGTTGGAAAGTTTATTCAGAGGCCCTTAATTTGGTCTAGGGTTAGGTTGTGATTAATAAGCATAAATAGCAGTTTACAGCAGCACATGCCAGAGAGAGAAGTAAATTAGACAACTTTTTCAATCATTGTTTTTGCTTTTACATTTTTGGTCTTAATTGGGCTTTATTGCTAAACATTGTTAATTTTCGGATTTTTCACTCATCCTGACCTTGTTGCCTTGCTCATGCATAACTAGAGCTATAAATATCGGATTTTGGTGATCTTGCTGTCCCTAGAAAGATAAGGAAGAGACCTACAATTTCAGGTTTCACAAGAATTGTCAAATTAGGCCAAAATCAAGGCAAAATTGGGTCCCTAGTTCTCTGGCCCGGATCAGTGCGCAGTCCATGATATTCCTTCACTTAAATGGGCCTCACTTACTCATCTAAAGCCCAAATAAGGCATATGATACCTTGTTGGAAAGCTTATTCAAAGGCCCTTAATTTGGTCTAGGGTTAGGTCAGGATTAATAAGCATAAATTGCAGTTTAAATCCGCACAAGCCAGAGAGAGACGGAAATTAGACAACTTTTACAATCATTGTTTTTGCTTTTACATTATTGGAATTAATTGGGCTTAATTGCAAAACATTATTAAATTTTGGATTTTTCACTCATCCTGTCCTTGTTGCCTTGCGCAGAGCATTGCTAGAGCTACAAATATCGGATTTTGGTGATCTTGCTGTCCCTAGAAAGATAAGGAAGAGACCTACAATTTCAGGTTTCACCAGGATTGTAAAATTAGGCCAAAATCAAGGCTAAATTAGGTCCCGAGTTCTCTGACGCGGATCAGTGCGCAGTCCATTATGTTCATTTACTTAAATGGGCCTAATTTACTCATCCTAAACCCAATTAAGGCATATGATACCTTGTTGGAAAGCTTATTCAGAGGCCCTTAATTTGATCAAGGGTTAGGTCAGGATTAATAAGCATAAATAGAAGTTTAAAGCCGCACAAGAAAGAGAGATGGAAATTAGACAAATTTTACAATCATTGTTTTTACTTTACATTATTGGGCTTAATTGCTAAACATTGTTAATTTTTGGATTTTTCACTCATCCTGACCTTGTTGCATTGTGGAGAGAATAACTAGAGCTACAGATATCGGATTTTGGTGATCTTACTGTCCGTAGAAAGATAAGGAAGAGACATACAATTTCAGGTTCCACAGGAATTGTTAAAATAGGCCAACATCAAGGCTAAATTGGGTCCCGAGTTCTCTGGCACGGTTTAGTGCACAGTCCATGATATTCCTTCACTTAAATGGGCCTAGCTTACTCATCTAAAGCCCAATTAAGGTAGATGATACCTTGTTGGAAAGCTTATTTAGAGGCCCTTAATTTGGTCTAGGGTTAGGTCAGGATTGATAAGCATAAATAGCAGTTTAAAGCCGCACAAGCCAGAGAGAGACGGAAATTAGATAACTTTTACAATCATTGTTTTTGCTTTTACATTATTCAGCTTAATTGCTAACTATTGTTAATTTTCGGATTTTTCACTCATCCTGACCTTGTTGCCTTGCGCAGAGCATAACTAGAGCTACAGATATCCGATTTTGGTGATCTTGCTGTCCCTTGAAAGATAAGTAAGAGACCTACAATTTTAGGTTTCACAAGAATTGTCAAATTAGGCCAAAGTCATGGCTAAATTGGGCCCCGAGTTCTCTAGCGGGGATCAGTGCACAGTCCATGATGTTCCTTCACTTAAATGGGCCTAACTCACTCATCTTAAGCCCAATTAAGGCATATGATACCTTGTTGGAAAGCTTCTTCAGAGGCTCTTAGTTTGGACTTGGGTTAGGTCAGGATTAATAAGCATAAATAGCAGTTTACAGCCGCACAAGCCAGAGAGAGACGGAAATTAGACAACTTTTACAATCATTGTTTTTGCTTTTACATTATTTGGCTTAATTGCGCTTAATTGCTAAACATTGTTAATTTTCGGAGTTTTCACTCATCCTGACCTTGTTGCCTTGCGCATAGCATAACTAGAGCTACAGATATTGGATTTTGGTGATCTTGCTGTCCCTAGAAAGATAAGGAAGAGACATACAATTTCAGGATTCACTAGGATTGTCAAATTAGGCAAAAATCAAGTCTAAATTCAAATAGACAAGTATAAACATTAGAAGGGGGGTTGAATTGTGTTTATCAGAATTTAAGCAAAGTTGAAATCTTTTCGTAAACAGAAGCTAGATTTGGACGAGTGAAAGAATACAGGATGGACGGGTGACTTTTGCAAACACACCACTTGATAGACGTAAGAAAACTAAAGCAATTAAAGAGTTTAAGGAAAGAGAGATTGACACAGTTATTTATTCTGGTTCACTCTTAAAAACAAAGAGCTATGTCCAGTCCTTGGCAGCACCAAGATTTATCCACTATAACTGATCAGGTTACAGACTCAAGTATTATTTGCACACCTAGCCTCTTCAGGCTCAAAGACAAGTATTGTTTGCACACCTAGCCTCTTCAAGCTCAAGACAGGTATTGTTTGCACACCTAGCCTCTTCAGGCTCAAGACAAGTATTCTTTGCACACCTAGCCTGTTCAGGCTCAAGACAAGTATTGTTTGAGAGATTTGGTTTGTAATGAATACAACTTAGACGGACAGAACTTTCACTAACACTCAGAGTGGTTTAAATGTAAAGCTTATGAAAGTCTACGTAATAACTTCAAATGATTGAAGAATACAGAATGAAAGAATTAATGCACTGAGTAATGGCTTTTTAATGCAATGTGTATTCTCTTCTTCTTCATCTTCAATGAATTCTGTATTTATGGTCTTCATGCATTTAGGATCCGTTAGAGACATTCCCTCAGATGTTGGCTTCAAGCAGAACTTCATTAAATGCAATAGAGTCGTTCTGGACATCCATTAATGCAATAGAGTCGTTCCGGGCAGCCATTAATACAATAGGAATGTTGGTTGTACTCTAACTTGAAGGATCATGGCTTTATGCATCATGATACAGCCATATCAGAGTTGTGCAGGGAGCTTTTTGTATTTTACTGAGCACACTTCCCTTTTCGTGTAAGGACCAGAGGTACTGGGGAATAAAGCATGTTGGAAGCATTCTTTAACTGGTCTTTGGTTCTGATTATCCAAGGTTGCTTGAGAGAGTAACTTCTGACTTTTCTTGATAATCGTGAAACTGAGTAGGAGAGAAGGCTTCAAGTCTCTTTCTGGTTCTTGAAATAAGATTCTGATAATCCTTATGGAATTAGCGTCTATAAGATAAGTGCTTCCATCTTGAAAATAGCCGCGTCTATCTAGCCATTTGAGTTTTCATTCGGGCTAGTAGACGAGCTCCATATTAAGGACTCAGCAAGTCCAAAGACTAGTGTGGACGAGGGCCTCTTACACTTTAGCAGACGAGAGCCTCTGTTACTTTAGCAGACTAGAGCCTTTGTTACTTTAGCAGACGAGAGCTTCTATTACTTTAGCAGACGAGAGCCTATGTTATTTTAGCAGACTAGAGCCTCTGTTACTTTAGCAGACGAGAGCCTCTGTTACTTTAGTAGACGAGCTCATATGCCACGTCATTGGACGGACCATTCTGATTCCTTAATGGACGAGCTCCATCTGCCACGTCATTGGTCGAGCGCTTCTGATACCTTAATGGACGAGCTCCATCTGCCACATTATTGGACGAGCCATTCTGATACTTTAAGTAGACGCTGGCTTTCATCACTTTAGTGGATGCTGGCTTTCATCACTTTAGTGGACGCTGGCTTTCATCACTTTAGTGGACGCAAGTTTCTATCTCTTGCGTTTTGGACGTGCGCTTCAATCACTACACTGCTGGACGTTTGTTTTAATCACTACAGTGTTGGACGTGAGCTTCAATCACTGCAGTGTTGGACGCGAGCTTCTATCACTTCACCGTTGGATGGATGATTCTCTTATTTAATCTGCACACTCGATAGACAGGTTAGCAACAAATATGAAGGTTAATTAAATCATTAACCAATGTTTAGTTCTCATCAAAACTTAGGGAAATGCACATCAGACATTTTAGAGACTTAACAATCTCCCCCTTTTTGATGATGACAAACATTGAGATGATTTAATGAACCTTAGAAAATATCAACAAAGAAAATAGCATATATAGACAGGTTGAAATTTTCTTAAGCGAACAGGTCATATCATATTCATTCTCCCATTCTCCTATAACACATTTCTATCACAAATCTCAATTTCTCCTATTCTCCCCCTTTTGTCAACATCAAAAAGGGTTATCAAGTTTTATTTATGAGATATGTTAAGGCAAGATAACATGTTAATAAAATCATAGTAATGCAGCAAGCATATTAGACATACTCCACTTAAACTATTGTATCATTACTCCCCCTGAACTAATGCTTAGTTAAAAGAACATGTATATAGGAGTAATGACAGATTTAGCATAGACTCGTTAACATTCATACATGTCATTCAGCAATACAATGCATGTTTAGATTATCTCTAATAAATAAAAACCTTTTTTCTGCGAAGGGTTTAGTGAAAATATCAGCCCATTGATTTTCAGTTTTAACAAACTTAATATCAAAGATGCATTTCTGAACATAATCCCTAATGAAATGATGTTTGATTTCAATATGCTTAGCCTTAGAATGCTGAATTGGATTTTTAGTTAAGCATATAGCACTAGAATTATCACACCATACAGATATGTTATGTTCATAAGTAGAGTAATCCTCAAGTTAATGTTTTACCCATAAGAGTTGAGAGCAGCAACTAGCAGCAGAGATATATTCTGCTTCAGCAGTAGACATGGCAATGGTTGTCTGCCTCTTGCTTGACCATGAGACTAAACTTGCTCCAATGAAGTGACATCCTACACTGGTGCTTTTTCTTTCTATTTTGTGTCCAGCAAAATCAGCATCACAATATCCCACTAATCTGTATTCTTTAGATCTTAAATACAACAAACCAAGATTAGTAGTTCCAAGCAAATATCTAAATATTCTTTTAACAGCCTTAAGATGAGATTCTCTAGGATCAGATTGGAATCTAGCACACATATAGACACTAAATTGAATTTCGAGTCCTGCTTGAAGTTAAGTACAGTAGAGAGCCAATCATACCTCTGTAGACAGTTTGATCTACCTTTTTACCTTCATCATCTTTGCTTAGTTTTGCATTGGGTTGCATAGGGGTTTTCATGAGCTTTGTATTTTCCATTTTGTATTTCTTGAGTATCACCTTGGTATATTTTTGTTGATGAATGTAAATTCCATCACTTGTCTGCTTGATTTGTAATCCAAGGAAGAACTTCAATTCTCCCATCATGCTCATCTCAAATTCAGCTTGCATTAGATTTGAAAATTCCTTGCACAGCTTTTCATTAGTTGCTCCAAAAATAATATCATCAATTTATATATGAACTATAATAAAGTTCTCTTTAGAGCATTTTTTGAACAGAGTAGTGTCTACTTGTCCTCTAGTAAAACCATTATGCATGAGAAAAGAACTGAGTCTATCATACCATGCTCTAGGTGCTTGTTTCAAACCATATAATGCCTTTTTAAGTTTGAAAACGTGATCTGGTCTATCAGTATCCTCAAAACCAGGGGGTTGTTTAACATACACTTCTTCTTCAATTATACCATTTAGAAAGCACTTTTTACATCCATTTGAAATAGGGTAATTTGGTGTTGTGCAGTATATGACATTAAAATGCGTATGGCTTCTATTCTAGCTACAGGTGCAAAGGTTTCAGTATAATCAATACCTTCTTGTTGGTTATAGCCTTGAGCTACTAACCTTGCTTTATTTCTGACAACTTTACCATCTTCATCTAATTTGTTTCTGAAGATCCGTCTTGTTCCAATAACCGACTTGTTTTTAGGCTTAGAGACAAGAGTCCAGACATCATTTCTGGTGAACTGGTTAAGTTCTTCTTGCATAGCAAGAATCCAGCTTTCATCCTCAAGAGCTTCTTCAATGCGTTTAGGCTCCAAATCTGAAATAAAGGCCACATTGCTTGATTCTCTTAATGTGGATCTGGTTCTTACTCCTTCAGAAGGATTTCCAATAATAAGATCCTTAGGATGATGAGTGTTGAACTTCCAATCCTTTTTGAGATCATTATGAAGATCTTGACTTGTTTCTTTGACTAAATGCTGTTCCACTTGTCTTTCAGCCTCAGGCACAGGTTCTGTTTTGGTTAGATCGAGTTGTTGATTTTTTGGCTTGTTTATATCAAGACCTGCAAGATCATCTTCTAGATCTGATAGTTCTTTATCAGTCTTTAATTCATCATTGAATTTAACATGAACAAATTCTTCAATAATACAAGTTCTTGAATTGTATACTCTAAAAGCCTTAGACTTTTCATAATATCCTACGAAGATACCTTTATCTACCTTAGAATCAAACTTTCCAAGATTATCTCTGGTATTCAGAATAAAACATTCACATCCAAAAGCATGAAAATAAGATATGTTGGGGATTTTTCCTTTCCATAATTCATAAGGAGTCCTTTTTAGAAAAGGCCTAATAAGTATTCTGTTTTGTACATAACAAGCAGTGTTTACAGCTTTTGCCCAGAAGTACTTAGGGAGATTATTTTCATTGAGCATAGATCTAGCCATCTCTTGCAGAGATCTGTTCTTTCTCTCAACCACTCCATTTTGCTGAGGAGTTCTAGGTGTAGAGAAATTGTGAGAATTCCATTCTCCTCACAGAACTGTCTAAACTGCTCATTTTCAAATTCTCCCACATGATCACTTCTAAGGGTAGAAATACAGAAACCGTGCTCATTTTATACTCTTTTGCAGAATACTGAGAAAGCCTTAAAAGACTCATCCTTGTGTGTTAGGAAGAGTACCCATGTGTATCTAGAATAGTCATCAACTATGACAAATCCATATTTTCTTCCAGCCAGGCTGGCAACACTAATCGGTCCAAACAGATCCATGTGTAACAAAGAAGAGGTCTAGAGGTTGATACTTGGTTTTTAGATTTGAAACTTGATTTTATCTGTTTACCTCTCTGACATGCATCACACAAGACATCTTTCTTAAAGCTAATATCAGGTAATCCTCTTACGAGATTATTTCTTTTTAATTCAGAAATTAGTTTCATACTAGTATGTCCTAGTTTCTTATGCCATAACCATCTCTCATCCTCTTTAGACATCAGACAGGTTATACTTTGATTTGAGAGATCAGACAGTTCAATCTTATAAAGATTTTGTTGCCTTTTAGCTGAAAAGAGGGTTTTGCCACAACAGTCTTTAACTATGCATACATCCTTGGTAAAGGAAACATCAAAACCACTATCACATAATTGGCTTATGCTAAGCAAATTGTGTCTTAATCCTTTAACCATAAGAACATTAGATATAGAGGGAAGAGGGGGTTTACCACCAATAGTACCAATTCCTATAACTTCCCCTTTCTGATTCCCTCCGAAGGCAACGTGTCCTCCTTTCTTAAGTTGGAGGTCTAGGAACATATACCTTTCTCCTGTCATATGACGCGAGCAGCCACTGTCCAGGTACCAGCAGTGGTGTTTTCTTTGTTTTGTTGAGGACATCTGCAACAAAAATTATTTGATCTTTAGGTACCCATATTTTTCTGGGTCCTTTTCTGTTAGTTCTAGGAGTGTGTAAAGACTTTATTCTCTTTCTATGGATACACTTAGACATAACATGCCCAATTTTTCCACTGAAGTTACAAATAGGTGTAGGTTTAGTTACAGTTGACTTAACAGATACTATAGAGGCTTTAGTTGATACTTTATGATGTGTCTGATGGACATATCCAATACCTTCTTTGTTAAGAGAGTGCTTCTGACTGCCAAGTAGCTTAGTCAGATTGTCTCTACCATTAAAAAATTTGGCAAGATCAGAAGTGAGCTCTTCCACTTTCTGTTGAAGTTTTCCAACTTCTTCAGATGGTGATGTTTCACTTGAGATCTTAGCTTCATTAGACTTTTCAGTCTTGACTCCTTTGTTCTCTTTAGCCAGCTTCTCGCACTCTTGAGATTTGTTTATGCTCACTAGTGAGCTTTACATACTCTCTCTTGAGGGATTTGAAGGCTTTAGATAAGCAGTTGGATTCCTCCATCAACTCCTCATAGGCATCAAGTAATTCCTCATAGTCAGGATGTACCTCATCATCAGAGTCTGAGTCAGTGTTGGCCATCAAACAGAGATTGGCTTCTTCCTCTGTTTCTTCATCAGAAGATGTTGACTCCAGATCCTCCCAAGTAGCCATCATTCCTTTCTTCTTCTTCTTGAAGAATTTCTTAACAGGGGCCTTCTTGAGTTGAGGACATTCAGCCTTGAAGTGACCGGGCTTCTTGCACTCATAGCAGACAATTGGACTTTTGTCTATTGAGGTGGATTCTTTGAAGTTCTTGTCCTTGTTGAACCTTCTGAATGGCCTATCCCTCTTGAATTTCTTTTTCTGTAGGAGAAGCTTTATCTTCCTGGTCAGGAGAGACAATTCTTCATCACTCTCAGAATCTTCGAGTTCTGATAGGTCAACATCACAGGATGACTCATCTACCTTCAGAGCCTTGGAAACTTTTACTGACTTTTGATTAGCTTTCAGAGCGATTGACTTGCCTTTCTTTGGTTCAACTTCATCTCCAAGTTCTTGCTCATGAACAGTGAGTGTTCCAAGAAGTTCATCCATAGTCAAGGTGGTGAGATCATTGGCTTAAGAGATAGCAGTGACCAAAGGTCTCCACTATTTAGGTAGACTTCTCAGAATCATTCCAACCTTCTCAGCATTGGTATAGACTTTGCCAAGAGATTTTAAACTGTTGATTATAGTTTGAAATCTTCCTATCATTTGAGCAACAGATTCTCCTTCCTCCATGACGAACAGTTCATAATTTCTGACAAGTATGGCAATCTTTGACTCTTTGACTTTGGTTGTTCCTTCATGTGTGACAGCTAAAGTGTCCCATATTTCTTTGGCAGAGTCACAAGCACATACCATCTCAAACTCCTCCGGACTGAGAGCACAAATGATGTTATATCTAGCTTTGTGGTTCAGCTCCCATTTTGTCTTTTTTGCAGTGGTCCACTGAGCTTTTGGTTTGTCAGTGTTATCATCATTCTTGGGAATGAATGGACCATCTGTAATGACATCCCAAAGATCAGAGTTTGTAGATAGAATGAACCATTGAAATCTATCTTTCCAATAGTTGTAGTTTTCTCCATTGAAGTAAGGAGGTCTGGTTAGGGAAGCTCCTTCAGTCTGATGACTTCCACTTGAACTACCTCCAACAGTCATGTCTATTCTTCAGGACCTTTTACCTCTACACTGTTAGATGCTCAACCCAGAGGCTGAGCTCTGATACCAACTGAAATAGACAAGTATAAACACGAGAAAGGGGGGGTTGAATTGTGTTTATCAGAATTTAAGCAAAGTTGAAATCTTTTCGTAAACAGAAGCTAGATTTGGACGAGTGAAAGAATACAGGATGGACGGGTGACTTTTGTAAACACACCACTTGATATACGTAAGAAAACTAAAGCAATTAAAGAGTTTAAGGAAAGAGAGATTGACACAGTTATTTATCCTGTTCACTCTTCAAAACAAAGAGCTACGTCCAGTCCTTGGTAGCACCAAGATTTATCCACTATAACTGATCAAGTTATAGACTCAAGTATTATTTGCACACCTAGCCACTTCAAGCTCAAAGACAAGTATTGTTTGCACACCTAGCCTCTTCAGGCTCAAGACAAGTATTCTTTGCACACCTAGCCTCTTCAGGCTCAAGACAAGTATTGTTTGAGAGATTTGGTTTGTAATGAATACAACTTAGACAGACAGAATTTTCACTAACACTCAGAGAGTGGTTTAAATGTAAAGCTTAGGAAAGTCTGCGTAATTACTTTAAATGATTGAAGAATACATAATGAAAGAATTAATGCACAGAGTAATGGCTTTTTAATGCAATGTGTATTCTCTTCTTCTTCATCTTCAATGACTTCTGTATTTATGATCTTCAAGCATTTAGGATCCGTTAGAGACATTCCCTCAGATGTTGGCTTCAAGCAGAACTTCATTAAATGCAATAGAGTCATTCTGGGCAGCCATTAATGCAATAGAGTCGTTCTGGGCAGCCATTAATGCAATACGAACGTTGGTTGTACTCTAACATGAAGGATCATGGCTTTATGCATCGTGATACAGCCATATCAGAGTTGTGCAGAGAGCTTTTTGTATTTTGCTGAGCACACTTCCCTTTTCGTGTAAGGACCAGAGGTACTAGGGAATAAAGCATGTTGGAAGCATTCTTTAACTAGTCTTTGGTTCTGATTATCCAAGGTTGCTTGAGAGAGTAACTTGTGACTTTTCTTGATAATCGTGAAACTGAGTAGGAGAGAAGGCTTCAAGTCTCTTCTCAGTTCTTGAAATAAGATTATGATAATCCTTATAGAATTCGCGTCAAAAAGATAAGTGCTTCCATCTTGAAAATAGCCGCGTCTATCTAGCCATTTGAGTTTTCATTCGGGCTAGTAGACGAGCTCCATATTAAGGACTCAGCAAGTCTAAAGACAAGTGCGGACGAGGGCCTCGTGCACTTTAGCAGACGAGAGCCTCTGTTACTTTAGTATACTAGAGCCTCTGTTACGTTAGCAGACGAGAGCCTCTGTTACTTTAGCAAACTAGAGCCTCTGTTACTTTAGCAAATAAGAGCCTTTGTTACTTTAGTAGACGAACTCATATTCCACATCATTGGATGGACCATTATTGGTCACGCTGTCGCGCACGCGCCAAAAAGCGAGCGGGTTTATAAAACTGTAGTTTACGAAGCGATAACTCGGATATCGTCTCAAAAGGACTCTTGACTTGTTATTAACCACAAAAATCAGTTTTTTTTTGTGGGGGGGTGGGGGGGGGGGGGGGGGGGGTTGGATTTGAATGCAAATAAGAAAACAATTAAGGAAACACAGAGCAATAAAAACAAGGCAGTTTAAAGGATTGTCAAATAAGCTAAAGACGATTAATCATCGTTCTCGATTTCCCAACTATCATCGGTTGCTCGTAAATTCCAAGCCCTAAGCAGATTCTAATCCCCTTTCGGTTGTAGCAACAATTAACAAACGAAATCGCTACTACAAGATATATGTTCCTATTCCCGAATTAAACAAACGGGGTTAAGCCCTCATGAACTAAACGAACATGAACGAACACACGCGAATTAAACAAACGCGATTCAATATAGGAACATAACATCGCCGAAATAAATCAATACAACACTATACACTCCTGAATTTAAAAAACAGAAATATATAGCATAGTATTGAAATGGGAAAAGCATACAAAACAGGAATTACAAAACCTCAAGTGTGGTGGAAATCAATTACAGTAGACTACTCCAAGAAATTTAGTTCTCCATAAAAACGAAACACAACTAGAAATTCTATAAAAAAAACAGTGGAGAATCAAAAGTCCCTCTAATCTGCCCAGAACAGCCATTTATATCTTTCAGGAACTGCGCCTACTCGCGAGGTGAACCCTCACTCGCGAGACGAATCTTATGAAACATTCAGCAACCTTTGGAATACTAGCCATAACACTAGATGAGCCAGAGGATTATCAAAATACCCCAAACTTAAACTTTGCTTGTCCCCAAGCAAACTTCAACTCAAAAATCAAAAAGACTCAAGACATGGCGAGCTTAAAGGATTCAATCAACTTTGCACAAATTCAAGCAATTTTATCAAAACAGTTTTCTTCAATGTTCCCCCCTTCAAACAAAGCAATCCCCACAATCCTTTATTCTGAACATTTGAGAATTTCATCATTCAAACAATCAATAATCTAAGCAAGGGATCCAAGTTACACACAAGAGGGAGATCACCAAATTCAAACAATTGCCTTCCTCACAAGGGAATTTAGTGTTTCACTCAATCGCTCAGTTTGTCTAGGTTATCAACATTTCACTCAATTTCACTTTTAAGAGCACTTCCCATAAATTTGATTTTCATCTCAAAATGGTTCCCACAGAAAACATGCATGCAACATCAAAAGGTCTTTTAAGGTTGTAATGGGGCCTGGCTAAGGGTAGGGTATACAAAGGTACTAGGCTTGAGTCCCTAGGAACTAAGAGAGCATGAAAATTTTTTTTACACTTTGAATTTCCACTCAGATTCCTTTTTCCAATTTTCTTTATGCTTTGGGTGACTACAGCCTTTTTCTTTAGATATCCTTTTTGACATTTTTGTTCTTTTTATTTCCCTTTTTTTTCTTTTTCTTTTTTTCTCTTTTTTTTCTTGCCTTTGGCTCCAACCTTTTTATTATATTTTTTTTCTCACCCAGAATGACATGTCACATCCTTGTAGCCACCCGAAACTTAGTTTCTTGCAACCATTCTCTTGTTAAGCTTCCATGCTCTCCTGATCCTAAGATCGGGTTAACATGGTGTTTTTTCAGATTTTAGGCTCATACATAAGGTCATCAAGAATTAACAGGCTTATTAGGCTCAAAAGGGCTAACTAGGGAACATGCATTAGGAAGGGTTCAATTTAGGCCAAGTGGCTATTTACAAAGAAAATCTGCCTAAATCATCTGATGCAAACACATAGACATGCAAACCATGGAGAGATTCAAGCAAATTCGGGAAAGTGAAACTCAAAAGTGATTTCACACAGTTAAAAACATGTTGGAGGCTCAAATCCTCACCTAGACATTTTTGCAAATTGTTTGACCGAGATGCTATCCCTAGTGTGTGCTTCCCTTCACCCCCAAACTTATCATAAATCATGCAATCATAACAAAATATCTCAAAGTTCAGTTTTCAATTTTTCAAAACCTAGGGGGAATCATCACATAAATCAATCACATAAATCATGCAAACAATCTGTGCCAAATCAATCAAAATCAATCAAGCTCACCGACCAAAGACTCACACAATTTATTCAAGAGCTAAAAGAAAAACAAGACCAACCAAACACAAAACAAAGCTACAATTAATTCCCTCCCCCACACTTAAAACATACATTGTCCCCAATGAAACAACATAACTATAAAATCAGAGTGAGGGAAAGGAAGGGGTGCTCCCTGATCAAGTGGCAGTGTAGGTGGGAGCTTCCAAGGAGAGCTCCTCAACAGTAGCATCGTCAGGAAAACCAGCAGCCACACCATAGAATGGCTTCACCTGCCCGTTAACCTTGAAGGACTTGTTGCTACCTGCATCTTTAATCTCTACTGCACCATAAGGAAAAACATTAGTAACAACAAATGGGCCAATCCACTTGGACCTAAGCTTTCCCAACCATCATTTTCAAAGCGGAGTTAAACAAGAAGACTGTTGACCCACAGAAAATTCTTTTCTAGCAATCATCCTATCATGAAAATGTTTTGTTTTCTCCTTATAAATCCGGGAGCTTTCATAGGCTTCTAGCCTAGGCTCCTCAAGCTGTTGTAACTGGAGTTTTCTTTCAATACCAGCTTTTTTCATTTCCAAGTTACAGCACTTGACTGCCCAATATGCACGGTGCTCAACTTCCACAGGGAGATGACATGCCTTACCAAATACAAGCCTAAAGGGGGACATCCCTATTGGCGTCTTGAAAGCGGTCCTCTGAGCCCACAGTGCGTCTTCTAGACTGCGGCTCCAGTCCTTCCTATTCGGCTGCACCATTTTCTCTAAGATCTGCTTGATCTCCCTATTTGATATCTCAGCCTGGCCATTGGTCTGGGGATGGTAAGCAGTGGAGACTCTATGCACAACTCCATACTTCCGGAGTAGAGCTTCCATGGTGCGGTTGCAGAAGTGAGTGCCCTGGTCACTGATGATAGCCCGAGGTATGCCAAACCTGCAAAAAATATTGGACCTAACAAATTTTGAAACAACTTTAGCATCGTTAGTCCTAGTGGGGATAGCTTCCACCCACTTTGAAACATAGTCAACAGCCAAAAGAATGTATAGAAAACCAAAAGATGCAGGGAAAGGACCCATAAAGTCGATTCCCCACACATCAAAAACCTCACAGAAAAGCATGGGCTGCTGAGGCATTTCACTCCTACGAGTGATGGCAGGGCCTACTGCTTGACACTCTTTACAAGTCCTGTAGACCTCATAGGCATCTCTAAAAATGGTGGGCCAGTAGAACCCAGAATCTAGGACTTTCCTCGCCGTCCTCTGTGGTCCAAAGTGTCCCCCTACTTGAGAGGCATGAGAAAAGTGCAGATGGACTCGATCTCATAGTCCGGGACACACCTCCGAATTACCTGATCACTGCAAAACTTCCAAAGGTACGGATCATCCCACACATAGTACTTGGAATCACTCTTGAGTTTGTGGATCTTGGATCTACTTGTACCGCAGAAAAAACACCAAAGAACAAGAAAGTTAACAATGTCAGCAAACCAAGGCGTTACCCCATGCAGATGTAGAAGCCGCTCATCAGGAAAATCATCCTGGATAGGAGAAGGATCCTCATCCCTTGCTATTCTACTCAAATGATCAGCTACTAAATTTTCAGCTCCACTCTTATCTTTTATCTCCACATTGAACTCTTGGAGCAAAAGCATCCACCGAATCAATCTCGGCTTCGCCTCTGGTTTCTTCAACAGGTACTTCAGAGCTGCATGGTCAGTAAAAACAATAACCTTGGAACCTAGCAAATATGACCTAAATTTATCAAGAGCAAATACAACAGCTAGAAGTTCCTTTTCAGTGGTGGTGTAATTAGATTGTGCAGTATCTAAAGTCCTAGAAGCATAATGAATGACATGGGCAGCCTTGCCCACCCTTTGTGCCAGAACCGCTCCCACAGCATAATTAGAAGCATCACACATGAGTTCAAAAGGGAGGGTCCAGTCAGGGGGCTGGATGATGGGGGTAGAGGTCAATGCCCTTTTCAGATAGTCAAATGCCTTCTTGCAGTTGTCATCAAAGTGGAACATGGCATCATTCTTCAGCAGGTTTGACAAGGGAAGAGCTATCTTGCTGAAGTCCTTAATGAAGCGCCTGTAGAAACCTGCATGGCCAAGAAAAGAACGGATCTCGCGAACGCAAGATGGGTAAGGCAATTGTGAAATCACATCAATTTTAGCAGGATCTATTGAAATACCCTCTTTAGAAATAACATGACCCAAAACAATCCCCTGTTCTACCATAAAGTGACATTTTTCATAGTTCAAAACCAGATCAGTCTCAATGCATCTTTCTAGAATCAAACTCAGACTATGCAAACATGCATCAAATGAGGAACCATATACAGTGAAGTCATCCATGAACACTTCCATGCAATTTTCAATAAATTCAGTAAAAATGCTAAGCATGCATCTTTGGAAAGTGCCAGGAGCATTACAAAGGCCAAATGGCATCTTCCTATAGGCAAACGTGCCGAAGGGGCACATGAAAGTGGTCTTTTCCTGATCCTCTGGTGCAATATGGATCTGGAAGTAACCGGAAAAGCCATCAAGAAAATAGTAATGAGATTTACCAGCCAGTCGTTCGAGCATCTGATCGATGAACGGCAAATGAAAGTGATCCTTTCTGGTGGCCTGGTTCAACTTCCTATAATCTATACAGACTCGCCAGCTATTCTGGACTCTAGTGGGTATAAGCTCATTATAATCATTTCTTACCACTGTGAGGCCGGTCTTCTTGGGTACAACTTGCACTGGACTTACCCAAGTACTATCAGAGATGGGGTATATGATACCCGCATGCAGAAGTTTAGTCACCTCCTTCTTCACAACATCCAGAATCAATGGATTGAGCCGCCTTTGGGGCTGCCTAACTGGTTTAGCCCCATCCTCCAACAGAATTCTATGCATACATCTTGAGGGGCTAATTCCTGGGATGTCAGCCAAGGTCCACCCAATCGCCTTCTTGTGCTTCTTCAGAACCTCTAAAAGCTTAGCTTCCTGGTCAGAGTCAAGGCTGGAGGAAATAATGACTGGAAGTTTTTCATTCCTCTCCAAGTAAGCATACTTCAGATTCCCAGGAAGTGGCTTGAGCTCTAAGGAGGGTGGCTGCTCAATGGATGGTATATTCGGAGCAGCTGATAGTGTGATTTTACATCATGTTTTCTGTACACTTTTGCATGCATTTTTTCATATAGATTAGGCATTCTTTATTTTATTTTTAGTTAGTTTTCCCTTGGAACGGATAAGGCGGTGTTGTGGTGTTGTTTTGCAGAAATTAAAGATAAAATGCCCAAAATGAGCCATGATGGAGCCTGGATTAAGTTGGAGCTTTAATAATGAAGAAAGGATAGCATAAATCAAGAGTGAATTATGAATTGGAATCTCAAGTGGCATTTGAGAGAGGTTCAACGTGAAAGTTAAGGTTGCTGGATGAGAAAAAAATAAAGAGTATTGAATGGAAAAGTTTAACAGCTGCGTTATTAATGTGGAAGATTGAAATGGGACAGTTATGTGAATAAAAATAAAGATAAGGCAGTAATGAAAAGTAACAGACAAAGAAGGAATTGTTGGTTTATGACAATTGAAATCAATTAGTCCAAAGGGGTCCACGTTAATTAAGGCTAAAGAGAAGACAAAGTGATTTGCAATGTGAAAGTGAGAATAGAAAAGTAACGTGAATCAAGGAAATAAACTGCCAGCAACATGAATTAAATGCACAAGGGACCCGCATGAGAAATCAAAAGATGCAGATTGAGAAATCAAATATTAAAAATCTGGAATTTATTGCTAGATGGATACAAAAGACCAAGGGGCAGCGTCAGTTATGACAAGGAGGCCAAAAGGCAGCACCATTGAAAGAGATATAATTCTCTCGGAGACTTGGACAGAGAGGGAGATATTATTCTCTCAGAGAGAGACCAGGAGGGGCGTGATTTTCTTGAGTCAGAGGCAGCCTCTGGAGGATTGCTCCCATGGAATCCCTTCTTTCCTTCATCTATGTTTCTTTGTATTCTCTTTTTATGAGTAGTTAAATCCCTGTTGTTGGGATTAGATGTAGCCAACTGATTATCATGTATTTATCTTGACTGATTATTCTATGTTCATGTCTTCATATTAGTGATTAATTTTCTCGTGCTTAATGCTTGTTGTGGCTAGCACCCCCATGACTCGATTTGTGTTTTGGTATGCAATGGGTCGTTCGTATCATAACCGGATTTGAATTTAAACACCTAGTAACCCTTTCATCTAGGAATGGAGTTAGGTTTATTAGTAATCACATGATCCCTAATATTAATGCAAATTCATTAATCTAGGCCACCTAAGGAATTAGGGTCTATTAGTGGATTTAGGCTCTTGCCATCCGAGGAATCGGGGTTTGAGTAATTTAGTGGATTGATTTTAATATCTCGAAGCATGAATGGGAGGTATCTAGTCCCGATAGTACATGAGACAGATGTTTGGTGAAGTCTAGTCCCAACATATCCTTTTCGCATTCCAAGTGTTCGATAAAAAGACAAAAATATTTTGTTTCTTTTCTTTTGTTTATTTTGAATTCTCTTGATTTCTCTATTTAGTCTAGATAGTTGCCGAGTTTGTGAATTGGTAGTTGACATCCAATCCCCGTGGATACGATAAACCGGTCTTACCACCGTATTACTTGCACGACTGGGTATACTTGCCCAGATTCGTCAACAAGTTTTTGGCGCCGTTGCCGGGGATTGGTTTTGCCAATATCAATAGTAACAGAGGAGGCAACTAATTTAGACATTTTAATTATTTTTACTTTTCTGTATATATTTGATCTTTTTGTTTTGAGTTTTGTTTGTACAAGGTGATGCAACAAATGGAGACTTATTACTTTCCCACCTTGGACGGTGTTACAAAATACCACTTTGGGCCTAATGTAGTCTTGGGAGACTACGGGCTTTGGGGACGTCACTGTCCTCATGCACAAGCTTATAGTGTGATAATGAAGCATGAGGAGGAATGGGAATGGAAGGAGCAAACACCGTTGAAAGCTGCTCTAGAGCAATATTCCCAAGAACTATCCGCCTCAGAGGCCAAGGCAAGAGCCAACTGTGACAGTATAGAAACCGTGAAGCAGAACTTCAAAATGCAAGTTGAGGAGATTTGCAAACAGTTAGTACAAGAGTCACGTGCAGCACAATTTGAGGAAAATCTGGTTTGGGGGATAGTTCAAGATGAAGACGAAGTGGTAGAGGATTCCACCATGCTTGCTAAGGAATCTGAATTTTCTGCATTGGACAAATATGTTGGCTTGCATGCGTGTGTGGACATTGGTAAACTAACCCCTTCCACTTGTCTTTTAAACTTCCTGGTGAAAATGCCATTTGACCCGCTAGGAAGTAAGTGCAGTATTATAGTTGAAGAGGTCAATGGTGCTTTTACACACTGGCTGGGTGGAGCTGAAGATGAAGTCATACTACTGCTACAATCTCCACTCCAAGTTCCATTTGATCCGGGAGGAGGATCCTAGAACGTCAAGCTAGTGACGTTAAAGAAGCGCTTCTTGGGAGGCAACCCAAGTTTCTTAACTCTTCTCTTTAGTTGTTTCATTTTCTTAATAGTTTTGTTTTTGCTTTAACCTCTTGAATAATTTGAGAAGCTCAAGAGGAAAATAATAAATTGTCAATTGCCAAGTGTTTGCAGGGTAATAAGGAAGGAAGAGAGAGCAAGAAGACAAGGAGAAGAGAAAAAGGGGCAGAGAAAAAGCAAAGTCAGCACCCGCTACCGCCTCGGTAAGCCGTTCCAAATTTTTGTTTTATTTTATTTTTCTCCTCTTTCCATCTTGATTGTTTACATTGGGGACAATGTAAATTTTTAAGCTTGGGGTAGGGGTATTTTGCATTTGCATTTTGCATGTTGCATTCATATAGTTTTGCATGATCACATAATTAGATTGCCCTTGCTTAGAATTTTGTATCCAATTGTGAGAACTAAGTGCCAAATAATTTGTGATAGTGAATTGTTGAACCCAATTTGTTATTCTTGTAATATGGCTGCAAATGAAAATGTTTGAGATAATCTTGGATAGTTGATAATTAGCATCTGGTTCTGAGGATTTGTGTTTTTCATTGAATTCTGAACTAAAATGTGAGATTTTGAGCCAAAGGGGTACTCACTAAATATACCCCATTCTTTGTGTTAGAGTGGTTATTCCTCTTGGTTTGCTTTCTCTAGAACTTGACTTGAAACCATTTTGAAGCTTAAAAATTGTTTGGAAACATTTTTGAAAATGATTGAGGCAATAGGTATTTTTCTGGCCTTCTGAGCTTTGAATGATGAAATGCTACCCCTTAGTTGCCCAATTTTGAGCCTAAAAGAATAAAATGCTTTTCTTGGTACCCTGAAATGTTTTGATAAATATGTTGGATAAGGGACCTTCTAAAGTATTACAAAAGGGAAAAAAGGTAGTCGAAAAAATTTGGGATGAAAGAATCAGAAAAAAAATATAATTCTCTTGAGTTGAAAAAAATCTCCCTTTCTCCAAAAAAAAAGAAAAGAAAAAAAAAATAAAAATAAATAGAGAAGGGGATGACGAAAAGAAAAGTGAGAAATAAAAAGAAAAGGAAAGAAAAGAAAGGTGGAAAATAAATTGAAAACCCAAGAAGGTATTTTAGAAGGTCATGCTTTGTAAATGGTTGATGTTTGTGTAGCCTTTTGAAATGTCCTTTTCTTGTTATCCCCACCTAACGATTAATCCCATGGCCACGTTACAACCAAATAAAAGACCTCTTGATTCTAATGTGTTTTCATTAATAACATAGAGATTTGGTTGATAGTCAAGCCTATGGTAGGATTCATTCCTTGAGGAAAATTGAGTAAAATGTCTTATCCCCTAAACACTTGAGTGAGGTTAGAAAAAAAGCCAAGCAAATGAACAAGCTTGGGGTGAGCTTCAAGTGAGAAAGAGTGCCCAAATAATTGAGAACATGAGTCTAAGGAACCTAAGCCTCTAATTGGACTTGAATTGATTGTCTCCTGCTGAATTGTTTAAAATGCCTATTATTTGGATTAGTATTTACTCGGGTTCTTGGTTCACTATCCACTGCCTTGATTAGTTTGATCTTGTGGCCTTAGTGATTGCTTGAGGACAAGCAATTGAATAAGCTTGGGGTGATTTGATAGTGTGATTTTACATCATGTTTTCTGTACACTTTTGCATGCATTTTTTCATATAGATTAGGCATTCTTTATTTTATTTTTAGTTAGTTTTCCCTTGGAACGGATAAGGCGGTGTTGTGGTGTTGTTTTGCAGAAATTAAAGATAAAATGCCCAAAATGAGCCATGATGGAGCCTGGATTAAGTTGGAGCTTTAATAATGAAGAAAGGATAGCATAAATCAAGAGTGAATTATGAATTGGAATCTCAAGTGGCATTTGAGAGAGGTTCAACGTGAAAGTTAAGGTTGCTGGATGAGAAAAAAATAAAGAGTATTGAATGGAAAAGTTTAACAGCTGCGTTATTAATGTGGAAGATTGAAATGGGACAGTTATGTGAATAAAAATAAAGATAAGGCAGTAATGAAAAGTAACAGACAAAGAAGGAATTGTTGGTTTATGACAATTGAAATCAATTAGTCCAAAGGGGTCCACGTTAATTAAGGCTAAAGAGAAGACAAAGTGATTTGCAATGTGAAAGTGAGAATAGAAAAGTAACGTGAATCAAGGAAATAAACTGCCAAAGAACATGAATTAAATGCACAAGGGACCCGCATGAGAAATCAAAAGATGCAGATTGAGATATCATATATTATAAATTTTGAATTTATTGCTAGTTTTATACAAAAGACCAAGGGGCAGCGTCGATTATGACAAGGAGGCCAAAAGGCAGCACCATTGAAAGAGATATAATTCTCTCTGGAGACTTGGACGAGAGGGAGATATTATTCTCTCGAGAGAGAGACCAGGAGGGGCGTGATTTTCTTGAGTCGAGGCAGCTTCCCGGAGGATTGCTCCCATGGAATCCCTTCTTTCCTTCATCTATGTTTCTTTGTATTCTCTGTTTATGAGTAGTTAAATCCCTTTGTTGGGATTAGATGTAGTCAAACTGATTGTTCATGTATTTATCTTGACTGATTATTCTATGTTCATGTCTTCATATTAGTGATTAATTTTCTGTGCTTAATGCTTGTTGTGGCTAGCACCCCCATGACTCGATTTGTGTTTTGGTATGCAATGGGGACGTTCGTATCATAACCGGAATTGAATTTAATCACCTAGTAACCCTTTCATCTAGGAATGGAGTTAGGTTTATTAGTAATCACATGATCCCTAATATTAATGCAAATTCATTAATCTAGGCCACCTAAGGAATTAGGGTCTATTAGTGGATTTAGGCTCTTGCCATCCGAGGAATCGGGGTTTGAGTAATTTAGTGGATTGATTTTAATATCTGAAGCATGAATGGGAGGTATCTAGTCCTGATAGTACATGAGACAGATGTTTGGTGAAGTTTGGTCCCAACATATCATTTCTGCACTCCAAGTGTTCGATAAAAAGACAAAAATATTTTGTTTCTTTTCTTTTGTTTATTTTGAATTCTCTTGATTTCTCTATTTAGTCTAGATAGTTGCCGAGTTTGTGAATTGGTAGTTGACATCCAATCCCCGTGGATACGATAAACCGGTCTTACCACCGTATTACTTGCACGACTGGGTATACTTGCCCAGATTCGTCAACAAGTTTTTGATGGAATCCCTTCTTTCCTTCATCTATGTTTCTTTGTATTCTCTTTTTATGAGTAGTTAAATCCCTGTTGTTGGGATTAGATGTAGCCAACTGATTATCATGTATTTATCTTGACTGATTATTCTATGTTCATGTCTTCATATTAGTGATTAATTTTCTGTGCTTAATGCTTGTTGTGGCTAGCACCCCCATGACTCGATTTGTGTTTTGGTATGCAATGGGGACGTTCGTATCATAACCGGAATTGAATTTAATCACCTAGTAACCCTTTCATCTAGGAATGGAGTTAGGTTTATTAGTAATCACATGATCCCTAATATTAATGCAAATTCATTAATCTAGGCCACCTAAGGAATTAGGGTCTATTAGTGGATTTAGGCTCTTGCCATCCGAGGAATCGGGGTTTGAGTAATTTAGTGGATTGATTTTAATATCTGAAGCATGAATGGGAGGTATCTAGTCCTGATAGTACATGAGACAGATGTTTGGTGAAGTTTGGTCCCAACATATCATTTCTGCACTCCAAGTGTTCGATAAAAAGACAAAAATATTTTGTTTCTTTTCTTTTGTTTATTTTGAATTCTCTTGATTTCTCTATTTAGTCTAGATAGTTGCCGAGTTTGTGAATTGGTAGTTGACATCCAATCCCCGTGGATACGATAAACCGGTCTTACCACCGTATTACTTGCACGACTGGGTATACTTGCCCAGATTCGTCAACAGCAGCCATGAGGTCAAGAACTTCGGTTGAACAGACAGCTTCACTCACACTATCACCCTGCAAAGTAGAATCAAGAAACTCAGCACAAACAGCACAAGGGTTAGTGTCAGTACAGTCAGTACATGAATATATATCATCAAAGCCAGATACAAATGGAAAATCAGAAACCAAGTCCTCATGGGTGTCATCAATAATTTCGGAAAGCAACTCTATTTGGAAAACAGAGTGCTCCTCCAGGGGATGCTTCATAGCATCAAAGATGTTAAACTTTGCCACAATGTCTCCAAACTCCATGGACATGGTCCCGTCATCAACATCAATCTTTGTCTTAGCTGTCTTCATGAACGGTCTGCCCAGGATTATTGGTGATCTACTGGAATTTGTTTCCCCTGCCATGTCCAGGATGTAGAAGTCAGCAGGGAAAATCAACTCCTCAACTTGTACCAGCACATCTTCTACCATTCCCATTGGGCGAGCACTGGTCCTGTTGGCCAACTGGATAGTGAGACCTGTATACTGCAAGGGACCAAGATCAAGGTTATTGAAAACAGAGGTGGGCATGACATTTATGGAGGCTCCCAAATCCAACATGCAATTTTCAAATTTTCTGTCCCCAATAGTGCATGGAATAGCAAAAGTGCCCGGATCCTTGCACTTTTGTGGTAGTGCCTGAGTGGGGGCTGAAATAGTAACTCTTTCTGGTGCAGGCTTAGACTGAATAAGGGCTGAAACATTTCTCCCTAGATTAACTCTCTCATTACCCTTTAACTTCCTCTTGTGGGTGCATAAATCCTTCAGAAATTTAGCATACTTAGGAACCTGCTTGATCACATCCAGAAGCGGAATGTTTACCGCCACCTTTCTGAACACATCTAGAATTTCCCTCTCCTTGTCTTCCCCACCAATCTTCTTATTTTTCTGCACTCTCTGTGGGAAGGGGATTGGTGGCACATATACTCTCTCAGCTTCAACATCAACAGAAGGCTCAGGAGTTACCTCAACAGTTTCTTCATTTTTTTCAGGGGCTGTCTCTATAACTTTTCCAGATCTCAGAGAAATGGCACTCACATTAGGATTGGAGACATTGGGATTCATCACTGTTTGTACAGGTAGTTGACTTGATCCTTGAGCTTGCTGTATGTTATTTATGGATGTGGCAAGCTGTCCAACCTGTGTCTGTAAATCTTGAATGCTAGCATCGGTTCGCTGCTGAAACTGTTCCTGTGAGGCCTGGAACTGTCCAACTTGCTGCTGGAAAAGTGTAGTCATTTGTGAAGTCATTTGTGATGTCATTTACTTGAACATGTCCTCTAGTGAAGGTCCGGAAGGTGCAGAAGTGGTCACTTGAGGAGGATTCTGTGGTGCCATCGGTTGCTGTTGGGATGAGTTTCCATACCGAGGTTAGGGTGATTCCTCCAGTTGGGATGATACTTATTTGTGGAGAGGTCTGGAGTGTTGTACCGGTTCTGACTGTTGCCTTGATTGTAAGGATGGACTGCATAAGCTTGAGGCAAATCAGTAACTGACCCTTCCTTCAGAATGGGGCATGCTTCATACGGGTGCTCAGGAGAACTGCACATGCCACACAACCTTGCCGGCAGAACCTTATCCATTGCCAATTGCTTCACCAAAGAAGTGAGCTCATCCATTCTATTCTCAAGGGCCTGGTTGGAAGGAGAGCTATGGACCTCATGCACACCCCTTGTCTCAACAAAATTTCTCCTGGTTGTAAACTGCTGGGAATTCAGTGACATATTTTCAATTAATTGCTTGGCAGCAGCTGGAGTCTTATCAATAAGTGCTCCCCCACTAGCAGTATCCAAAATATTTCTATCCATCGGTAGTAACCCCTCATAAAAATACTGGATAAGAAGCTGCTCGGAAATCTGATGTCGAGGCAACCGGATACCAACCGCTTGAATCTCTCCCAATACTCGACCAATGACTCATTTCCTTGTCTCGATGCCATATATTTCCTTCCTGATTGATGCAGCTCTGGAGGTAGGAAAATATCTCTCTAAGAAAACCTTCTTCAAATCGTTCCAGGTGGTAATAGAGTTTGGCTCAAGATAGAGCAGCCAATCCTTTGCAGCGCCCTGTAGTGAAAACGGGAAGGCTCTCAGCTTGATGTGATCCTCAGTTATTCCCTCTGGTCTCAAGGGTGTGGAGCAGACAACCTGAAATTCCTTCAGATACTTGTGTGGATCCTCACCTGCAAGACCACTAAACCTTGGCAACAAATGTATTAGACCAGATTTTAATTCAAAGGGAGTAACAGCACCAGCATATTCAATACACAATCCATTATAATTAACATCAGGGGCAGCAAGCTGTCTTAATGTCCTTTGGTCACCCATATTATCAAAAACAGTTTCAGAATTAGAATCACCACTAGTGCTAGCCCGAATTGCTCTACGGCGTGTGTGCAGTGTTCTTTCAATTTCAGGATCAAAATCACACAAGTCAGGGCATGTAGACCTAGTAGCCAGACCAATTCAAAACAAAAACGAAAGTAAAAGAAAAAGAAAAAATGCGAAAATAACAAACAAGAGTCCCCGGCAACGGCGCCAATTTTTGGTCGCGCTATCGCGCACGCGCCAAAAAGCGAGCGGGTTTATAAAACTGTAGTTTAGGAAGCGACAACTCGGATATCGTCTCACAAGGACTCTTGACTTGTTATTAACCACAAAAATCAGTTTTTTTTTTTTGGGGGGGGGGGGTTGGATTTGAATGCAAATAAGAAAACAATTAAGGAAACACAGAGCAATAAAAACAAGGCAGTTTAAAGGATTGTCAAATAAGCGCCAACTGTTCTCGATTTCCCAACCATCATCGATTCGTGCAAATTCCAAGCCCTAAGTAGATTCTAATCCCCTTTCGGTTGTAGCAACAATTAACAAACGAAATCGCTACTACAAGATATATGTTCCTATTCCCGGATTAAACAAATGGGGTTAAGCCCTCATGAACTAAACGAACATGAACGAACACACGCGAATTAAACAAACGCGATTCAATATAGGAACATAACATCACCGAAATAAATCAATACAACACTATACACTCCTGAATTAAACAAACAGAAATATATAGCATAGTATTGAAAAGGGAAAAGCATACAAAACAGGAACTACAAAACCTCAAGTGTGGTGGAAATCAATTACAGTAGACTACTCCAAGAAATTTAGTTCTCCATCAAAACGAAACACAACAAGAAATTCTATAAAAAAAACAGTGGAGAATCAAAAGTCCCTCTAATCTGCCCAGAACAGCCATTTATATCTTTCAGGAACTGCGCCTACTTGCGAGGCGAACCCTCACTCGCGAGGCGAATCTTATGAAACATTCAGCAACCTTTGGAATTCTCGCGAGGCGAAGGATGGCTCGCGAGGCGAGGAATGGAAGAGTCTTCTTATTATGCCCATTATGAGTATTAGGGCCTGCGCGTGATGCTTTCTGACTTCCAGGCTCGCGAGGCGAGAATAGGATTCGCGGGGCGAACCCGAGAGGATGACATTCTGCTGTTCAGGCTGGTCTCATGCTCGCGAGGCGAAGAACACTCTCGTGAGGCGAATACCTCCAGGATTGAAATTCCCTTTATTTCTTCATTCCCTTAACTTCTAAGTTAACCTGAAAACAATAAAATAGCAATAAGTGCTTTATTTGACTCAAAACTGGCTAAATTAACCTAAAACTACTTTAGAGACTCAAAACCTTGCTTGGGGACAATCTAATCTAATTTGGGTGAAAATGAGATATAATTAGCACAAAACCCTGGTCATACTAGCCATAAAACTAGATGAGCCAGAGGCTTATCAATTTTGATTCCTTAATGGACGAGCTCCATCTGCCACGTCATTGGTCGAGCGCTTCTGATACCTTAATGGACGAGCTCCATCTACCACGTTATTGGACGAGCCATTCTGATACTTTAAGTAGACGTTGGCTTTCATCACTTTAGTGGACGCTGGCTTTCATCACTTTAGTGGACGCAAGTTTCTATCTCTTGCATTTTGGACGTGCGCTTCAATCACTACAGTGCTTGAGGTTTGTTTTAATCAATACAGTGTTGGACGTGAGCTTCAATCACTGCAGTGTTGGACGTGAGCTTCTATCACTTCACTGTTGGACGGATGATTCTCCTATTTAATCTGCACACTCGATAGACAAGTTAGCAACCAATATGAAGGTTAATTAAATCATTAACTAATGTTTAGTTCTCATCAAAACATAGGGAAATGCACATGAGACATTTTAGAGACTTAACATAAATTGGGTCCCGAGTTCTCTAGCGCGGATCAGTGTGCAGTCCATGATGTTCATTCACTTAAATGTGCCTAACTTACTCATCTTAAGCTCAATTAAGGCATATGATACCTTGTTAGAAAGCTTATTCCGAGGCCCTTAATTTGGTCTAGGGTTAGGTCATGATTAATAAGCATAAATAGCATTTTACAGCCGCACAAGACAGAGAGAGACGGAAATTAGATCACATTTACAATCATTGTTTTTGCTTTTACATTATTGGGCTTAATTGGGCTTAATTGCTAAACATTATTAATTTTCGGATTTTTCACTCATCCTGACCTTGTTGCCTTGCACAAAGCATAACTAGAGCTACAGATATCAGATTTTGGTGATCTTGCTGTCCCTAGAAAGACAAGGAAGAGACCTACAACTTCAGGTTTTAAAAGAATTGTCAAATTCGGCCAAAATCAAGGCTAAATTGGGTCAGAGTTCTCTGGCGTGGATCAGTGTGCAGTCCATAATGTTAGTTCACTTAAATGGGCCTAACTTACTCATCTTAAGCCCAATTATGGCATATGATACCTTATTGGAAGGCTTATTCAGAGGCCCTTAATTTGGTCTAGGGTTAGGCCAGGATTAATAAGCATAAATAGCATATTACAGCCGCACAAGCAAGAGAGAGACAGAAATTAGAAAAATTTTACAATCATTGTTTTTGCTTTTACATTATTGGGCTTAATTTCTAAACATTATTAATTTTCATATTTTTCACTCATCCTGACCTTGTTACCTTGCGCAGAGAGCTACAGATATCGGATTTTGGTGATCTTACTGTCCCCAGAAAGATAAGGAAGAGACCTACAATTTCAGCTTTTACAAGAATTGTCAAAATAGGCCAAAATAAAGGCAAAATTGGGTCCAGAGTTCTCTGGCGCGGATCAGTGTGCAGTCCATGATGTTCCTTCACTTAAATGGGCCTAACTTACTCATCTTATGCCCAATTAAGGCATATGATACATTTTTTGAAAGCTTATTCAGAGGCCCTTAATTTGGTCTAGGGTTAGGTTAGGATTAATAAGCATAAATAGCAGTTTACAGCCGCACAAGCCAGAGAGAGACGGAAATTAGACAACTTTTACAATCATTGTTTTTGATTTTACATTATTGGGCTTAATTGCGCTTAATTGCTAAAAATTGTTAATTTTTGGATTTTTCACTCATCCTGACCTTGTTACCTTGCGCATGAATAACTAGAGCTACAGATATCGGATTTTGGTGATCTTGCTGTCCCTAAAAATATAAGGAAGAGACCTACAATTTCAGGTTTCGCAAGAATTGTCAAATTAGGCCTAAATCAAGTCTATAATGGGTCCTGAGTTCTCTGGCGCGGATCAGTGCGCAGTCCATGATGTTCCTTCACTTAACTGTGCCTAACTTACTCATCTGAATCCCAATTAAGGCAGATCATACCTTGTAGGAAAGCTTATTCAGAGGCCCTTAATTTGGTCTAGGGTTAGGTCAGGATTTATAAGCATAAATAGAAGTTTACTGCCGCACAAGCAAGAGAGACGAAAATTAGACAACTTTTACAATCATTGTTTTTACTTTTACATTATTGGGTTTAATTGGGCTTAATTGCTAAACATTGTTAATTTTTGGATTTTTCACTCATCCTGACCTTGTTGCCTTGCGCAGAGCATAACTAGAGCTTCAGATATCCGATTTTGGTGATCTTGCTGTCCCTAGAAAGATAAGGAAGAGACCTACAATTTCTGGTTTCATAAGAATTGTCAAGTTCGGCCAAAATCATGGCTAAATTGGGTCCCGAGTTCTCTGGGGCGGATCAGTGCGCATTGCATGATGTTCCTTCATTTAAATGGGTCTAACTTACTCATCTTAAGCCCAATTAAGGCATATGATACCTTGTTCGAAAGCTTATTCGGACGCCCTTAATTGGGTCTAGGGTTATGTCAGGATTAATCAGCATAAAGAGCAGTTTACAGCCTCACAAGCCAAAGAGAGACGGAAATTAGACAACTTTTACAATCATTGTTTTTTCTTTTACATTATTGAGCTTAATTGCGCTTAATGGCTAAACATTGTTAATTTTTGGATTTTTCACTCATCCTGACCTTGTTACCTTGCGGAGAGCATAACTATAGCTACAGATATCGGATTTTGGTGATCTTGCTGTCCCCAGAAAGATAAGGAAGAGACGTACAATTTCAGGTTTTCCAAGAATTGTCAAATTAGGCCAAAATCAAGGCTAAATTGGGTCCAGAGTTCTATTGCGCGGATCAGTGCGCAGTCCATGATATTACTTCACTTAAATGGTCCTAACTTACTCATCTTAAGCCCAATTAAGGCATATGATACCTTGTTGGAAGGCTTATTCAGAGGCCCTTAATTTGGTTAAGGTTAGGTCAGGATTAATAAGCATAAATAGCAGTTTACAGCCATGCAAGACAGAGAGAGACGGAAATTAGACAACTTTAACAATCATTGTTTTTGCTTTTACATTATTGGGCTTAATAGGGCTTAATTGCTAAACATTATTAATTTTCGGATTTTTCACTCATCGTGACCTTGTTGCCTTGCGCAGAGCATAACTAGAGCTACAGATATCGGATTTTGGTGATCTTGCTGTCCGCAGAAAGATAAGGAAGAGACCTACAATTTCGGGTTTTACAAGAATTGTCAAATTAGGCCAAAATCAAGGCAAAATTGGGTCCAGTGTTCTCTGGCGCGGATCAGTGCGCAGTCCACGATGTTCCTTCACTTAAATGGGCCTAACTTACTCATCTTAAGCCCAATTAAGGCATATGATACCTTTTTTGAAAGCTTATTCAGAGGCCCTTAATTTGGTTTTGGGTTAGGTCAGGATTAATAAGCATAAATAGCAGTTTACAGCCGCACAAGCCATAGAGAGACGGAAATTAGACAACTTTTACAATCATTGTTTTTGATTTTACATTATTGGGCTTAATTGCTAAACATTGTCAATTTTTGGATTTTTTCACTCATCCTGACCTTGTTGACTTGCGCATGCATAACTAGAGCTACAGATATCAGATTTTGGTGATATTACTGTACCTAGAAAGATAAGGAGGAGACCTACAATTTCAAGTTTCGCAAGAATTGTCAAATTAGGCCTAAATCAAGGCTAAATTGGGTCCCGAGTTCTCTGGCGCGGATCAGTGCGCAGTCCATAATATTCCTTCACTTAAATGGGCCTAACTTACTCATCTGAATCCCAATTAAGGCAGATGATACCTTGTTGGAAAGGTTATTCAGAGGCCCTTAATTTGGTCTAGGGTTAGGTCAGGATTTATAAGCATAAATATCAGTTTACAGCCGCACAAGCCAGAGAGACACGAAAATTAGACTACTTTTACAATCATTGTTTTTGCTTTTACATTATTGGGCTTAATTGCTAAACATTGTTAACTTTTGGATTTTTCACTCATCCTGTCCTTGTTGCCTTGCGCAGAGCATAACTAGAGCTACAGATATCAGATTTTGGTGATCTTGCTGTCCCTATAAAGATAAGGAAGAGACCTACAATTTATGGTTTCATAAGAATTGTCAAGTTAGGCCAACATCAAGGCTAATTGGGTCCCAAGTTCTCTGGCGCGGATCAGTGCGCAGTGCATGATGTTCCTTCACTTAAATGGGCCTAACTTACTCATCTTAAGCCCAATTAAGGCATATGATACCTTGTTGGAAAGCTTATTCGGACGCCCTTAATTGGGACTAGGGTTATGTCACGATTAATAAGCAACAATAGCAGTTTACAGCCTCACAAGCCAAGAGAGACGGAAATTAGACAACTTTTACAATCATTGTTTTTGCTTTTACATTATTGAGCTTAATTGCGCTTAATGGCTAAACATTGTTAATTTTTGGATTTTTCACTCATCCTGACCTTGTTACCATGCGGAGAGCATAACTGGAGCTACAGATATCGGATTTTGGTGATCTTGCTGTCCCTAGAAAGATAAGGAAGAGACCTACAATTTCATGTTCTACAAGAATTGTCAAATTAGGCCAAAATCTAGGCTAAATTGGGTCCAGAGTTCTCTGGCACGAATCAGTGCGCAATCGATGATGTTACTTCACTTAAATGGGCCTAACTTACTCATCTTAAGCCAAATTAAGGCATATGATACCTTTTTGGAAAGCTTATTCAGAGGCCCTTAATTTGGTCTAGGGTAAGGTCAAGATTAATAAGCATAAATACCAGTTTACATCCGCACAAGCCAGAAAGAGACGGAAATTAGACAACTTTTACAATCTTTGTTTTTGATTTTACATTATTGGGCTTAATTGCTAAACATTGTTAATTTTTGGATTTTTCACTCATCCTGACCTTGTTTCCTTGCGCATGCATAACTAGAGCTACAGATATCGAATTTTGGTGATCTTGCTGTCCCTAGAAAGATAAGGAGGAGACCTACAATTTCAGGTTTCGCAAGAATTGTCAAATTAGGCCAAAATCAAGGCTAAATTGGGTCCCGAGTTCTCTGGCTCGGATTAGTGCGCAGTCCATGATATTCCTTCACTTAAATGGGGCTAACTTACTCATCTGAAGCCCAATTAAGGCAGATGATACCTTGTTGGAAAGCTTATTCAGAGACCCTTAATTTGGTCTAGGGTTAGGTAAGGATTTATAAGCATAAGTAGCAGTTTATAGCCGCACAAGCACGAGAGAGACGGAAATTAGACAACTTTTACAATCACTGTTTTTGCTTTTACATTATCGGGCTTAATTGCTAAACATTGTTAATTTTCGGATTTTCCACTCATCCTTACCTTGTTGCCTTGAACAGAGAATAACTGGAGCTACATATATCGGATTTTGGTGATCTTGCAGTCTTTAGAAAGATAAGGAAGAGACCTACATTTTCAGGTTTCACAATAATAGTCAAATTAGGCCGAAATCACGGACAAATTGGGTCCTGAGTTCTCTGGCGTGGATCAGTGTGCAGTCCTTGATGTTCCTTCACTTAAATCGGCCTAACTTACTCATCTTAAGCCCAATTAAGGCATATGAAAACTTGTTGGAAAACTTATTCAGAGTCCTTTAATTTGTCTAGGGTTAGGTCAAGATTAATAAGCATAAATAGCAGTTTACAGCCGCACTAGCCAGAGAGAAGGAAATTAGACAACTTTTACAATCATTGTTTTTGATTTTACATTATTGGGCTTAATTGCTAAACATTGTTAATTTTCGGATTTTTCACTCATCCCGACCTTGTTGCCTTGCACAGAGCATAGCTAAAGCTACATATATCGAATTTTGGTGATCTTGCTGTCCCTAGAAAGATAAAGAAGAGACCTACAATTTCAGGTTCACAAGGATTGTCAAATTAGGCCAAAATCTAGGCTAAATTGGGTCCCGAGTTCTCTGACGCTGATCATTGCACAGTGCATGATGTTCCTTCACTTAAATGGGCCTAACTTACTCATCTTAAGCCCAATTAAGGCATATGATACCTTGTTGGAAAGCTTATTCGGACGCACTTAATTGGGTCTAGGGTTATTTCAGGATTAATAAGCATAAATAGCAGTTTACAGCCTCACAACCCAGAGAGACGGAAATTAGACAACTTTTAAAATCATTGTTTTTGTTTTTACATTATTGGGCTTAGTTGGGCTTAATTGCCAAACATTTTTAATTTTCGGATTTTTCACTCATCATGACCTTGTTGCCTTGCGCAGAGCATAGCTAGAGCTACAAATATCGAATTTTGGTGATCTTGCTGTCCCTAGAAAGATAAGGAAGAGACCTACAATTTCAGGTTTCACAAGGATTGTCAAATTAGGCCAAAATCTAGGCTAAATTGGGTCCCAAGTTCTCTGACGCGGATCATTGCATAGTGCATGAAGTTCCTTCACTTAAATGGGCCTAGCTTACTAATCTTAAGCCCAATTAAGGCATATGATACCTTGTTGGAAAGCTTATTCGGACGCCCTTAATTGGGTCTAGGGTTAGTTTAGGATTAAAAAGCATAAATAGTAGTTTACAGCCGCACAAGACAGAGAGAGACGGAAATTAGACAACTTTTACAATCAATGTTTTTGCTTTTACATTATTGGGCTTAATTGCTAAACATTGTTAATTTTCGGATTTTCACTCATCATGACCTTGTTGCTTTGCGCAGAGCAAAACTCGAGCTACAGATATCGGATTTTGGTGATCTTGCTGTCCATAGAAAGATAAGGAAGAGACCTACAATTTCATGTTTCAGAAGAATTGTCAAATTTGGCCAAAATCATGGCTAAATTGGGTCACGAGTTCTCTGGCGCGGATCGGTGTGCAGTCCATGATATTCCTTCACTTAAATGGGCCTAACTTACTCATCTGAAGCCCAATTAAGGCAGATGATACCTTGTTGGAAAGCTTATTCAGAGGCCCTTAATTTGCTCTAGGGTTAGGTCAGGATTAATAAGCATAAATAGCAGATTACAGCCGCACAAGACAGAGAGACGGAAATTACACAACTTTTACAATCGTTGTTTTTACTTTTACATTGTTGTGCTTAATTGGGCTTAATTGCTAAACATTGATAATTTTCGGATTTTTCACTCATCTTGACCTTGTTGCCTTGCGCAGAGCATAACTAGAGCTACAGATATCGGATTTGGGTGATCTTGTAGTCCCTAGAAAGATAAGGAAGAGACCTACAATTTCAGGTTTCACAAGAATTGTCAAATTAGGCCAAAATCAAGGCTAAATTGGGTCCCGAGTTCTCTAGCGCGGATCAGTGCGCAGTCCATGATGTTCCTTCACATAAATGGGCCCAACTTACTCATCTTAAGCCCAATTAAGGCATATGATACCTTGTTGGAAAGCTTATTCCGAGGCCTTTAATTTGGTCTAGGGTTATGTAAGGATTAATAAACATAAATAGCAGCTTATAGCCGCACAGGTCAGAGAGATACGGAAATTAGACAACTTTTACAATCATTGTTTTTGCTTTTACATTATTGGGCTTAATTGCTAAACATTGTTAATTTTCGGATTTTTCACTCTTCCTGACCTTGTTGCCTTGCGCAGAGAATAACTGGAGCTACAGATGTCGGATTTTAGTGATGTTGCTGTCCCCAGAAAGATAACGATGAGACCTACAATTTCAGGTTTCACAAGAATTGTCAAATTAGGCCAAAATCAAGGCTAAATTGGGTCCTGAGTTCTTGGGGAATCGAAGTGTGCAGTTCATGATTTTCCTTCACTCATATGGGCCTAACTTACTCATCTTAAGCCCGATTAAGGCATATGATACCTTGTTCGAAAGCTTATTCAGAGGCTCTTAATTTGGTCTAGGGTTAGGTCATTATTAATAAGCATAAATAGCAATTTACAGTCGCACAAGACAGAGAGACGGAAATTACACAACTTTTACAATCGTTGTTTTTGCTTTTACATTATTGGGCTTAATTGGGCTTAATTACTAAACATTGTTAATTTTCGGATTTTTTACTGATCCTGACCTTGTTGCCTTGCGCGGAGCATAACTAGAGCTACAGATATCGGATTTTAGTGATCTTGCTGTCCCTAGAAAGATAAGGAAGAGACCTACAATTTCAGGTTTCAAAAGAATTGTCAAATTAGGCCAAAATCAAGGCTAAATTGGGTCCCGAGTTCTCAGTCGCGCATCGGTGCGCAGTGCATGATGTTCCTTCACTTAAATGGGCCTAACTTACTCATCTTAAGCCCATTTAAGGCATATGACACCTTGTTGGAAAGCTTATTCAGAGGCACTTAATTTGGTCTAGGTTTATGTCAGGATTAATAAGCATAAATAGCAGTTTACTACCGCACAATCATTGTTTTTGCTTTTACATTATTCGGCTTAATTGCCAAACATTGTTAATTTTTGGATTTTTCACTCATCCTGACTTGTTACCTTGCGCAGAGCATAACTAGAGCTTCATATATCGGATTTTTGTGATCTTGCTGTCCCTAGAATGATAAGCAAGAGACCTACACTTTTAGGTTTCACAAGAATTGTCAAATTTGGCCAAAATCAAGGCTAAATTGGGTCCCGAGTTCTCCGGCACGGATCGATGCAGCAGTCCATGATGTTCCTTCACTTAAATGGGCCTAACTTACTAATCTTAAGCCCAATTAAGGCATAAGATACCTTGTTGGAAAGCTTATTCGGACGCCCTTAATTGGGTCTAGGGTTAGTTCAGGATTAATAAACATAAATAGCAGTTTACAGCCGTACAAGCCAGAGAGAGATGGAAAGTAAACAACTTTTACAATCATTGTTTTTGCTTTTACATTATCGGGCTTAATTGCAAAACATTGTTAATTTTTTGATTTTTCACTCTTCCTGACCTTGTTGTCTTGCGCAGAGCATAACTAGAGCTACATATATCGGATTTTGGTGATCTTGATGTCCCTAGAAAGATAAGGAAGAGACCTGCAATTTTAGGTAATACAAGAATTGTTAAATTAGGCCAAAATCAAGGCGAAATTGGGAACCGAGTTCTCTGGCATGGATCAGTGCACAGTCCATGATGTTCCTTCACATAAATGGGCCTAACTTACTCATCTTAAGCTCAATTAAAGCATATGATACATTGTTGGAAAGCTTATTCAGAGGCCCTTAATTTGGCCAAGGTTTATGTCAGGATTAATTAGTATAAATAGCAGTTTACAGCCGTACAAGCCAGATAGAGGCGGAAATTAGACTCCTTTTACAATCATTGTTTTTGCTTTTACATTATTGGGCTTAATTGCCAAACATTGTTAATTTTCGGATTTTTCACTCATCCTGACTTGTTGCCATGCGCAGAGCATAACTAGAGCTACAGACATTGGATTTTGGTGATCTTGCTGTCCCTAGAAAGATAAGGAAGTGTCCTACAATTTCAGATTTTACAAGAATTGTCAAATTAGGCCAAAATAAAGGCTAAATTGGGTCCCGAGTTCTCTGGCGCGGATCAGTGCGCAGTCCATGATGTTCCTTCACTTAAATGGGCCTAAATTACTCATCTTAAGCCCAATTAAGGCATATGATACATTGTTGGAAAGCTTATTCAGAGACCCTTAATTTGGGGTAGGGTTAGGTCAGGATTAATAAGCATAAAAAGCAGTTTACAGCCGCACAAACTAGAGAGAGACGGAAATTAGACAACTTTTACAATCATTGTTTTTGCTTTTACATTATTGGGCTTAATTGGGCTTAATTGCTAAACATTGTTAATTTTCGGTTTTTCACTCATCCTGACTTGTTTCCTTGCGCAGAACATAACTAGAACTACAGATATCGGATTTTGGGGATCTTGTTGCCCCTAGAAAGATAAGGAAGAGACCCACAATTTCAGGTGTCACTAGAATTGTCAAATTAGGCCAAAATCTAGGCTAAATTGGGTCCCGAGTTCTCTGGCGCGAATCAGTGCGCAGTCCATGATGTTCCTTCACTTAAATGTGCCTAACTTACTCATCTTAAGCCCAATTAAGGCATATGAAACTTTGTTGGAAAGCTTATTCAGAGGCCAAGGCTAAATTGGGTCCCGAGTTCTCTGGAGCGGATCAGTGCGGAATCCATGATGTTCCTTCACTCAAATGTGCCTAACTTACTCATCTTAAGCTCAATTAAGGCATATGATACCTTGTTGGAAAGCTTATTCAGAGGCCCTTAATTTGGTCTTTGGTTAGGTCAGGATTAATAAGCATAAATAGCAGTTTACAGCCGCACAAGCCAGAGAGAGACGGAAATTAGACTACTTTTACAATCATTGTTTTTGCTTTTACATTATTGGGCTTAATTGGGATTAATTGCTAAACATTGTTAATTTTCGGATTTTTCACTCATCCTGACCTTGTTGCCTTGCGCAGAGCATAACTAGAGTTACAGATATCGGATTTTGGTGATCTTGCTGCCTCTAGAAAGATAAGGAAGAGACCTACAATTTCAGGTGTCAAAAGAATTGTCAAATTTGGCCAAAATCAAGGCTAAATTGGGTCCCGAGTTCTCTGGCGCGGATCAGTGCGCAGTGCATGATGTTCCTTCACTTCAATGGGCCAACCTTACTCATTTTAGGCCCAATTAAGGCATATGACACCTTGTTGGAATGCTTATTTAGAGGCCCTTAATTTGGTCTAGGGTTTGGTCACGATTAATAAGCATAAGTAGCAGTTTACAGCCGCACAAGTAAGAGAGAGACGAAAATTAGAGAACTTTTACAATCATTGTTTTTGCTTTTACATAATTGGGCTGAATTGGGCTTAATTGCTAAACATCTTAATTTTCGGATTTTTCACTCTTCCTGACCTTGTTGCCTTGCGTAGAGCATAACTAGAGCTACAGATATCGGATTTTGGTGATCTTGCTGTCCCTAGAAAGATAAGGAAGAGACCTACCATTTCATGTTTCACAAGAATTGTCAAATTCGGCCAAAATCAAGGCTAAATCGGGTCCCGAGTTCTCTGGTACGGATCAGTGCGCTGTCCATGATATTCGTTCACTTAAATGGGCCTAACTTACTAATCTTAAGCCCAATTAAGGCATATGATACCTTGTTGGAAAGCTTATTCAGAGGCCCTTAATTTGGTCTAGGGTTAGGTCATAATTAATAAGCATAAATAGCAGTTTACAGCCGCACAAGACAGAGAGAGACCGAAATTAGACAACTTTTACAATCATTGTTTTTGCTTTTACATTATTGGGCTTAATTGGACTTAATTGCTAAACATTGTTAATTTTCGGATTTTTCAATCATCCTGACTTTGTTTCCTTGCGCAGTGCGTAACTGGAGCTACAGATATCGGATTTTGGTGATCTTGCAGTCCCTAGAAAGATAAGGATGAGACCTACAATTCCTATTTTCACAAAAATTGTCAAATTACGACAAAATCAAGGCTAGATTGGGTCCCAAGTTCTCTTGGGCGGATCAGTGCACAGTCCACGATGTTCCTTCACTTAAATGGGCCTAACTTACTCATCTTAAGCCCAATTGAGGCATATGATACCTTGTTGGAAAGCTTATTCAGAGGCCCTTAATTTGGTCTTGGTTAGGACAAGATTAGTAAGCATAAGTAGCATTTTAAAGCCGCACAAGTCAGAAAGAGACGGAAATTATACAACTTTTACAATCATTGTTTTTGCTTTTACATTATTGGGCTTAATTGGACTTAATTGCTAAACATTGTTAATTTTCGGATTTTTCACTCATCCTGACCTTGTTGCCTTGCGCAGAGCATAACTAGAGCTACAGATATCGGATTTTGGTGATCTTGCTGTCCCTAGAAAGATAAGGAAGAGACCTACAATTTCAGGTTTCAAAAGAATTGTCAAATTAGGCTAAAATCAAGGCTAAATTGGGTCCCGAGTTCTCTGGCACAGATCAGTGTGCAGTGCATGATGTTCCTTCACTCAAATGGGCCTAACTTACTCATGTTAAGTCCAATTAAGGCATATGATACCTTAGTGGAAAGCTTATTCAGAGGCCCTTGATTTGGTCGAGGGTTAGGTTAGGATTAATAAGCATAAATAGTAGTTTACAGCCGCACAACCCAAAGAGAGACGGAAATTAGACAAATTTTACATTCATTGTTTTCGCTTTTATATTATCGGGCTTAACTGCTAAACATTGTTAATTTTCGGATTTTTAACTCATTCAGACCTTGCTGCCTTGCGTAGAGCATAACTAGAGTTACAAATATATGATTTTGGTGATCATGCTGTCCCTAGAAAGATAAGGAAGGGACCTACAATTTCAGGTGTCCCAAGAATTGTCAAATTAGGCCAAAATAAAGGATAAATTGGGTCCCGAGTTCTCTGGCGCGGATCAGTGCGCAGTCCATGATGTTCCTTCACTTAAATGGGCCTAACTTACTCATCTTAAGCCCAATTAAGGCATATGATACCTTGTTGGAAAGCTTATTCAGAGGCCCTTAATTTGGTCTAGGATTAGGTCAGGATTAATAAGAATAAATAGCAGTTTACAGCCGCACAATCCAGAGAGAGACGGAAATTAGACAACTTTTACAATCATTGTTTTTACTTTTACATTGTCGGGCTTAATTGCTAAACATTGTTAATTTTCGGATTTTTCACACATCCTGACCTTGTTGCCTTGCGCAGAGCATAATTAGAGCTACAGATATCGGATTTTGGTGATCTCGATGTCCCTAGACTGATATGGAAGAGACCTACAGTTACAGGTTTCACAAGAATTGTCAAATTATGCCAAAATCAAAGCTAAATTGGGAACCGAGTTCTCTGGTGCAGATCGGTCGAGTACCCATGACGTTCCTTCACTTAAATGGGCCTAACTTACTAATCTTAAACCCAATAAGGCATATGATACCTTGTTGGAAAGCTTATTCAGAGGCCCTTAATTTGGTCTAGGATTAGGTCAGGATTAATAAGCATAAATAGCAGTTTACAGCCGCACAATCCAGAGAGAGATGAAAATTAGACAACTTTTACAATCATTGTTTTTGCTTTTACATTATCGGGCTTAATTTCTAAACATTGTTAATTTTCGGATTTTTCACACATCCTGACCTTGTTGTCTTGCGCAGAGCATAATTAGAGCTACATATATCGGATTTTGGTGATCTCACTGTCCCTAGATTGATAAGGAAGAGACCTACAATTACATGTTTCACAAGAAATGTCAAATTATGCCAAAATCAAGGCTAAATTGGGAACCGAGTTCTCTGGTGCGGATCAGTGTACAGTCCATGATGTTCCTTCACTTAAATGGGCCTAACTTACTAATCTTAAGCGCAATTAAGGAATATGATACCTTGTTGGAAATCTTATTCAGAGGCCCTTAATATGGTCTAGGATTAGGTCAGGATTAATAAGCTTAAATAGCAGTTTACAGCTCTCAAGCCAGAGAGAGACGGAAATTAGACAACTTTTACAATCATTGTTTTTGCTTTTACATTATTGGGCTTAATTGCTAAATATCTTAATTTTCGGATTTTTCACTCATCCTGACCTTGTTGCCTTGCACAGAGCATAACTAGAGCTACAGATATCGGATTTTGGTGATCTTGATGTCCGTAGAAAGATAACGAAGAGACCTACAATTTCAGGTATCACAAGAATTGTCAAATTAGGCCAAAATCAAGGCTAAATTGGGTCCCGAGTTCTCTGGCGCGGATCAGTGTGCAGTCCATGATGTTCCTTCACTTAAATGGGACTAACTTACTCATCTTAAGCCCAGTTAAGGCATAAGATACCTTGTTGGAAAGCTTATTCAGAGGCCCTTAATTTTGTCTAGGGTTAGGTCTGGATTAATAGGCATCAATAGCAGTTTACAGCAGCACAAGCCAGAGAGAGACAGAATTTAGACAACTTTTACAATCATTGTTTTTGCTTTTACATTATTAAGCTAAATTACTAAACATTGTTAATTTTCAGATTTTTAACTCATCCTGACCTTGTTGCCTTGCGCAGAGCATAACTTGAGCTATATATATCGGATTTTGGTGATCTTGCTGTCCCTAGAAAGATAAGGAAGAGACCTACAATTTCAGGTTTCACAAGAATTGTCAAATTAGGCCAAAATCATTGCTAAATTGGGTCCCGAGTCCTCTGGCTCGGATCAGTACGCAGTCCATGATGTTCCATCACTTAAATGGGCCTAACTTACTCATCTTAAGCCCAATTAAGGCATATGATACCTTGTTGGAAAGCTTATTCATAGACCCTTAATTTGGTCTTGTGTTAGTTCAGGATTAATAACCATAAATAGCAGGTTACCACCGCACAAGCCAGAGAGAGACGGAAATTAGACAACTTTTACAATCATTGTTTTTGCATTTACATTATCGGGCTTAATTGCTAAACATTGTTAATTTTCGGATTTTTCACTCATGCAGTCCTTGTTGCCTTGCACAGAGTATAACTAGAGCTACAGATATTGAATTATGGTGATCTTGCAGTCCCTAGAAAGATAAGGAAGAGACCTACAATTTCAGTTTTCCCAAGAATTGTCAAATTAATCCAAAATCAAGGCTAAATTGGGTCCCGAGTTCTCTGACGTGGATCAGTACGCATTCTATGATGTTCCTTCACTTAAAAGGGCCTAACTTACTAATCTTATACCAATTAAGGCATATGATACCTTGTTGGAAAGCTTATTCAGAGGCCCTTAATTTGGTCTAGGATTAGGTCAGGATTAATAAGCATAAATAGCAGTTTACAGTCGCATAAGCCAGAGAGTGACGGAAATTAGACAACTTTTACAATCATTGTTTTTGCTTTTACATTATCGGGCTTAATTGCTAAACATTGTTAATTTTCGGATTTTTCACTCATCCTGACCTTGTTGTCTTGCGCAGAGCATAACTTGAGCTACATATATCGGATTTTGGTGATCTTGTTGTCCCTAGAAAGATAAGGAAGCGACTTACAATTTAAGGTTTCACAAGAATTGTCAAATTTTGCCAAAATCAAGGCTATATTGGGTCTCGAGTTCTCTGGCCCGGATTAGTGCGCAGCCCATGATGTTCCTTCACTTAAATGGGCCTAACTTACTCATCTTAAGCCCAATTAAGGCATACGATACCTTGTTGGAAAGCTTATTCAGAGGCACTTAATTTGCTCTAGGGTTAGGTCAGGATTAATAAGCTTAAATAGCAGTTTACAGCCGCACAAGCCAGAGAGGGACGGACATTAGACAACTTTTACAATCATTGTTTTTGCTTTTACATTATTGGGCTTAATTCTGCTTAATTGCTAAACATTGTTAATTTTCGGTTTTTCACTCATCCTGACCTTGTTGCCTTGCGCAAAGCATAACTAGAGCTACAAATATCGGATTTTGGTGATCTTGTTGCCCCTAGAAAGATAAGGAAGAGACCCACAATTTCAGGGTTCACAAGAATTGTGAAATTAGGCCAAAATCAAGGCTAAATTGGGTCCTGAATTCTCTTGCGCGGATCAGTGCGCAGTCCATGATGTTCCTTCACTTACACTACTAGAAAATTGTAATTTTCGGGCGGATTCACGGTCGGATTTTAGACGGAATTTGGACACTTTTCCCACGGATTTTGGACGAACAGTTAATTTCAGACGGATTTCAGACGGAACATCCCCCATCTGAAAAAGCCCCGTTGCAAATTAAAAATTATGTCCGAAATTCAGTCTGTAATTATGTTCCAGACATATTTCGGACAGATTTCGAACAAACACAAAAATCTAAATTTTTGTTATATTGGCTTAATTTCGGATGAATTTCAGACGGATTCAATATTGCTATTCATGCAAATTCTGGATGGATTTCAGACGAATTTTATGATATTAGTTTGGACAGATTTCCCACGGATTAGATAATCATATTTAAATAATATTTTTTGATAAACAAATCATGTTTGTTAATTAAAAAGGGCCAAACTTAAATAATTATGCATACCAAATTAGGTACCTGAACTTGGAATCTGATATAATATAATAAAAAATAATTATTATTAAGATACCACTCTAGACAAGTATCAAGCTTCAAATAAATAAAAACACAAAGTATCTTGAAATACAAGAATGATATATTAAGATTCAAAGCATTAAAATATCATTACAAACATCAAAGACATAATTTTATTCCTCATTGTTACTTTGATCACTAAACTCTTCATCTTCATATAGCACATCATCCATCATCTCCTCCTCATCATCATATCATCGTCGTTGTCATCTAATCATCGTCGTCATTGATTAATTAGTGGCCACCATCATAAACGAGAAGGATGTTACTATAATCAAATAAAAGATAGTGAGTCCTTCCGAGAAAGCATTCATCACACTGTAACAAGATAATAGACATTATAACTAATTTAAATAACAAGATAGAAAATATGGATATTCAAACCATTTGGCTTGTACTCACATAATGGACACCATCACATTAAGATACTCTCTACTTTGAAACATGCTCGCTAATCAATTGGCAACACATGACAAGACAAAATGTTCAATTTTTTTCTCTTCCAAATTCATAACTTTCATATAAGACCACAATAATAGTGAAATGCAACATGGTTGCAAGCTAAATCAAATGCAACATCATCAAAATTTTCAATTTTTTGATCAAAAGTACCTGTTTTAAGTACCTCAATAAAGCTGCCAATAATGAAACTTAATGTTTAAGCATGTAACTATGAAATATATATCAGAATCGGAGCTTATGGTCATAAATAAATGGTCGAATGATGCATCGAGTCCAAAATAAGAGTGAAGACACTAGGATCACACTTGGTTTATGACTACTACTAGAAAAGTTTCCTTTGATTTATAGACAAACCATAGAAGCTTACTTTGTAGGGTAGTTGTAGTATATATGGCGTCACTTTAAGTATCAATGGCCTCTTTTCAGCTTTCCCACAAACTAAGTTTCTTGATACGCACCTTGCCTAGCATTCTCAGCCTTAACCATAGCCTGTTCAAGTTGATCGTAGAGAGTATCCAACCATTCCTTCATCATGTTTCAATCACAATATTAAAATCATTATCATAAAGCTTGGGTATTCAAACTATTAACCAATGCAAATTTTGAAAGTCAAACTATCTCTTCATCAATTTCAAAAGTCAACAAGAAATATCCACATTCTCCTTAGCAGACAAGATTAAAAGAATATGTATATGTTGTTTTTTTTTACCAAGTATGTTAATTGGTTACAACTCTTAGAGAAACTATCTCATTATGTTTGCAGCAGAAAGAACTCCCCCAAAGGCGTATCTAACAACCACATAGCTGAACCTTAAAGACTCACATTGAAAACTCACTTCCCAACCATACGGAAGGCTGCATACAGGTTTTTAGACAAACACATATGTGCATAACACCCACCCAAAACAGAACATACCGGTAAAAAAGCTAAAAACAGAAAAACCCAAGCAAATGACAAAAAAGGACCAAAAGAAATGGCTATAAACGAAACCAGCGGACAACCAAACTAAACCCCATAGTGACTAGTTTCTCCATGTGTTTAAGCTTAGGTACAACTTGTGATGACCTTCCCTTTGATGTCACAAATATAGTTAACAAAACTCCAATGGACATGGGAGAAAATAAAAAGCGCAACAATATTTCACCATATCCAAAATTAAAATAACAAACAAGCATATGATTAATGATTGAGAGGGGGTATGGGATTTCTTCATGTTTTTGGTTGATAGGTTAGCTCGGGGCCTTAGGAAATTATCCTTTTTTCCTAAGAGCTAAACTCATACATTTATGTCTTATCTCTTCACTTTGGTATTCCACTATCAATTTTCAATCAATAAAACAAGTATTCCTGTTCATTAGAAGGATTGAATCATATCGGGAACTCACTTGAGACAAATAGCACACCAAAAGAAGGAATGTCTCCTGGAAATCTAGCTTCGTATGCAATAAACAGTCATTCTTGCTAAACATCCCCCAAGGACTATGTTGATCCTTAAAAATGAGAATCTACTCGAATAAGACCATTAACTACAAAAATCAACTCTACTTATGAGTTATGACTAAAACAATGCAAATAAAATTGTTCTGTTTTCGCACACCAAAAAAAAAATTTCGCTCTGTTTTCTAAGGTGGGACTCTCACACTCTACAACACCCTAGCGCAGATCACCAAACTGTAAATTGCTATAAGATGTGAAAACAAAAATATCACACAGCATATAACCCATACTTAAATCAATAAAGCAGAATTATGACTGCAGTTTATATATATTACTGCATTTTTTTTAAAAATAGATTACCAACCAGTTCAATCAAATATTTATTCAGCATTGCAAACTGAGGAGCCATCCGTTGATTTAATTCAGACAGTAAAAAGGTGGGCTCTGGATCTAAGAATCTAAGAGCAAAAAATATACAAAAAATATATTAGGAATCAAAATGAATAAAAAATTAAAAAAAAATTAGGGAAACAAATTTAGTAATAGCAATTACTCTTCAATATCCTTTTTGTTAGTCACAAGGTCCATTTTTGTGACGATATTAACATGAGGTAATTCAAGTTGAATCATTGCAGAAAGGGATGCCATGCATCCACTTATTAATTTGGTCACATATGTCATGAACTCGCAATGTTCTAAACATATTAGAGTCAACAAAGATAATAAGAACAACAATAATTAGAAGTATGAAGGAATGTGAGAGTAATTAGCCTAAAAGGAAAGCATGGCTGAAGCAAAATTGTCACAAACCTGTGAATCGAGTAAGTACACAGCACAAACATTAAAATTTTTACGTTTCAAATGTTCCACGAAATTTGAAGCATCGGCACGTGTGAATAAAGTTCTATCTCGACTGCAAAACATCACAAGGCTCGTTAATTTATCTCAAATTTGTCAGATTAGCTCCAATAGAAAATTGGGTCTTGCTAACGAGTACCCTAAGGACATTATTTAAGGAAACCATACAAGGTAAGCTTTCATTGAAAAGCTAAGTATTTCCCTTCCCACTGTATTGATTACACTACTTTTCATAAAAACTTACTTTTTTAGATTCCTTAAACAATGCCCTTAGAGCACTCTTTAGCATTTGCCTAGAAAATTTTATAAACAAGTATAAGAAAAAAAATTAGGCTAAACAAACAAGCCAAGCAACTGTTTTGTTCTTATATTTTTTTAGGTGTACACAATTCATAAGAATGTAATCGTTATAGTTCGAAGGACATAATTTAATGTATGCACTAATTGCATTATATTACCCATTCGGATTTTGGGGTCTCACATGCTTGTGAATTGTGATTGCATTTTATACAAATATATTATCAGCTCACAATCAAAGGTTTCATATAGTTGTAATCTTTAAATAATAATAATTATACATAAACATATAAAATATAATCGGGATAAGAGATCGAGTATGAATACCAGAGCGGTCAAAAACCAAATAATCATCATCTAAATAATTGTCCAGTTAAATCGGTGAAGCAATCATCCAGGTTATCTTCAAGATGTCTAAATAAAATTATTAAGGCAACAAAATTTCATATCTAATCTTTTAAATAGCTAATAGCTACAGAATGTAAATAAAGGTGAAAAGGAGGAACAGAGAAACAGATAGAGGTAATTTATTATAGTAAACACAATCTCTACCTAAGACCGACCGACGTAAACAATGGTGCAGACATCGTTTGTGAGATAATATTGTAAAGATATACAAAAGAAAAATTTTAAAAGCGATGAAAAGGATACTCCATGCAATATATAAGACTACCATTAGGACCTAATCCAAGATCCTCCATAACATCATCCAGCGAAATGAGTTCCCTTATATCTGCAAGCATCTCAAAGCAATACAATCAAGCTCCACAAAACCAAACAGACCAAACCCACAAAAAAAAACTTGCCACACAAAGAATTCTATTTACCCATCGTAATTACAGATTGAACATTTTACCTTCAAATTGCATATTGAACTTCTTATCTTCAAGCAAATCTTGTCTTCAAATTGCAGAACCCTCACCTTCAAATCTTACCTTCAAATCGCAACTTTGAGAGAGAGAACGTAAGCGATGGAGAAAGAGAGAGAGATTGAAATCTGAATTCAAAAGCTAGGGTTAGGGTTTGGGGAAAATTTGGGGATTCTTGAAATTAGATAAAGTGAGAAAATCACTCACCCAACCAAGAGTAAGAAGGAGACGTGGTGGCTAAAGATGGTGGCAGACGGCAGCGTGCGTGGCGACATCAACGTTGCGAAGCAACCATGACGACGGCTTCCTAACGACTCACCAACCTGACAAAGCGAGGTTGTCGCCCTCTCCACTCCATGCGGTGGTGGGACGGTGCTCCACGACGGCTCACTTGACTCGCGCAGGGCGGAGCGGCGTTTCCGCGCAGGCGAGAAGCGAACCACGCACACCACGGGGACGCGGGTTGGGAGGCGGGCGAGGCGGAGACGCGGTGGTTGAGCGGCTCTGGCACGGCGTGCACGCACGCGACAGAGCTCAGGTGGCAGGCGGTGGGTGGTGATTCTGGTCAAGAGGGAGAAGAAAGAAGTTTGGGTTGTAGAGGAAGAAGACGATTGAGCAGCACAAATAGGAAAGAAAAGAGTGGGGGTGTGCGTGAGACGGGGGGGCGCGCGACTAGCAATTTAATAAAAATCAGTTTTTAATAAAATATGTTATAAAAAATGATAAATCCGTGTGAAATATGTTNCAAATTTTTGGACAGATTTCAGACGGATGGTTAAAAAGACCCAAGTAAAAAAATGAAACCGATCCCAGTGCGAAATCCGTCCAAATGTTCATAAAATTTCATACGGAAACATTTCGTCAAAATCTGCAGTCGAAAAATCCAAGTTTTCTAGTAAATCCGTGTGAAATCTATCTCAAATTTTCGGACTGATTTGGGACGGATGGTTAAAAGACCCAAGATTAAAAAATAATGGAAACCAATCCATCAAAACTGCGGGGAAATATTTTGGCGCGTTATGGGAGCGAAAGTTAGGGACAAAGTAGAGACGGATTTGAGACCAGAATCTCATTGAAAATTACATTCGTCTCAAATCCGAATGTTCATAAAATTTCATTCGGAAACATTTCCGTCCGAAAATTCCGTCTGAAAGTCCAAGTTTTCTAGTAGTGTTAATTGGGCCTAACTTACTCATCTTAAGCCCAATTAAGGTATATGATACCTTGTTGGAAAGCATATTCGGAGGCCCTTAATTTGGTCTTGTGTTAGGTCAGGATTAATAAGCATAAATAGCAGGTTACAGTCGCACAAGCCAGAGAGAGAAGGAAATTAGATAACTTTCACAACCATTGTTTTTGCTTTTACATTATCGGGCTTAATTGCTAAACATTGTTAATTTTCGGATTTTTCACTCATGCAGGACCTTGTTGCCTTGCACAGAGCATAACTAGAGCTACGGATATCGGATTTTGGTGATCTTTATGTCCCTAGAAAGATAAAGAAGAGACCCACAATTTCAGGTTTCACCAGAATTGTCAAATTAGGCCAAAATCAAGGATAAATTGAGTCCAGAGTTCTCTGTCGTGGATCGGGGCCATGACACCATGATGTTCCTTCACTTAAATGGGCCTAACTTACTAATCTTAAGCCCAATTAAGGCATATGATACATTGTTGGAAAGCTTATTGAGAGGCCCTTAATTTGGTCTAGGATTAGGTCAGGATTAATAAGCATAAATAGCAGTTTACAGCCGCACAAGACAGAGAGAGACAGAAATTAGACAACTTTTACAATCATTGTTTTTGCTTTTACATTATTGGGCTTAATTGCTAAACATTGTTAATTTTCGGATTTTTCACTCATCCTGACATATTGCCTTGCACAGAGCATAACTTGAGCTACATATTTCGGATTTTGGTGATCTTGCTGTCCCTAGAAAGATAAGGAAGAGACCTACAATTTCAGGGTTTCACGGGAATTGTCAAATTTGGCCAAAATCAAGGCTAAATTGGGTCACGAGTTCTCTGGCCCGGATCGGCGCAGCCCATGATGTTCCTTCACTTAAATGGGCCTAACTTACTCATCTTAAGCCCGATTAAGGCTTATGATACCTTGTTGGAAAGCTTATACAGAGGCACTTAATTTGCTCTCGGGTTAGGTCGAGGATTAATAAGTATAAATAGCAGTTTACAGCCGTACAAGCCGGAGAAAGGCGGAAATTAGACAACTTTCACAATCATTGTTTTTGCTTTTACATTATTGGGCTTAATTGTTAAACATTGTTAATTTTCGTTTTTTCACTCATCCTCGACCTTGTTGCCTTGCAGAGCATAACTAGAGCTAAAGATATCGGATTTTGGTGATCATGCTGTCCCTAGAAAGATATGGAAGAGACCCACAATTTCAGGTTTCACAAGAATTGTCAAATTAGGCCAAAATCAAGGCTAAATTGGGTCCCGAGTTCTCTGCCGCGGATCAGTGCGCAGTCCATGATGTTCCTTCACTTAAATGGGGCAAACATACTAATCTTAAGCCAAATTAAGGCATATGATACCTTGTTAGAAAGCTTATTCAGAGGCCCTTAATTTGGTATTGTGTTAGGTCAGGATTAATAAGCATAAATAGCAGGTTACAGCCTCAAAAGCCAGAGAGAGACGGAAATTAGACAACTTTTACAATCATTATTTTTGCTTTTACATTATCGGGGTTAATTGCTAAACATTGTTAATTTTCGGATTTTTCACTCATGCAGACCTTGTTGCCTTGCACTGAGCATAACTAGAACTACAGATATCTGTTTTTGGTGATCTTGCAGTCCCTAGAAAGATAAAGAAGAGACCTACAATATCAGGATTCCCAAGAATTGTCAAATTTGGCCAGAATCAAGGCAAAATTGGGTCCCGAGTTCTCTAGCGCGGATCAGTGCGCATTCCATGATGTTCCTTCACTTAAATGGTTCCAACTTACTGATCTTAAGCCCAATTAAGGCATATGATACCTTGTTGGAAAGCTTATTCAGAGGCCCTTAATTTAGTCTAGGATTAGGTCATGATTAATAAGCATAAATAGCAGTTTACAGCCACACAAGCCACAGAGAGACGGAAATTAGACAACTTTTACAATCATTGTTTTTGCTTTTACATTATCGGGCTTAATTGCTAAACATTATTAATTTTCGAATTTTTCACTCATCCTGACCTTGTTGTCTTGCGCAGAGCATAACTAGAGCTACAGATATCGGATTTTGGTGATCTTGCTTTCCCTAGAAAGATAAGGAAGAGACCTACAATTTCAGGTGTCACAAGAATTTTCAAATTAGGCCAAAATCAAGGCTAAATTGGGAACCGAGTTCTCTGGCGCGGATCAGTGCATAGTCCATGATGTTCCTTCACATAAATGGGCGTAACTTACTCATCTTAAGCCCAATTAAGGCATATGATACCTTGTTGGAAACCTTATTCAGAGGCCCTTAATTTGGTCTAGGTTTATGTCAGAATTAATAAGCATAAATAGCAGTTTACAGCCACACAAGCCAAAGAGAGACGGAAATCAGACAACTTTTACAATAATTGTTTTTGCTTTTACATTATAGCGCTTAATTGCTAAACATTGTTAATTTATGGATTTTTCACTCATCCTGACTTTGTTGCCTTACGCAGAGCATAACTAGAGCTACAGATATCGGATTTTGGTGATCTTGCTGTCCCTAGAAAGATAAGTAAGAGACCAACAATGTCAGGTTTCACTAGAATTGTCAAATTAGGCCAAAATCAAGGCTAAATTGGGTCCCGAGTTCTCCTGGCGCGGATCGGTGCTCGATTCATGATGTTCCTTATATTAAATGGGCCTAACTTACTCATCTTAAGCCTAATTAAGGCATATGATACCTTGTTGGAAAGTTTATTCAGAGGCCCTTAATTTGGTCTAGGGTTGAGGCCAGGATTAATAAGCATAAATAGCAGTTTACAGACCGCACAAGCCGAGAGATACGGAAATTAGACAACTTTTACAATCATTTTTTTTTTTCTTTTACATTATAAGGCTTAATTGATAAAAATTATTAATATTTGGATTTTTCAAGCATCCTGGCCTTGATTCATTGAGCAGAGCAAAACTGGAGCTCCGGATCTCGGATTTTGGTGATCTTCTGTCCCAAGAAAGATAAGGAAGAGACCTACAATTTCAGGTTTCACAAGAATTATCAAATTTGTCCAAGCCAGAGAGACGGAAATTAGACAACTTTTAGAATCATTGTTTTTTCTTTTACATTATTATGTTTAATTGGTATTAATTGATAAACATTGTTAATTTTCGGATTTTTCACTCATCGTGACCTTGTTGCCTTGCGAGCATAACAACGACAACATATATCGGATTTTTGTGATCTTGCAGTCCCTAAAAAGATAAGGAAGAGACCTACAATTTCAGGTTTCATAAGAATTGTCAAATTAGGCCAAAATCAAGGCTAAATTGGGTCCCGAGTTCTCCGCGCGGATCGGCGCAATCCATGATGTTCCTTCACTTAGATGGGCCTAACTTACTCATCTTATGCCCAATTAAGCCAAATGATACCTCGTTGGAAAGCTTATTCAGAGTCCCTTAATTTGGTCTAGGGTTAGGTCAGGATTAATAAGCATAAATAGCAGTTTACAGCCGCACAAGCCAAAGAGAGACGGAAATTAGATCACTTTTAGAATCATTGTTTTTGCTTTTACATTATTGGGATTAAATTGCAAAACATTGTTAATTTTCGGATTTTTCACTCATCCTAACCTTGTTGCCTTGCACAGTATAGCTAGAGCTACAGATATCGGATTATGGTGATCTTGCTGTCCCTAGAAAGATAAGGAAGAGACCTACAATTTCAGGTTTCACAAGAATTGTCATATTAGGCCAAAATCAAGGCTAAGTTGGGTCCCGAGTTCTCTGGCTCGGATCAGTGCGCAGTCCATGATGTTCCTTCACATAAATGGGCCTAACTTACTCATCTTAAGCCCAATTTAGGCATATGATACCTTGTTGGAAAGCTTATTCAGTGGCCCTTAATTTGGTCTAGGGTTAGGTCCGGATTAATAAGCATAAATAGCAGTTTACAGCTGCACAAGCCAGAGAGAGACGAAAATTAGACAACTTTTACAATCATTGTTTTTGCTTTTACATTATTGGGCTTAATTGGGCTTAACTGCTAAACATTGTTAATTTTCTTTTTTTCACTCATCCCGACCTTGTTGCCTTGCGTAGAGCATAACTAGAGCTACGAGATATAGGATTTTGGTGATCTTGCTATGCCTAGAAAGATAAGGAAGAGACCTACAATTTAAGGTTTCACAAGAATTGTCAAATTAGGCCAAAATCAAGGCAAAATTGGGTCCCGAGTTCTGCTTGCGCGGATCGTGCATGTCCATGATGTTCCTTCACATAAATGGGCCTAACTTACTCATCTTAAGCCTAATTAAGGCATATGATACCTTGTTGTAAAGCTTATTCCCGGCCCTTAATTTGTTCTAGGGTTAGGTCCGGATTAATAAGCATAAATAGCAGTTTACAGCCGCACAAGCCAGAGAGAGACGGAAATTAGACAACTTTTACGATCATTGTTTTTGCTTTTACATTATGGGGCTTAATTGCTAAACATTGTTAATTTTCGGATTCTTCACTCATCTCGACCTAGTTGCCTCGCACAGAGCATAACTAGAGCTACATATATCGGATTTTTGTGATCTTGAAGTCCCTAAAAAGATAAGGAAGAAACCTACAATTTCAGGTTTCACAAGAATTGTCAAATTAGGCCAAAATCAAGGCTAAATTGGGTCCCGAGTTCTCTGGCGCGGATCAGTGCTCAGTCCATGATGTTCCTTATCTTAAATGGGCCTAACTTAATCATCTTAAGCCCAATTAAGGCATATGATACCTTGTTGGAAAGCTTATTCTGAGGCCCTTAATTTGGTCTTGGGTTAGGTCAGGTTTAATAAGCATAAATAGCAATTTACAGCCGCACAAGCCAGAAAGAGACGGAAATTAGACAACTTTTACAATCATTCTTTTTGCTTTTACATTATTGGGCTTAATTGGGCTGAATTGCTAAAAATATTGTTAACTTTCGGATTTTTCAATCATACTGACCTTGTTACCTTTCGCAGAGCATAACTAGAGCTACAGATATCGGATTTTGGTGATCTTGCTGTCCCTAGAAAGATAAGGAAGAGACCTACAATTTCAGGTTTCAGAAGAATTGTCAAATTTGGCCAAAATCAAGGCTAAATTGGGTCCTGAGTTCTCTGGCACGGATCGGTGCGCAGTCCATGATGTTCATTCACATAAATGGGCCTAACTTACTCATCTTAAGCCCCGTTAAGGCATATGATACCTTGTTGGAAATCTTATTCATCGGCCCTTAATTTGGTCTAGGGTTAGGTCAGGATTAATAAGCATAAATAGCAGTTTGCAGCCGCACAAGACACAGAGAGACGAAAATTAGACAACTTTTACAATCATTATGTTTGCTTTTACCTTATTGGGCTTAATTGGGCTTAATTGCTAAAAATATTGTTAACTTTCGGATTTTTCAATCATACTGACCTTGTTACCTTTCGCAGAGCATAACTAGAGCTACAGATATCGGATTTTGGTGATCTTGCTGTCCCTAGAAAGATAAGGAAGAGACCTACAATTTCAGGTTTCAGAAGAATTGTCAAATTTGGCCAAAATCAAGGCTAAATTGGGTCCTGAGTTCTCTGGCACGGATCGGTGCGCAGTCCATGATGTTCATTCACATAAATGGGCCTAACTTACTCATCTTAAGCCCCGTTAAGGCATATGATACCTTGTTGGAAATCTTATTCATCGGCCCTTAATTTGGTCTAGGGTTAGGTCAGGATTAATAAGCATAAATAGCAGTTTGCAGCCGCACAAGACACAGAGAGACGAAAATTAGACAACTTTTACAATCATTATGTTTGCTTTTACCTTATTGGGCTTAATTGGGCTTAATTGCTAAACATTGTTAATTTTCTATTTTTTCACTCATCCTGACTTTGTTGCCTTGCGTAGAGCATAACTAGAGCTACAGATATAGGATTTTGGTGATCTTGCTATGCCTAGAAAGATAAGGAAGAGACCTACAATTTAAGGTTTCACAAGAATTGTCAAATTAGGCCAAAATCAAGGCAAAATTGGGTCCCGAGTTCTCTGGCGCGGATCAGTGCGCTGTCCATGATGTTCCTTCACATAAATGGGCCTAACTTACTCATCTTAAGCCCAATTAAGGCATATGATACCTTGTTGTAAAGCTTATTCCCCCGCCCTAATTTGGTCTAGGGTTAGGTCCGGATTAATAAGCATAAATAGCAGTTTACAGCCGCACAAGCCAGAGAGGCGGAAATTAGACAACTTTTACGATCATTGTTTTTGCTTTTACATTATGGGGCTTAATTGCTAAACATTGTTAATTTTCGGATTCTTCACTCATGCTGACCTAGTTGCCTTGCGCAGAGCATAACTAGAGCTATATATCGGATTTTTGTGATCTTGAAGTCCCTAAAAGATAAGGAAGAAACCTACAATTTCAGGTTTCACAAGAATTGTCAAATTAGGCCAAAATCAAGGCTAAATTGGGTCCCGAGTTCTACGGCGCGGATCGATTGCTCTGTCCATGATGTTCCTTATCTTAAATGGGCCTAACTTACTCATCTTAAGCCCAATTAAGGCATATGATACCTTGTTGGAAAGCTTATTCAGAGGCCCTTAATTTGGTCTTGGGTTAGGTCAGGTATCATAAGCATAAATATCAATTTACAGCCGCACAAGCCAGAAAGAGACGGAAATTAGACAACTTTTGCAATCATTCTTTTTGCTTTTACATTATTGGGCTTAATTGCTAAACATTGTAAATTTTTGGATTTTTCACTCATCCTGACCTTGTTGCCTTGCGCAGAGCATAACTAGAGCTACAGATATCAGATTTTGGTGATCTTGCTGTCCCTAGGAAGAAAAGGAAGAGACCTACAATTTCAGGTTTCACAAGAATTCTCAAATTAGGCCAAAATAAAGGTAAAATTGGGTCCCGAGTACTCTGGCACGGATCAGTGTTGAGTCCACGATGTTCCTTCACATAAATGGGCCTAACTTACTCATCTTAAGCCCAATTAAGGCATATGATACCTTGTTGGAAAGCTTATTCAGAGGCCCTTAATTTGGTCTAGGGTTAGGTCAGGATTAATTAGCATAAATAGCAGTTTACAGCCGCACAAGACAGATAGAGACGGAAATTAGACAACATTTACGATCATTGTTTTTGCTTTTACATTATCGGGCTTAATTGCTAAACATTGTCAATTTTAGGATTTTTCACTCATCTCGACCTAGTTGCCTCGCGCAGAGCATAACTAGAGCTACATATATCGGATTTTTGTGATCTTGCGGTCCCTAAAAAGATAAGGAAGAGACCTACAATTTCAGGTTTCACAAGAATTGTCAAATTAGGCTAAAATGAAGGCTAAATTGGGTCCCGAGTTCTCACGCGGATCCGTGCTCGATCCATGATGTTCCTTATCTTAAATGGGCCTAACACTCATCTTTAGCCCAATTAAGGCATATGATACCTTGTTGGAAAGCTTATTCGGAGGCCCTTAATTTGGTCTAGGGTTAGGTCATGATTAATAAGCATAAATAGCTGTTTACAGCCGCACAAGACAGAGAGACGGAAATTAGATAACTTTTACAATCATTGTTTTTGCTTTTACATTCTTGGGGTTTAATTGGGCTTAATTGCTAGACATTGTTAATTTTCGGATTTTTCACTCATCCTGACCTTGTTGCTCGCGCAGAGCATAACTAGAGCTACAGATATCGGATTTTGGTGATCTTGCTGTCCCTAGAAAGATAAGGAAGAGACCTCCATTCCAGGTTTCACAAGAATTGTCAAATTAGGCCAAAATCAAGGCTAAATTGGGTCCGAGTTCTCGGCGCGGATCGGTGCGAGTCCATGATGTTCCTTTACTTAAATGGGCCTAACTTACTCATTTAAGCCCAATTAAGGCAAATGATACCTTGTTGGAAAGCTTATTTAGAGGCCCCCAATTTGGTCAAAGGATAGATCATTAATAATAAGCATAGTGAGTTTACTGCCGCACAAGGCAGGCGGAAATTAGACAAATTTTACAATCATTGTTTTTGCTTTTACATTATTGGGCTTAATTGCTAAACATTGTTAATTTTCGGATTTTCACTCATCGACCATGTTGCGCGCACGAGCATAACTAGAGCTACAAATATCGAATTTTGGTGATCTATTGTCCCTAGAAAGTTAAGGAAGAGACCTCCAATTTCAGATTTCACAAGAATTGTCAAATTAGGCCAAAATCAAGGCTAAATTGGGTCCAGGTTCTCGGCATGGATCGGTCTGTGATCCATGATGTTCGTCACTTAAATGGGAATAACTTACTCATTTTAAGCCTAATTAAGGCATATGATACCTTGTTGGAAAGCTTATTCAGAGGCCATTAATTTGGTCTAAGGTTAGGTCAGGATTAATAAGCATAAATAGCAGTTTACAGCCGCACAAGACAGAGAGAGATGGAAATTAGACAACTTTTACAATCAATGTTTTTACTTTTACAATATTGGGGGCTTAATTGCTAAACATTGTTAATTTTCGGATTTTTCACTCATCCCGACCTTGTTGCCTTGCAGAGCATAACTAGAGCTACAGATATCGGATTTTGGTGATATTGTTGTCCCTAGAAATATAAGGAAGAGACATACCATTTAATGTTTCAATAGAATTGTCAAATTAGGCCAAAATAAAGGCTAAATTGGGTCCCGCATTCTCTGGCGCGGATCAGTGCGCAGTCCATGATATTCCTTCACTTAAATGGGCCTAACTTACTCATCTTAAGCCCAATAAAGGCATATGATACCTTGTTGGAAAGCTTATTCAAAGGCCCTTAATTTGGTCTAGGGTTAGGTCAGGATTAATAAGCATAAATAGCAGTTTACAGCCGCACAAGACAGAGAGAGACGGAAATTAGACAACTTTTACAATCATTGTTTTTGCTTTTACATTATTGGGCTTAATTGCTAAACATTGTTAATTTTCGGATTTTTCACTCATCCTGACCTTGTTGCCTTGCGCAGAGCATAACTAGAGCTACATATATCGGATTTTGGTGATCTTGCTGTCCCTAGAAAGATAAGGAAGAGACCTACAATTTCAGGTTTCACAAGAATTGTCAAATTAGGCCAAAATCAAGGCTAAATTGGGTCCCGAGTTCTCTGGCTCGGATTAGTGCGCAGTCCATGATTTTCCTTCACTTAAATGGGCCTAACTTACTCATCTTAAGCCCAATTAAGGCATATGATACCTTGTTGGAAAGCTTATTCAGTTGTCCTTAATTTGGTCTAGGGTTAGGTCATGATTAATAAGTATAAATAGCAGTTTGCAGTCGCACAAGACAGAGAGAGACGGAAATTAGACAACTTTTACAATCATTGTTTTTGCTTTTACATTATTGGGCTTAATTGGTAAACATTTTTAACTTTCGGATTTTTCACTCATCATGACCATGTTGCCATTGCAGAGCATCACTAGAGCTACAGATAACGGATTTTGGTGATCTTGTTGTCCCTAGAAAGATAAGGAAGAGACCTACAATTTCAGGTTTCACAAGAATTGTCAAATTAGGCCATAATAAAATCTAAATTGGGTCCCTAGTTCTCTGCACGGAACAGTGCGCAGTCCATGATGTTCCTTCACCTAAATGGGCCTAACTTACTCATCTTAAGCCCAATTAAGGAATATGATACCTTGTTGGAAAGCTTATTCGAAGGCCCTTAATTTGGTCTAGGGTTAGGTCACGATTAATAAGCACAAATAGCAGTTTACAGCCGCACAAGCCAGTAGAGCCGAAATTAGATAACTTTTACAATCATTGTTTTTGCTTTTACATTATTGGGCTTAATTGCTAAACATTGTTAATTTTCGGATTTTTCACTCATCGACCTTGTTTGCCTTTGCATGAGCATAACTAGAGCTACAGATATCGGATTTTGGTGATCTTGCTGTCCCTAGAAAGATAAGGAAGAGACCTACAATTTCAGGTTTCACAAGAATTGTCAAATTAGGCCAAAATCAAGGCTAAATTGGGTCCCAGAGTTCTGCAGGCGCGGATCGGTCGCGAGTCCATGATGTTCCTTCAATTAAATGGACCTAACTAAGTCATCTTAAGCCCAATTAAGGCATATGATACCTTGTTGGAAAGCTTATTTAGAGGCCCTTAATTTGGTCTAAGGTTAGGTCATGATTAATAAGTATAAATAGTAGTTTACAGCCGCACAAGCCAGAGAGAGTCGAAAATTAGACAACTTTTACAATCATTGTTTTTACTTTTACATTATTGGGCTTAATTGCTAAACATTGTTAATTTTCGGATTTTTCACTCATCCTGACCTTGTTGCCTTGCGTAGAGCATAACTAGAGCTACAAATATCGGATTTTGGTGATCTTGCTGTCCCTAGAAAGATAAGGAAGAGACCTACAATTTCAGGTTTCACAAGAATTGTCAAATTAGGCCAAAATCAAGGCTAAATTGGGTCCCGAGTTCTCTGGCGCGGATCGATGCGTTGTCCATGATGTTCCTTCACTTAAATGGGCCTAACTTACTCATCTTAAGCCCAATTAACACATATGATACCTTTTTGGAAAGCTTATTCAGAGGCCCTTAATTTGGTCTAGGGTTAGGTCAGGATTAATAAGCATAAATAGCAGTTTACAGCCGCACAAGCCAGAGAGAGACGGAAATTAGACAACTTTTACAATCATTGTGTTTGCTTTTACATTATTGGGCTTAATTGCTAAACATTGTTAATTTTCGGATTTTTCACTCATCCTGACCTTGTTGCCTTGTTCAGAGCATGACTAGAGCTACAGATATCGGATTTCGGTGACCTTGCTGTCCCTAGAAAGATAAGGAAGAGACCTACAATTTCAGGTTTCACAAGAATTGTCAAATTAGGCCAAAATCAAGGCTAAATTGGGTCCCTAGTTCTGTAACGCGGATCAGTGCGCAGTCCATGCTATTCCTTCACTTTAATGGACCTAACTTACTCATCTTAAGCCCGGTTAAGGCATATGATACCTTGTTGAAAAGCTTATTCATAGGCCCTTAATTTGGTCTAGGGTTAGGTCAGGATTAATAAGCATAAATAGCAGTTTACAGCCGCACAAGCCAGAGAGAGACGGAAATTAGACAACTTTTACAATCATTATTTTTGCTTTTACATTATTGGGCTTAATTGCCAAGCATTGTTAATTTTTCGATTTTTCACTCATCCTGACCTTGTTGCCTTTGCGAGCATAACTAGAGCTACAGATATCGGATTTTGGTGATCTTGCGGTCCCTAGAAAGATAGGGAAGAGACCTACAATTTCAGGTTCACAAGAATTGTCAAATTAGGCCAAAATCAAGGCTAAATTGGGTCCCGAGTTCTCTGCGCCGGATCGGTCGCAGTCCATGATTTTCCTTCACAAAAATGGGCCTAACTTACTCATCTTAAGCTCAATTAAGATATATGATACCTTGTTGGAATGCTTATTCAGAGGCCCTTAATTTGGTCTAGGGTTAGGTCAGGATTAATAAGCATAAATAGCAGTTTACAGCACAAGCCGAGAGAGACGGAAATTAGACAACTTTTACAATCATTGTTTTTGCTTTTACATTATTGGGCTAATGCTTAATTGCTAAACATTGTTAATTTTCGGATTTTTCACTCATCCGACCTTGTTGCCTTGCGAGCAGAACTTGAGCTACAGATATCGGATTTTGGTGATCTTGTTGTCCCTAGAAAGATAAGGAAGAGACCTACAATTTCAGGTTTCACAAGAATTGTCAAATTAGGCCAAAATCAAGGCTAAATTGGGTCCCGGGTTCTGCGGCGCGGATCGGTGCGAGTCCATGATGTTCCTTCACTTAAATGGGCCTAACTTACTCATCTTAAGCCCGATTAAGGCATATGATACCTTGTTGGAAAGCTTATTCAGGGCCCTGAATTTGGTCTAGGGTTAGAGTCGGGATTAATAAGCATAAATAGCAGTTTACAGCCGCACAAGTAGGAGTCGGAAATTAGACAACCTTTACAATCATTGTTTTTGCTTTTACATTATCGAGGCTTAATTGCTAAACATTGTTAATTTTCAGATTTTTCACTTATCGCTGACCTTGTTGCCTTGCGCGAGCATAACTAGAGCTCAGATATCGGATTTTGGTGATCTTCGTTGTCCCTAGAAAGATAAGGAAGAGACCTACAATTTCAGGTTTCACAAGAATTGTCAAATTAGGCAAAAATCAAGGATAAATTGGGTCCCGAGTTCTCCGGCGCGGATCGAGCACCGAGTCCATGATGTTCCTTCACTTAAATGGGACCTAACTTACTCATCTTAAGCCGATTAAGGCATATGATACCTTGTTGGAAAGCTTATTCGAGGCCCTTAATTTGGTTAGCAGTTTTAAGAAATCGGATAATAAGCATAAATTGCAGTTAAGCATAAATTGCAGTTTACAGCCACAAGCCAGAGAGAGACGGAAATTAGACAACTTTTACAATCATTGTTTATTGCTTTTACATTACTCGGTTTAAATGCTAAACATTGTTAATTTTGGATTTTTCATTCATCCGGACCTTGTTGCCTTGCGTGAGCATAACTAGAGCTACGGATATCGGATTTGGTGATCTAGCTGTCCCCTAGAAAGATAAGGTAGAGACCTACAATTTTAGGTTGCACAATATTTGTCAAATTGGGCCAAAATCAAGGTTAAATTGGGTCCCGGATTGTCCGGCGGAGCGATCGTGATCCATGATGTTCCTTCACTTAAATGGGCCTAACTTACTCATCTTAAGCCCAATCAAGGCATATGTTACGTCTGGGATAGCTTATTGGGAGGCCGTTAAGTTGGTCATATGGTTAGGTCAGGGTTAATAAGCAAAAATAACAGTTTACAGTCGCACAAGCTCAAGAGAGTCGAAAATTAGACAACTTTTAGAATTATTGTTTTTGCTTTTACATTATCGAGCTTAATTGCCAAACATTGTTAATTTTCGGATTTTTCACTAATCCTTGACCTTGTTGCCTTGGCAAAAGCATAACTAGAGCTACTGATATCGGATTTTGGAGATCTTGGTGTCCCTAGAAAGATAAGGAAGAGACCTACAATTTCAGGTTTCACAAGCATTGTCAAATTAGGCCAAAATCAACGCTAAATTGGGTCCCGGGTTCTCTGGCGCGGATTAGTGCGCAGTTCATGATGTTCCTTCACTTAAATGAGCCTAGCTTACTCATCTTAAGCCCAGTTAAGGCATATGATACCCTGTTGGAAAGCTTATTCAGAGGCCCATAATTTGATCTAGGGTTAGGTCAGGATTAATAAGCATAAATAGCAGTTTACAGCCGCACAAGCTAGAGAGAGACGGAAATTAGACAACTTTTACAATCATTGTTTTCGCTTTTAGATTATTGGGATTAATTGGGATTAATTACTAAACATTGTTAACTTTCGGATTTTTGACTCATCCTGACCTTGTTGCCTTGCACAGAGCATAACTAGAGCTACAGATATCGGATTTTGGTGATCTTGCTGTCCCAAGAAAGATAAGGAAGAGACCTACAATTTCAGGTTTCACTAGAATTGTCAAATTAGGCCAAAATCAAGGCTAAATTGGGTCCAGGAGTTCTGGCGCGGATCAGTGCGTCGTCCATGATGTTCCTTCACTTAAATGGGAATAACTTACTCATCTCAAGCCCAATTAAGGCATATGATCCCTTGTTGGAAAGCTTATTCAGAGGCCCTTAATTTGGTCTAGGGTTAGGTCATGATTAATAAGCATAAATAGCAGTTTACAGCCGCACAAGGCAGATAGAGACGAAAATTAGACAACTTTTACAATCATTGTTTTTGCTTTTACATTATTGGGCTTAATTGTTAAACATTGTTAACTGTCAGATTTTTCACTCATCCTGACCTTGTCGCCTTGTGCAGAGCATAACTAGAGCTACAGATATCGGATTTCGGTGATCTTGCTGTCCCTAGAAAGATAAGGAAGAGACCAACAATTTCATGTTTCACAAGAATTGTCAAATTAGGCCAAAATCAAGACTAAATTGGGTCCCGAGTTCTCTGGCTCGGATCGGTGCGCAGTCCATGATGTTCCTTCACTTAAATGAGCCTAGCTTACTCATCTTAAGCCCAGTTAAGGCATATGATACCCTGTTGGAAAGCTTATTCAGAGGCCCTTAATTTGGTCATATGGTTAGGTCAGGATTAATAAGCATAAATAGCAGTTTACAGCCGCACAAGCTAGAGAGAGACGGAAATTAGACAACTTTTACAATCATTGTTTTCGCTTTTAGATTATTGGGATTAATTGGGCTTAATTACTAAACATTGTTAACTTTCGAATTTTTCACTCATCCTGACCTTGTTGCCTTGCGAGAGCATAACTAGAGCTACGAGATATCGGATTTTGGTGATCTTGCTTGTCCCAAGAAAGATAAGGAAGAGACCTACAATTTCAGGTTTCACTAGAATTGTCAAATTAGGCAAAAATCAAGGCTAAATTGGGTCCCAGAGTTCTGCGGTGCGGATCGGTGCGCCGTCCATGATGTTCCTTCACTTAAATGGGCATAACTTACTCATCTCAAGCCCAATTAAGGCATATGATCCTTTGTTGGAAAGCTTATTCGGAGGCCCTTAATTTGGTCTAGGGTTAGGTCATGATTAATAAGCATAAATAGCAGTTCACAGCCGCACAAGGCAGATAGAGACGAAAATTAGACAACTTTTTCAATAATTGTTTTTTGTTTTACATTATTGGGCTTAATTGGGATTAATTGTTAAACATTGTTAATGTCATCGATTTTTCACTCATCCTCGACCTTGTCGCCTTGTGCGAGCATAACTAGAGCTACGGATATCGGATTTTGGTGATCTTCTTTGTCCCTAGAAAGATAAGGAAGAGACCAACAATTTCAGGTTTCACAAGAATTGTCAAATTAGGCCAAAATCAAGACTAAATTGGGTCCCAGAGTTCTGCGGCTCGGATCGGTCTGCGATCCATGATGTTCCTTCACTTAAATGGACCTAACTTACTCATCTTAAGCCCGATTAAGGCATATGATACCTTGTTGGGAAGCTTATTCAGAGGCCCTTAATTTGGTCTAGGTTTAGGTTAGGATTAATAAGCATAAATTGCAGTTTACAGCCGCACAAGCCAGAGAGAGACGGAAATTAGACAAATTTTACAATCATTGTTATTGCTTTTACATTACTCGGTTTAAATGCTAAACATTGTTAATTTTTGGATTTTTCATTCATCCGGACCTTGTTGCCTTGCGTGAGCATAACTAGAGCTACGGATATTGGATTTTGGTGATCTAGCTGTCCCTAGAAAGATAAGGTAGAGACCTACAATTTTAGGTGGCACAATATTTATCAAATTGGGCCAAAATCAAGGCTAAATTGGGTCCCGGTTATCAGCGCGGAGCGATGCGAAGTCCATGATGTTCCTTCACTTAAATGGGCCTAACTTACTCATCTTAAGCCCAATCAAGGCATATGATACCTGTTGGAAAGCTTATTGAGAGACCCTTAATTTGGTCATATGGTTAGGTCGGGGTTAATAAGCAAAAATAACAGTTTCTGATCGCATAAAGCTCAAGAGAGTCGAAAATTAGACAACTTTTACAATCATTGTTTTTGCTTTTACATTATCGAGGTTAATTGCCAAACATTTTTAATTTTCGGATTTTTCACTAATGCCGACCTTGTTGCCTTGCGCGAGAGCATAACTAGAGCTACTAATATCGGATTTTGGAGATCTTGTTGTCCCTAGAAAGATAAGGAAGAGACCTACAATTTCAGGTTTCACAAGCATTGTCAAATTAGGCCAAAATCAAGGCTAAATTGGGTCCCGAGTTCTCTGACCCGGATCAATGCGCCGTCCATGATGTTCCTTCACTTAAATGGGCATAACTTACTCATCTCAAGCCCAATTAAGGCATATGATCCCTTGTTGGAAAGCTTATTCGGAGGCCCTTAAATTGGTCTAGGGTTAGGTCGTGATTAATAAGCATTAATAGCAGTTTACAGCCACACCAGACAGAGAGAGACGAAAATTAGACAACTTTTACAATCATGTTTTGCTTTTACATTATCGAGCTTAATTCCTAAACATTGTCAATTTTCGGATTTTTCACTCATGCTGACCTTGTTGCCTTGCGCAGAGCATAAGTAGAGCTACAGATATCGGATTTTGGTGATCTTGCTGTCCCTAGAAAGATAAGGAAGAGACCAACAATTTCAGGATTCACAAGAATTGTCAAATTATGCCAAAATCAAGTCTAAATTTGGTCCCGGGTTCTCTGGCGTGGATCAGTGTGCAGTGCATGATGTTCCTTCACTTAAATGGGCCCAACTTACTTATCTTAAGCCCAGTTAAGGCATATGATACCTTGTTGGAAAGCTTATTCAGAGGCCCTTAATTTGGTCTAGGGTTAGGTCACGATTAATAAGCATAAATAGCAGTTTACAGCCGCACAAGCGAGAGAGAGATGGAAATTAGACAACTTTTAATGTCATTATTTTTGCTTTTACATTATTGGGCTTAATTGCTAAACATTGTTAATTTTCGGATTTTTCACTCATCCTGACCTTGTTGCCTTGCGCAGAGCATAACTAGAGCTACAGATATCGGATTTTGGTGATCTTGATGTCCCTAGAAAGATAAGGAAGAGACCTACAATTTCAGGTTAAGAATTGTCGAATAAGGCCAAAATCAAGGATAAATTGGGTCCCGAGTTCTAGGGCACGGATAAGTCGCAGATCCATGATGTTCCTTCACTTAAATGGCGCTAACTTACTCATCTAAAGGCCAATTAAGGCATATGATACCTTGTTGGAAAGCTTATTGAGAGGCCCTTAATTTGGTCTAGGGTTAGGTCATTGTTAATAAGCATAAATAGCAGCTTACAGCAGCACAAAATAGTGAGAGATGGAAATTAGACAACTTTTACAATCATTGTTTTTGCTTTTACATTATTTTTGCTTAATTGGGCTTAATTTCAAAACATTGTTAACTTTCGGATTTTTCACTCGTCCAGACCTTGTTATCTTGTGCGAGCATAACTAGAGCTATAGATATCGGATTTTGGTGATCTTGATGTCCCTAGAAAGATAAGGAATAGACCTACAATTTCACGTTTCACAAGAGTTGTCAAATTAGGTCAAAATCAAGGCTGAATTGGGACACGAGTTCTCGGGCGCGGATCGGTACGCAGATCCATGATGTTCCTTCACTTAAATGGGCCTAACTTACTCATCTTAAGCCCAATTAAGGCATATGATACCTCGTTGGAAAGCTTATTCAAAGGTCCTTAATTTGGTCTATGGTTAGGTCATGATTAATAAGCATAAATAACAGTTTACAGCCGCACAAGACAGAGAGAGACGGAAATTAGACAACTTTTACAATCATTGTTTTTGCTTTTTATATTATCGGGCTTAATTGCTAAACATTGTTAACTTTCGGATTTTTCACTCATCCTGACCTTGTTGCCTTGCGTAGAGCATAACTAGAGCTACAGATATAGGATTTTGGTGATCTTGCTGTCCCTAGAAAGATAAGGAAGAGACCTACAATTTCAGGTTTCCTAAGAATTGTCAAATTATTCCAAAATCAAGGCTAAATAGGGAACCGAGTTCTCTGGCGTGGATCAGTGCACAATCCATGATTTCCATCACTTAAATGGGTCTAACTTACTCATCTTAAGCCCAATTAAGGCATATGATACCTTGTTGGAAAGCTTATTCAGAGGCCCTTAATTTGGTCTAGGATTAGGTCGGGATTAATAAGCATAAATAGCAGTTTACAGCCGCACAATCCACGAGAGAGATGGAAATTTGACAACTTTTACAATCATTGTTTTTGCTTTTATATTATCGGGCTTAATTGCTAAACATTGTTAATTTTCGGATTTTTCACACATCCTGACCTTGTTGTCTTGCGCGTAGCATAATTAGAGCTACAGATATCGGATTTTGGTGATCTCGTTGTCCCTAAAGCGATAAGGAAGAGACCTACAATTACAGGTTTCACAAGAATTGTCAAATTATTCCAAAATCAAGGCTAAATTGGGAGCAGAGTTCTCCGGTGCGGATCGAGTGCACAGCCCATGATGTTCCTTCACTTAAATGGGCCTAACTTACTCATCTTAAACCCAATTAAGGCATATGATACCTTGTTGGAAAGCTTATTCAGAGTCCCTTAATTTGGTCTAGGATTAAGTCAGTATTAATAAGCATAAATAGCAGTTTACAGCCACACAATCCAGAGAGTGACGGAAATTAGACAACTTTTACAATCATTTTTTTTATTTTCATTATCGGGCTTAATTGCTAAACATTGTTAGTTTTCGGATTTTTCACACATCCTGACCTTGTTGTCTTGCGCAGAGCATAATTAGAGCTACAGATATCGGATTTTGGTGACCTCGCTATCCCTAGACTGATAAGGAAGAGACCAACAATTACAGGTTTCACAAGAATTGTCAAATTATGCCAAAATCAAGGCTAAAATGGGAACCGAGTTCTTTGGTTCGGATCGATTGTACGAGTCTATGATGTTCCTTCACTTAAATGGGCCTAACTTACTAATCTTAAGCCCAATTAAGGCATATGGTACCTTGTTGGAAAGCTTATTCAGAGGCCCTTAATTTGGTCTAGGATTAGGTCAGGATTAATAAGCATAAATAGCAGTTTACAACCGCACAAACCAGAGAGAGACGGAAATTAGACAACTATTACAATCATTGTTTTTGCTTTTACATTATCGAGCTTAATTGCTAAACATTGTTAATTTTCGGATTTTTCACTCATCCTGACCTTGTTGTCTTGCGCAGAGCATAATTAGAGCTACAGATATCGGATTTTGGTGATCTTGCTATCCCTAGACTGATAAGGAATAGACCTACAATTTCATGTTTCACAAGAGTTGTCAAATTAGGTCAAAATCAAGGCTGAATTGGGTCCCGAGTTCTCTGGCGCAGATCAGTGTGCAGTCCATGATGTTCCTTCAGTTAAATGAGACTAACTTACTCATCTTATGCCCAGTTAAGGCATATGATACCTTGTTGGAAATGTTATTCAGAGGTCCTTAATTTTGTCTAGGGTTAGGTCAGGATTAATAAGCATAAATAGCAGTTTACAGCAGCACAGGCTAGAGAGAGACAGAAATTAGACAACTTTTACAATCATTGTTTTTGCTTTTACATTATTAAGCTAAATTACCAAACGTTGTTAATTTTCAGATTTTTCACTCATCCTGACCTTGTTGCCTTGCGCAGAGCATAACTTGAGCTACATATATCGGATTTTGGTGATCTTGCTGTCCCTAGAAAGATAAGGAAGAGACCTACAATTTCAGGTGTCACAAGATTTGTCAAATTAGGCCAAAATCAAGGCTAAATTGGGTCCCGAGTTCTCTGGCGTGGATCAGTGTGCAGTCCATGATATTCCTTCACTTAAATGAGACTAACTTACTCATCTTAAGCCCAGTTAAGGCATATGATACCTTGTTGGAAAGCTTATTCAGAGACCCTTAATTTTGTCTAGGGTTAGGTCATGATTAATAAGCATAAATAGCAGTTTACAGCCACACAAGACAGAGAGAGACGAAAATTAGACAACTTTTACAATCATTGTTTTTGCTTTTACATTATCGAGCTTAATTGCTAAACATTGTTAATTTTCGGATTTTTCACTCATGCAGTCCTTGTTGCCTTGCACAGAGCATAACTAGAGCTATTGCAGTCCCTAGAAAGATAAGGAAGAGACCAACAATTTCAGTTTTCCCAAGAATTGTCTAATTAATCCAAAATCAAGGCTAAATTGGGTCCTGAGTTCTCTGGCGCGGATCAGTACGCAGTCCATGATGTTCCTTCACTTAAAAGGGCCTAACTTACTAATCTTAAGCCAATTAAGGTATATGATACCTTGTTGGAAAGCTTATTCTGAGGCCCTTAATTTGGTCTAGGATTAGCACAGGATTAATAAGCATATATAGCAGTTTACAGCCGCATAAGCCATGGAGAGGCGGAATATAGACAACTATTACAATCATTGTTTTTGCTTTTTACATTATCGGGCTTAATTGCTAAACATTGTTAATTTTCGGATTTTTCACTCATCCCGACCTTGTTGTCTTGCGCAGAGCATAACTAGAGCTACGAGATATCGGATTTTGGTGATCTTTTTGTCCCTAGAAATATAAGGAAGCGACCTACAATTTCAGGTTTCACAAGAATTGGCAAATTAAGCCAAAATCAAGGCAAAATTGGGAACCGAGTTCTCAGGCGCGGATCGATCAACGAACCTCCATGATTTTCCTTCACATAAATGGGCCTAACTTCTATCTTAAGCCCGATTAAGGCGTATGATACCTTGTTGGAAAGCTTATTCGAGAGGCCCTTAATTTGGTCTAGGTTTTGTCAGGATTAATAAACATAAATAGCAGTTTACAGCCGCACAAGCCAGAGAGAGACGAAAATTAGACAACTTTTACAATCATTGTTTTTGCTTTTACATTGTTGGGCTTAATTGCTAAACATTGTTAATTTTCGGATTTTTCACTCATCCTGACTTGTTGCCTAGCGCAGAGCATAACTTGAGCTACATACATATTTCGGATTTTGGTGATCTTGCTGTCCCTAGAAAGATAAGGAAGAGACCTACAATTTCAGGTTTCACAAGAATTGTCAAATTATGCCAAAATCAAGGCTATATTGGGTCCCAGAGTTCTCCGGCCGGATTAGTGCGCAGCCCATGATGTTCCTTCACTTAAATGGGCCTAATTTACTCATATTAAGCCCAATTATGGCATATGATACCTTGTTGGAAATCTTATTCAGAGGCACTTAATTTGCTCTAGGTTTAGGTTAGGATTAATAAGCTTAAATAGCAGTTTACAGCCGCACAAGCCAGAGAGAGACGGAAATTAGACAACTTTTACAATAATTGTTTTTGCTTTTACATTATTGGGCTTAATTGGGCTTAATTGCTAAACATTGTTAATTTTCGGTTTTTCACTCATCCTGACCTTGTTGCCTTGCGCAAAGCATAACTAGAGCTACAGATATCGGATTTTGGTGATCTTGTTGTCCCTAGAAAGATAAGGAAGTGACCCACAATTTCAGGGTTCACAAGAATTGTCAAATTAGGCCAAAATCAAGGCTAAATTGGGTCCTGAATTTTTTGGCGCGGATCAGTGTGCTGTCCATGATGTTCCTTCACTTACACTACTAGAAAATTGTAATTTTCGGACGGATTCACGGTCGGATTTTAGACGGAATTTGGACACTTTTCCCATGGATTTTGGACGGACAATTAATTTGAGGCTTACGGAACATCCCCCGTCTGAAAAAGCCCCGTTGCAAATTAAAAATTCTGTCCGAAATTCAGTCCCAAATTAGTTCCAGACAGATTTCGGACAGATTTCGGACAAACACAAAAATCTGAATTTTCGTTATATTGGCTTAATTTCGGATGAATTTCAGACGGATTCAATATTTCTATTCATGCAAATTCTGGACGGATTTCAGACGAATTTTATGATATTAGTTTGGACAGATTTCCCACGGATTAGATAATCATATTTAAATAATATTTTTTGATAAACAAATCATGTTTGTTAATAAAAAAGGGCCACACTTAAATAATTATTCATACCAAATTAGGTACCTGAACTTGGAATCTAATATAATATAATAAGAAATTATTATTATTAAGATACCTCTCTAGACAAGTATCAAGCTTCAAATAAACAAAAACACAAAGTATCTTGAAATACAAGAAGGATATATTAAGATTCAAAGCATTAAAATATCATTACAAACATCAAAGACATAATTTTATTCCTCATTGTTACTTTGATCACTAAACTCTTCATCTTCATCTAGCACATCATCCATCATCTCCTCCTCATCATCATATCATCGTCGTTGTCATCTAATCATCGTCGTCATTGATTAATTCGTGGCCACCATCATAAACGAGAAAGATGTTACTATAATCAAATAAAAGATAGTGAGTCCTTCGAGAAAGCATTCATCACACTGTAACAAGATAATAGACATTATAACTAATTTAAATAACAAGATAGAAAATATGGATATTCAAACCATTTGGCTTGTACTCACATAATGGACACCATCACATTAAGATACTCTCTACTTTGAAACATGCTCGCTAATCAATTGGCAACACATGACAAGACAAAATGTTCAATTTTTTTCTCTTCCAAATTCATAACTTTCATATAAGACCACAATAATAGTGAAATGCAACATGGTTGCAAGCTGAATCAAATGTAACATCATCAAATTTTTCAATTTTTTGATCAAAAGTACCTGTTTTAAGTACCTCAATAAAGCTGCCAATAATGAAACTTAATGTTTAAGCATGTAACTATGAAATATATATCAGCAAGCTGGAGCTTATGGTGATAAATAAATGGTCGGAATGATGCATCGAGGTCCAAAATAAGAGTGAAGACACTAGGATCACACTTGGTTTATGACTACTACTAGAAAAGTTTCCTTTGATTTATAGACAAACCATAGAACTACTTTGTAGGGTAGTTATAGTATATATGGCGTCACTTTAAGTATCAATGGCCTCTTTTTCAGCTTTCCCACACCTAAGTTTCTTGATATGCACCTTGCCTAGCATTCTCAGCCTTAACCATAGCCTGTTTAAGTTGATCATAGAGAGTATCCAACCATTCCTTCATCATGTTTCAATCACAATATTAAAATCATTATCATAAAGCTTGGGTATTCAAACTATTAACCAATGCAAATTTTGAAAGTCAAACTATCTCTTCATCAATTTCAAAAGTCAACAAGAAATATCCACATTCTCCTTAGCAGACAAGATTAAAAGAATATGTATATGCTGTTTTTTTTACCAAGTATGTTAATTGGTTACAACTCTTAGTCAAACTATCTCATTATGTTTTGCGTGAGAAAGAACTCCCCCAAAAGGCGTATCTAACAACCACAAAGCTGAACCTTAAAGACTCACCTTGAAAACTCACTTCCCAACCATACAGAAGGCTGCATATAGGTTTTTCAGACAAACACATATGTGCATAACACCCACCCAAAACAGAACATACCAGTAAAAAAACACCGAAAGCAGAAAAACCAGCAAAGAGGCAAGACAAGAGACCAAGTAAAATGGCTATAAACAGAAACCGGCAGCAACCAAACTAAACCCCATAGTGACTAGCTTCTCCATGTGTTTAAGCTTAGGTACAACTTATGATGACCTTCCCTTTGATGTCACAAATATAGTTAACAAAACTCCAATGGACATGGGAGAAAATAAAAACTGCAACAATATTTCACCATATCCAAAATTAAAATAACAAACAAGCATATGATTAATGATTGAGATGGGGTATGGGATTTCTTCATGTTTTTGGTTGATAGGTTAGCTCGGGGCCTTAGGAAATTATCCTTTTTTCCTAAGAGCTTAACTCATACATTTTTGTCTTATCTCTTCACTTTGGTATTCCACTATCAATTTTCAATCAATAAAACAGTATTCCTGTTCATTAGAAGGATTGAATCATATCAGGAACCACTTGAGACAAATAGCACACCAAAAGAAGGAATGACTCCTGGAAATCTAGCTTCGTATGCAATAAATAGTCATGCTTGCTAAACATCCCCCAGGGACTATGTTGATCCTTAAAAATGAGAATCTACTCGAATAAGATCAGTAACTACAAAAATCAACTCTACTTATGAGTTATGACTAAAACATTGCAAATAAAATTGTTCTGTTTTCGCACACCAAAAAAAAAAATTTCCCTCTGTTTTCTAAGGTAGGACTCTCACACTCTACAACACCCTAGCGCCAGTATCACCAAACTGTAAATTGCTATGAGATGTGAAAACAAAAATATCAGACAACATATAACCCATACTTAAATCAATAAACCAGAATTATGACTGTAGTTTATATATATTACTGCATTTTTTAAAAAAATAGATTACCAACCAATTCAATCAAATATTTATTCAGCTTTGCAAACTGAGGAGCCATCCGTTGATTCAATTCAGACAGTAAAAAGGTGGGCTCTGGATCCAAGAATCTAAGAGCAAAAAATGTACAAAAAATATATTAGGAATCAAAATGAATAAAAATTTAAAAAAAAATTAGGGAAACAAATTTAGTAATAGCAATTACTCTTCAATATCCTTTTTGTTAGTGACAAGTTCCATTTTTGAGACGATATTAACATGAGGTAATTCAAGTTGAATCATTGCAGAAAGGGATGCCATGCATCCACTTATAAATTTGGTCACATCTGTCATGAACTGGCAATGTTCTAAACATATTAGAGTCAACAAAGATAATAAGAACAACAATAATTAGAAGTATGAAGGAATGTGAGAGTAATTAGCCTAAAAGGAAAGCATGACTGAAGCAAAACTGCCACAAACCTGTGAATCGAGTAAGTACACAGCACAAACATTAAAATTTTTTCGTTTCAAATGTTCCACGAAATTTCAAAGCACTGGCACGTGTGAATAAAGTTCTATCTGACCTGCAAAAGATCACAAGGCTCTGTTAATTTATCTCAAATTTGTCAGATTAGCTCCAATATAAAATTGGGTCTTGCTAACGAGTACCCTAAGGACATTATTTAAGGAACCCATACAAGGTAAGCTTTCATTGAAAAGCTAAGTATTTCCCTTCCCACTGTATTGATTACACTACTTTCCATAAAAACTTACTTTTTAGATTCCTTAAACAATGCCCTTAGAGCACTCTTTAGCATTTGCCTAGAAAATTTTATAAACAAGTATAAGAAAAACAATTAGGCTAAACAAACAAGCCAAGCAACTGTTTTGTTCTTATATTTTTTTTAGGTGTACACAATTCATAAGAATGTAATTGTTATAGTCGAAGGACATAATTTAATGTATGCACTAATTGCATTATATTACCCGTTCGGATTTTGGGGTCTCACATGCTTGTGAATTGTGATTGCATTTTATACAAATATATTATCAGCTCACAATCAAAAGTTTCATATAGTTGTAATCTTTAAATAATAATAATTATACATATACATATAAAATATAATCAGGATAAGAGATCAGTATGAATACCAGGGCAGTCAAAAACCAAATAATCATCATCTAAATAATTGTCCAGTTCGTCGGTGAAGCAATCATCCAGGTTATCTTCAAGATGTCTAAATAAAATTATTAAGGCAACAAAATTTCATATCTAATCTTTTAAATAGCTAATAGCTACAGAATGTAAATAAAGGTGAAAAGGAGGAACAGAGAAACAGATAGAGGTAATTTATTCTAGTAAACACAATCTCTACCTAAGGCAGCCTGACGTAAAACAATGGTGCAGAATTACTGTTTCAGATAATATTGTAAAGATATACAACAGAAAAAATTTTCAAACTGATGAAAAGGATACTCCATGCAATATATAAGACCACCATTAGGACCTAATCCAAGTTCCCCCATAACATCATCCAGCGAAATGAGTTCCCTTATATCTGCAAGCATCTCAAAGCAATACAATCAAGCTCCACAAAACCATACAGCCAAACCCAAACCCACAAAAAAAAAACTAACCACACAACAATTCTAAATACCCATTGTAATTACAGATTGAACATTTTACCTTCAAATTGCATATTGAACTTCTTATCTTCAAGCAAATATTTTCTTCAAATTGCAGAACCCTCACCTTCAAATCTTACCTTCAAATCGCAACCTGAGAGAGAGAACGTAAGCGATGGAGAAAGAGAGAAAGATTGAAATCTGAATTCAAAAGCTAGGGTTAGGGTTTGGGAAAATTTGGGGATTCTTGAAATTAGATAAAGTGAGAAAATCACTCACCCAACCAAGAGGAAGAAGGAGCCATGGTGGCTGAAGATGGTGGCGGCAGCGCGGCGCGCGCGCAGCATCAAGCGTTCGGAAGCAACCATGACGGAAACAGCTTCCTAACAGCTCACCAACCTGACAGAAAGTGAGGTTGTCGTCCTCTCCACTCCATGCGGTGGTGGACGGTGCTCCACGACGGCTCACTTGACTCACCGTGGCGGAGAGCGTTTCCAGGCAGCTGAGGAACGAACCAGGCACAACAGGGACGCGGGTTGGAGCAGGGCAGACAGGACGCGGTGGTTGAACTGCTCCGGCGGCGGTGCACGCGTCGCGACGGCACGGAGCTGGGCTGGCAGGGGCTGGGTGGCGATTCTGGTCAAGAGAGAGAAGAAAGAAGTTTGGGTTGTAGAGGAAGAAGACGATTGAGCAGCAAAAATAGGAAAGAAAATAGTGGGGGTGTCGTGAGAAAAGGAGGGGTGCGACTAGCAATTTTATAAAAATCAATTTTTAATAATATATGTTATAAAAAATGATAAATCCGTGTGAAATCTGTCTCAAATTTTCGGACAGATTTCAGACGGATGGTTAAAAAGACCCAAGACAAAAAAAATGAAACCGATCCGTGCGAAATCCATTCGAAATGTTCATAAAATTTCATACAGAAACATTTCCGTCCGAAAATTCTGTCTGAAAATCCAAGTTTTCTAGTAAATCCGTGTGAAATCTGTCTCAAATTTTCAGATAGATTTCAGACGGATGGTTAAAAAGACCCAAGATAAAAAAATGAAACGAATCCGTGCGAAATCCGTCCGAAATGTTCATAAAATTTCATACAGAAATATTTCCGTCCGAAAATTCTGTCTAAAAATCCAAGTTTTCTAGTAAATCCGTGTGAAATCTATCGCAAATTTTCGGACATATTTCAGACGGATGGTTAAAAGACCCAAGATTAAAAAAATATGAAACCAATCCGTGCGAAATCCGTGGTAAATATTTTGGTGCGTTATTGGAGCGAAAGTTTGGGACAAAGTAGAGACGAATTTGAGACGGAATCTCATTGAAAATTACATTCGTCTCAAATCCGTCTGAAATGTTCATAAAATTTCATACGAAAACATTTCCATCCGAAAATTCCGTCTAAAAGTCCAAGTTTTCTAGTAGTGTTAAATGGGCCTAACTTACTCATTTTAAGCCCAATTAAGGCATATGGTACCTTGTTGGAAAGCATATTCAGAGGCCCTTAATTTGGTCTTGTGTTAGGTCAGGATTAATAAGCATAAATAGTAGGTTACAGTCGCACAAGCCAGAGAGAGACGAAAATTAGACAACTTTTACAATCATTGTTTTTGCTTTTACATTATCGGGCTTAATTGCTAAACATTGTTAATTTTCGGATTTTTCACTCATGTAGACCTTGTTGCCTTGTACAGCATAACTAGAGCTACAGATATCGGATTTTGGTGATCTTGCAGCCCCTAGAAAGATAAGGAAGAGACCTACAATTTCAGGTTTCCCAAGAATTGTCAAATTAGGCCAAAATCAAGGCTAAATTGGGTCCCTAGTTCTCTGGCGCGGATCAGTGCGCAGTCCATGATGGTCCTTCACTAAAATGGGCCTAACTTACTAATCTTAAGCCCAATTAAGGCATATGATACCTTGTTAGAATGCTTATTTAGAGGCCCTTAATTTGGTCCAGGATTAGGTCAGGATTAATAAGCATAAATACCAGTTTACATCCGCACAGGCCAGAGAGAGACGGAAATTAGACAACTTTTACAATCATTGTTTTCGCTTTTACATTATTGGGCTTAATTTCTAAACATTGTTAATTTTCGGATTTTTCGCTCATCCTGACTTTGTTGTCTTGCATAGAGCATAACTTGAGCTACAGATATCGGATTTTGGTGATCTTGCTTTCCCTAGAAAGATAAGGAAGAGACCTGCAATTTCAGGTGTCACAAGAATTGTCAAATTAGGCCAAAATCAAGGCAAAGTTGGGAACCGAGTTCTATGGCGCAGATCAGTACACAGTCCATGATGTTCCTTCACATAAATGGGCCTAACTTACTCATCTTAAGCCCAATTAAGGCATATGATACCTTGTTGCACTAGTTCAATATGTGCTTTTCACGTCAGTTAAAATTGATTTTTTACGTCAGAACACTGACTGACGTAAATACAACTGACGTTAATAGTTAATATTTTAACGTCATTTGAGAACTGACGTTAAATGTAAGACTATTAACGTCAGTTCTTTAACAAAACTGACATTAATTTTGTACAAATTAACGTCAGTTTTTTAAATAACTGACGTTAAACGTAAAACTATTAACGTCAGTTCTTTAAGACAACGGACGTTAATTTTGTTAAAACTAACGTCAGTTGTTATAAAGAAGCGGCGTTAAAGGTTTAATTTTAACGTCGAGTTGTAATTAACAATCGGCGTTAATAGTGTCTTGTATATTTTATAAAAATACTATTAACGTCGGTTGTTTGATACAAGCCCGGCGTTAATAGGTTTTTTTTAATTCGGTTTTAAAATATCACTCCCCTCGACTATTCTCGCATTCAAGTAAATATCCCAGTAACATAGAATATCACACACATTACAGAATTGCAAAGGAAAAATGGAACAATGGGGGGACTTAAAACCAAAACCCATGTATATATATAAATAAATTTTAGTTCCAATGTCTAAAAAACAAAACTACCAATCTAAGGATATATATATACATGTTATTAATTAGTTTCTAAAGTCTAACAAAAAAACTATTTATCTAAGTATTGCGGAGGTATCTTGTCAATTCCTTTTTCAGCCGCATACTTGAAGAAGAATTATGAGAAGCGCATCCTCAAGTCTCTTAACTCATCTTCTTGAATACGCGATTGGTCGTTAAATGCCTACACACGTTCAAATAATAACAATAACATCAATGCAAGTCATCTTCAAAACTATAATATATAATTTAACAAGTTGTTTAAATATTACCTTAATCTATCCATCCGTAATAGATGTGGAGACTATGTTCAGCATATGAAGCATCACATAATAGCCACACGACCACCCGTCGATTTGAAATCGAGACTACCAACAAAATTAATTTCAATGTCACTTGAATATACATATAAATTAGTAATTATAATATTAATTATTTGATAAATAAACTACCAAACCTTGATGATGTTCCATATAGGATTTGCTTTAGCCTTAGAAGTCCTACTTCTCCCGTTGGCGCAACTTATGCTACTCGCCTTGGTAGCTATCATAAACAAATAATCATGTCGATCAATTAACAAATTCATATATCATGTGTGTAATAAACTAAAAACAACTGATATTAAAACTTAAATTAAATTTAAGATTAGTTACTTACTTATTTACAGCTTCCACCACCTTCGGTGGCGGATCTTGGTGGAGAGAGAGCAGAAGAATATGACTCTATGCCTAGGCGGGTGAAGTACGAACAAGCGCCAATGACTTTTCATACAGTAGGGATCCAGATATAATTCTTTCGGATTGTCTCCCAACAAGTTCCCTAAGTATTTACTCAATCCTTCGCCAGCAAAGAAATCGGGCGGAAGGATTGTCAGATCTAAGAAACCGTAAACTGATACAACGCCCTTATCAAGCTGAAGACGATGGAGATACCTAAGATATGAAAAGGTGTGGATGTTAATTACATAATATATATATTGAAATTAAAATAAATTATTAAATGGAAAAATACCAAAAATAAATAAGTTATAAAATTAAAATTAACTTACGTGCACGGTAGACCGACAACATTGTTGTTCATCTAGACGTTATTTCTGCGGGCGTTCGAGATCGTCACCACGGAAGGTAAATATCCTCTGTTGATGGGCGTGCCACCCATCCATCGTGCTCCAATGGACATTCAAAAATCTCAAACGCATAATCCTCACCAAGTGAGAACAAACAGGAGTGATAGGTGACGGCGACACCGACGTCGACTTGGCCATCAGTTTAGGAAAAATAAAATAGATAAGTTTTTGATAATTAAAAAAAACACAAGTAATTATTTGACTAATTTGGACATTAATAATGAATACATACCTTTGTTAACATTTCGAGCTCACGTCGTTTGGTGTCCAACTCAAGCTCACGCCTTTTCATTTCCAACTCATGCTCATGGCGTTGGACTTCGAACTCCCGCTCCCTAGCTGCCAACTCATCGTCCTCCACATGTGGCCGCCTACTAAAACTCTCTTTTGTGCTCACATGTGAAGGGTTGGCATGCCCTGCGGTGTCTTGGGATGTACCGACGGAGGAAAGCTCTCTGGCAACCGCCTGCTTGAAATCTGGGTTGGATATTAAGCCTTGCACCAGATGTGTTGTAATAGCTGGGTTGGACATGAGGTGCTGAGTAATGTCAGCCAAAATTGATGCTTCATCGACCACCCGCTTTCGTGAAGAAGACTTGCCATAATATTCTTTGATGGTCACGTTCCCAGGAACACCGAGAACCCGACCAGGATGGTCTTTCTTGCCTAGAGCGGTCATCAAGGCGCCTGCCGCCGTCGAAGGGACGAATGCGCCGGGAGGATTGTGCTTTAAGATCCATCTACGAGTGAAAAAAATGAAAAAACGTGCAAGTGAAAAGTGTTGCAAATATCTATACAAATATCAATTGAAATCAAGTTAATTATTTACTTACAATCTTATCCGCCACTTCATGAGTGGCATCAATTTTAAAAGATCCTGTCTTTGTCATGCGGTCGGCTAACCCGGACATCCTCGCGGTCGATGTCCGACGGAGGACTTAATGGTGTGCCCTCAGGCACCTCTCCTCTTTCAATCCTAGCAGAGTGCTCTTCTCCGCCGCCCTCACCTATCCGCCATCATCCGCTCGATCCGAGTCCGGTACCCACCCCGAGACATGGTGTGGCGGTGGGCGTTCTTCGCTTGATTCTGCTGACCCTTATTTGCCTTAGCCTATTCAAACAAAAACACATAATTAAATACAGTTAAATGATCTATAATATGCATACAAAATTAACTTAATCAACCAACCTGAAATTCTCCATCCTGTCGACTCCTGGCAAACATATCCCAAGTATCCTGATCAATCCAGGGATAATCCGAGAACATTTTATCAAGCCGCTTCTTCCCAGATACTTAGTACCTGGTAAGATCATGCTTGAACCCATTCCAACGCTTTGATGCCATTTTCATACATTTATGGCGATGATCCTCATCATTTGGCACGATCCAAGCTACCTACACATTAAATACATAACAACTGGATGGATTATAACTCGGATAATTATCTAATAATGTAAATCAAAGCGAATGTAAAGGTAAAATACCGGGATAGCCTCCCAAATCTGATCCTTAACGTTACGTGGAACGTCATTCCGATGGTTGTAGTTGATGCTTACGTCTTTGCTTCGCTTGAAGAAACACCCACTTATTAAATTCTTTAGCACGGGGTCCCTAGGCATTTAGATTAGCATCGAAGGACACCTCAAGCTTACGTCCGCTTTGCTGTCCTTCTCTAGTTTCTTCAACGAGGTGGCTCCTCTACCCCGTTTCCTATGAGCCTGTGATATACGTATGGACAAAAAAATGATAAAATAGAGGGTTGTAACATTATAAACTTACATTAAAAAGAAGGACTAAAGATAGTATATAACATGTAAACTTACACTAGAATCGGGCGTAGGCGTGATCGGGTCTGCGAAGCCCCCACGGTGTCCTCCCGTGCATGCGGGCTATCCGATTGATCCATATGTATACATTTTCGAAACAATATATATGTATTAACATAGGTTATAACTCAAAATAAATACGAGATAAGTATAAATAAAAATAACTAGATAGGTCCTGTAGATATACAAAACATCTATCCAATATAAGGACAATACGGGAGATTGAAAACTATAGTTTTTGAAGATTGCCAAGCACTGGTCACGGCCTGGCAGTGATGTCCATCACGGCCGTAACGTGCCAACTGAACCCGAGCCTCACATGCAGAACTGATCACGGCCTCAGCCGTGATGAGAATCACGAGCCGTGATGAGATCAACCGAGACACAGATCAACAACATGCACTCAAAACCAAAAATAGAGACATTCCAAACAACTCAAACTCACGGTTTCAAGTTTCAACTACTGAGACTACAGTTTCAACATACACTCAAAACCAAAAATAGAGACATTCCAAACAACTCAAACTCATAGTTTCATGTTTCAACTACTGAGACTACAGTTTCAACATACACTCAAAACCAAAAATAGAGACATGTGCCCTAAAGACTCACCAGAAATAGGCGCTCGTGTGGTGGTGGGGGGAAGCTCGAGTGGTGGCCAACGTTCGATGTGGTTACTGAGAGCAGAGGGACAAGGAGAGTTAGTGCGCGGGAAGGGGAAAGAGAGATGTCAAGTTATTGCAAAGAATGAGCGGGAAAGACAGAGTTAGGGGTTAAGAGTGTACCTCACGGTGGTGGCGAAGAAGCCCTCGCGGTGGTTGCGGTGGTGATGAGCTCGCGATTAGGGCAGAGTGAGAATGAGAGTGAGAGTGAGGGTTGAGAGTGAGGGTTGAGCGTTATGAAAAGAGAAAAGAGACGTACAGAGAAGTGCAGAAGGCGCGCGGGTGTAAACGTTATAATCAAAATAAAACAACATTTTACGTCAGTTGTTAGTAAAAACTGACGTTAAAGGTCATATATTTAATGTCAGTTGTCTTAAGAAACTGACGTTAAAAAGCACTCACACTTCTAACGTCAGTTGTATTACACAACGGACGTTAAAAGTTTATTAGTTTCTGCAAAAACATTCATTCCTTTGACTACTGTGCTACTTACCCATTCACCTTGTAACCTAATCTTCTTAATGAGCATTAAGTTTTTAAATAAGTTTTCAAGAAAATCAGAATAGCTTAGTAACTTCATCCCCTGCTCCTATAAATAGCTTCCTTCCATCCTTTTAATTTTCTGCTTCACAATATGGCTCTGCCATAGAGATTAACTTCATCACTCTTTCTTCCTATGCCTAGACTCAAAGATCTTTGTCTTAATGGTCAAACAACTTCTGAGGTTGTGTAAATCACATAACATGGATGGTAAGGTTGGGTGAATCACGTAATGTGATTCTCTCACTTTATTTCATCCCCGTCATCCCTTTCACTTTGCTTTGGAAGCAAGTGACTGTGGATTCAAGACGATGCATCAAGGAATTCCAGTGAAGAAGAAAGATGCAAAGATCCATTTCACTTTGCTTTCGCTGCTAGTGACTGAGGATTTACTTTGCATCATGGAATTCAAGTAAGGGAGGTGATGCATCCATTGGAGTTTCTGATGACAGGACTGAGAAGAAAATGATGTTGAAGCAGAAACTTTTTTATATTTTAGGGCTATGTTGCAGAAATTTTTTATCTTTTAATCATGTAATTTTAACTTATGAATCGCTTCAATGAGATACGATTTGATTATACATATAACTTGTTTTATGTTAAGTGTTTATTTATTTTAATTTGCACAAGAATTTGTTTACTAATTCAAGCTAATTAATAAAAATTAAAAATAAACTTGTTTAAAAAAAAGGTTTAGAAATAAACTGCACTATATAGAGTGATCTGCGTTAAGAGGGACAACAAGGACATGACAACCAATGAAATGAGTTTCATAATTATTTACGTCAGTTATTTATAGAACTGAAGCAAATAGTGATTTAATATTTACAAACTGCCACCACCTCATTTTTAACGTCAACTTAATTTATGATTGCCAAGTTCCCGTATATTAATTACATTATTTCCAATATTCATTCTGCACGTTTATAATATATAGGATTATTTACGTCAGCTATTTATTTAACTGAAGTAAAAATCACACTTTTAACGTCAGTTGTATAAAAAACTGACGTTAACAATAAATATTTTTTATTTTAAAAACACTTTTAACGTCAGTTTTTTTAAACAACTGACGTTAAAAGTGTATAGATATCTGCAAAAACATTCATTCCTTTGACTATTGTGCTACTTACCCATGCACCTTGTAACTTAATCCTCTTAATGAGCATTAAGTTTATAGATAAGTTTTGAAGAAAATCAGAATAGCTTAGTAACTTCATCCCCTGCTCCTATAAATAGCTTCCTTCCATCCTTTTAATTTTCGGCTTCACAATATGGCTCTGCCATGGAGATTAACTTCATCACTCTTTCTTCCTATTCCTAGACTCAAAGATCATTGTCTTAATGGTCAAACAACTTCCGAGTTTGTGTAAATCACGTAACATGGGTGATAAGCTTGTGTAACCACGTAATGTGAGTTGCTAACCTTATCATCCTTCCGGAGAATCAGCTGCTGGAGGGCAAATCAGGTGCTCGGGCGTCACAGTTCCAAAACCTCAGCTTTGGCAGCAAGTGACCGTCATGGAAGTCTCTAGAACCACTGCCTTTGCTTGAAACAGATCTAGTGCACCTGTTTTCCGAGGTCTTAAAGGATGCAAGTGACTGTTCCAAGATCTAGTGCACCCTTCGGAGTATAGTTTTCCCTTTGGCATATTTCATAAAACTCTCTGATGGGATGTAGCTTTAATGTTTAGGATTTTAAACCCTTTCAATGTAACTTTTTATAGGATTTTAAACCCTTTCAATCTTTCAGTATCGATCAGTATTACACTTCATGAATGAGATCCGGTTTGGGTTATTGATTCAACTTATACTTCGCACATATATTTTAGTTTTCAAAACAGAAACACAAAACATCAAAGCAATTGTGAAACTGAAACTTTGAGGAAGGCAATGCGGAAAGGTACGTATACTAGATAAAAAAATTATTAAAATAACCTTTAACGTCTGTTGATGTAAGGACTGACGTTAAAAGTGAAGTGACTCACTTTTAACGTCAGTTCTATAAAGAACTGACGTTAAAACGTTCACTATTAACGTCAGTCGTTTATTGAACTGACGTTAAAAGTGAGTCACTTCACTTTTAACGTCAGTCCTTAAAACAACTGACGTTAAAATTGAATTAATGAAGTCTGATATTTACAAAACTGCCACCACCCCCTTTTTAACGTCTAGTTTTTGTTTAACTGACATAAACCTTTACCATCTAATGTATATTTTCCACTAGTGTTGGAAAGCTTATTCAGAGGCCCTTAATTTGGTCTAGGTTTATGTCAGGATTAATAAGCTTAAATAGCAGTTTACAGCCGCACAAGCCAGAGTGAGACGAAAATTAGATAACTTTCACAATTATTGTTTTTGCTTTTACATTATTGGGCTTAATTGCTAAACATTGTTAATTTTAGGATTTTTCACTCATCCTGACATATTACCTTGCGCAGAGCATAACTTGAGCTACATATTTCGGATTTTGGTGATCTTGATGTCCCTAGAAAGATAAGGAAGAGACCTACAATTTCAGGTTTCACAAGAATTGTCAAATTAGGCCAAAATCAAGACTAAATTGGGTCCCTAGTTCTCTGGCCCGGATCCGTGCGCAGCCCATGATGTTCCTTCACATAAATGGACCTAACTTACTCATCTTACGCCCAATTAAGGCATATGATACCTTGTTGGAAAGATTATTCAGAGGCACTTAATTTGCTCTCGAGTTAGGTCAGGATTAATAAGTGTTGACGAATCTGGGCAAGTATACCCAGTCGTGCAAGTAATACGGTGGTGAGACCGTTTATCTTTCCCACGAGGACGGATACAAGTACTAGCACTTACCGAATCAATCACTATATAAGCGGATTCTTGGATTGAAGGAAGTTCTATACTAACAAAAGCTAAAACTAACCAAACAAAAAGAAGAAGTTCTTTGAGGAATTTTATCAAACAGTTGAAGTGCAGAAAATTGGGTTTTCAAATATGATAAAAGGAGCTGGGATTAGGTTCACTAAACTTCATCCCCATGCAATGACATGACTAATAAACAGTTTCTACTTCAATTATGACAATCAATCCACTAAATTACTCAAGCCCCGATTCCTCGGATGACAAGAGCCTAAATCCACTAATAGACCCTAATTCCTTAGGTGGCCTAGATTAATGAATTTGCATTAAGATTAGGGATTACACGATTGCTAATAAACCTAGTTCCATTCCTAGATACAAGGCTTACTAGGTGATTAATCTCAATTCCGGTTTTAACACGAATTTTCCAATTGCATATCAAAACACTAATCAAGTCATGGGGGTGCTAGCCACAACAAGCATTAAGCACAGAAATCAATCACTCAATAAGAAAGCAAAAACTGTATTACAAGATTAAATCAAATACATGAGAATTCAGAAATAGCTCCCCTAACCCCAACAATGGAGGTTTAGCCACTCATGTTCATAGCCACAACCAAAGAGATATAGAAGAAGGAGAGAAGGGATTCCATGGAGGCAATCCTCAGCAGCTGCCTCTGATTCAAAGCGCCTTTAGGGTTTCCAAAACTCGTAGCCTCCAAAAATCTCCAAGATTCTTTTCCATTCTGCCCTAAAACAGCTTATAACAGAGGTTCTGAGTTTCGCACGCTCGCGGGGCGAGACGTGACTCGCGAGGCGAGTATTAAAATCTGTTCTTTAGAGATTGGATCTCTCGCGCGGCGAGGCAGTCACTCGCGAGGCGAGACAGAAAGAGTCCTCTCATTACGCCCGTGATGAGTATCAGGGCCTGGGCGTGATTGCTTCTGGTTTCCAGGCTCGCGAGGCGAGACATGGTTCGCGTGGCGAGACCGAAAGACTGACTGTTACTGTTCAACTGGACTTCAGGCTCGCATGGCGAGCTCCAGAATCGTGGGGCGAAGCTCCAGAATTCTGTTTGGCTCAATTTCTTCTCTTTTCAGGCTCTGTCTTCATCCAAGCTCCACCATGGCTATTCTTGGGCATTTTTCCTTGAATTCCTGTAAAACAACACCAAGAAACCGCTTCACCCGTTCCAAGGGAAAAACTAATAAAAACCAAATAAAGAATGCCTAATCTATATGCAAAATGCATGCAAAAGTGTACAAGAAACATGATGTAAAATTACACTATCAAATCACCCCAAGCTTATTCAATTGCTTTTCCTCAAGCAATCGATAAGGCCAGAAGATCAAACTACTCAAAGCATGGATAGTGAACCAAGAACCCGAGTAAATACTAATCCAAGTAACAAGCATTTCAAACAATTCAGCAAGAGACAGTCAATTCAAGTCCAATTAGAGGCTTAGGTTCCTAGACTCATATTCTCACTGATTCGGGCACTCTTTCTCACCTGAAAATCACCCCGAGCTTGTTCATTTGCTTGGCTCTCTTTCTACCTCACTCAAGTGTTTAGGGGTATGTGACAATTCGCTCCATTTTCCTCAAGGAATGACATCTACCATAGGCTTGACTATCAACCAAATCTCTACTTTATTAATGAAAACAATTTAGAATCAAGAGGTCTTTTACTTGGTTGTAACTGGGCCATGGGATTTATTGTTAGGTGGGGCAATCAAGAAAGGGACATTTCAAAAGGCTACACAAAACATTAACATTGCAAACCATGACACCTTCTAAAATACCCTTTTTGGGTTTCGATTCACTTTTGCCACCTTTCTTTCTTTCTTTTCATTTTATCTCTCAATTCTTTTTGTTATCCCCTTCTCTATGTATTTTCTTTTTCTTTTGTTTTTCTTTTGTTTGGAGAAGGGGAGGTTTTTCAACTCAAGAGAAATGATTTTCTGATTCTTTCATCCCAAAATTTTTCAACTACCTTTTTCACCCTTTTTGTAATACTTTAGAAGGTATCCTATCCATCATATTCATCAAAACATTTCAAGGTACCAAGAAAAGTATTTTCTTCTTTCAGGCTCAAAATTGGGCAACTAAGGGGTAGCATTTAGTCATTCAAAGCTCAGAAGGCCGGAAAAATACCTATTGCATCAATCATTTTCAAAAATGTTTTCAAAAATTTTTAAGCTTCAAAATGTTTTCAAGTCAAGTTCTAGAGAAATGCAATCCAAGAGGAATAACACTCCAACATAAAGAATGGGGCATATTTAGTGAGTACCCCTTTTGGCTCAAAATCTCACATTTTAGTGGTTCAGAAATCAATGAGAAACATAAATCTTCAGAATCCTATGCTAATTATCAACTATCACAGATTATCTCAAGCATTTTCATTTGCAGCCTTATCACAAGAATAAAGAAAATTGGGTTCAACAATTCACTATCTCAAATTATTTGGCACTTAGTTCTCACAATTGGATGCAAATTTCAAGCAAGGGGCAATCTAATCATGTGAACATGCAAAGTTATCATGCAAAACTATATGAATGCAACATGAACAAATGCAAAAATACCCCTACCCCAAGCTTAAGAATTTACATTGTCCCCAATGTAAACAATCAAGATGGAGAGGGGAAAGAAAAATTGGAACGACTTACCGAGGTGGTGGCGGGTGTTGACTTTGCTTTTTATTGTCTTCTTGCTCTTCCCTCTTTCCTTCTTACCCTGAAAACACTTAACAAACCTATAAATCCATGATATTTTCCTCTTGATCTTCTCAAATTATTCAAGAGGGAAAAATCAAAAACAAAAGGAAAATAAAAAGAAAACTTGGGTTGCCTCCCAATAAGAGCTTCTTTAACGTCACTAGCTTGACGGATAGGTGACCTCAAGGATCATGAAGGCGCACAGCTGAGACCAATCTCTCGATGTCACCACCCAAGTAGGCCTTAAGTCTTTGGCCATTGACTTTGAAGGTCCTTTTTGAACTAGGATCCTCCACTTCCACAGCGCCATGAGGTGAAACTTCCTTGACAATGAACGGTCCCGACCACGTAGACTTCAACTTGCCCGGAAACAATCTCAGCCGGGAATTGAACAGTAAAACTTGATGTCCCGGCCGAAATGTTTTCATCACGATCTTCTTGTCGTGGTAGGTCTTGACTCGCTGCTTGTAAATGGCTGCATTCTCATATGCATTAAGGCGCATCTCCTGTAACTCATGCAGCTGATTCACTCTTTTCTCACTCGCCAGAGTGGCATCAAAATTCAAGAACTTCATAGCCCAAAAGGCTCGATGCTCCAACTCTACGGGCAGATGACATGCCCTTCCATAGACCATTTGAAATGGGGATAACCCCACAGAAGTTTTCAGTGCAGTCCGGTAGGCCCACAAGGCATCGTCAAGCTTCTTGGCCCAATCTTTCCTTGAAGTGGCCACAGTCTTTTCCAAAATTCTCTTAATTTCCCTGTTGGAGACCTTCGCTTGTCCATTTGTTTGCGGATGATATGGGGATGCCACCTTATGCCTCACATCATACTTTGCCAGAACATTTCCCAGTTGTGAGTTGCAGAAGTGGGATCCTCCATCACTTATAAGAACCCTTGGGACACCAAATCGGGAAAAGATATTCTTCTTGATGAACTTGATCACTATGTGGGCATCATTCTTCTGTGTTGCAATTGCCTCCACCCATTTGGAAACATAGTCCACCGCCACCAAGATATATTGATTGGAGAATGAAGGTGGAAGTGGACCCATAAAATCAATGCCCCAACAGTCAAATACTTCTATCTCCAATATACTCTGCAGTGGCATCTCATCTCTTTTGGAGATATTCCCGGTCCTCTGGCACTTGTCATAGCTCTTCACATGATTGAAAGAGTCCTTGAAGATTGAGGGCCAAAAGAAACTAGATTGAAGGACCTTAGCAGCTGTCCTATCCCCATTGTAATGCGCACCATATGGAGAGTTATTGCAATGCCACAAAGTCTTCCGTGGTTCCTCCTGACTAACACACCTCCTCCATAAGCCATCCGGCCCAACCTTGAACAGAAATGGATCGTCCCACATGAAATGGTTGGCATCCCGGAATAACTTTTTTCTTTGTTGCAAATTAAGGTGCTCTGGAATAGTGTTGGCTGCCTTGAAGTTTGCCATGTCGGCAAACCATGGTCTTTCATGTACTAGAAATAAGGCCACATCCGGGAACTCATCCCGAATGTCCTTCTCTTTAGCAGCCACTTCTTCATTCACAAGCCGAGATAAATGGTCAGCCACTACATTCTCGCTGCCCTTTTTGTCCTTAATGACTAAATCAAATTCCTGCAACAATAGAATCCACCTTATGAGGCATGGTTTATAATCTAATTTAGTCAACAAATATTTGATTGCAGCATGATCAGTAAAAATAGTGACTTGTGACCCAATCAAGTAGGAACGAAACTTTTCCAAAGCAAACACTATGGCTAGCAACTCTTTTTCAGTTGTTGCATAGTTTATTTGGTTCTCATTGAGGACCTTGCTAGCATAGTGAATGGCATGGAAAAACTTGTCCCTTCGCTGCCCCAAAACTGCCCCAACTGCGTAGTCACTGGCATCACACATTAATTCAAATGGTGACTCCCAGTTGGGTGCAACAAGAATGGGAGCAGTGATCAACCTGTCTTTCAAAATTTGAAAAGAGTTAAGACAAGCATTATCAAACAAAAATGGGGTGTCCTTATTCAAAAGGTTACACAGCGGCTTGGCTATCTTTGAAAAGTCCTTGATGAACCGCCGGTAAAAGCCTGCATGCCCAAGGAAACTCCTCACACCCTTGACATTCACTGGTGGAGGTAGTTTCTCAATCACATCAATTTTGGATTTGTCCACTTCGATCCCCGGCAACGGCGCCAAAAACTTGTTGACGAATCTGGGCAAGTATACCCAGTCGTGCAAGTAATACGGTGGTGAGACCGTTTATCGTTCCCACGAGGACTGATACAAGTACTAGCACTTACCGAATCAATCACTATCTAAGCGGATTCTTGGATTGAAGGAAGTTCTATACTAACAAAAGCTAAAACTAACCAAACAAAAAGAAGAAGTTCTTTGAGGAATTTTATCAAACAGTTGAAGTGCAGAAAATTGGGTTTTCAAATATGATAAAAGGAGCTGGGATTAGGTTCACTAAACTTCATCCCCATGCAATGACATGACTAATAAACAGTTTCTACTTCAATTATGACAATCAATCCACTAAATTACTCAAGCCCCGATTCCTCGGATGACAAGAGCCTAAATCCACTAATAGACCCTAATTCCTTAGGTGGCCTAGATTAATGAATTTGCATTAAGATTAGAGATTACACGATTGCTAATAAACCTAGTTCCATTCCTAGATACAAGGCTTACTAGGTGATTAATCTCAATTCCGGTTTTAACACGAATTTTCCAATTGCATATCAAAACACTAATCAAGTCATGGGGGTGCTAGCCACAACAAGCATTAAGCACAGAAATCAATCACTCAATAACAAAGTAAAAACTGTATTACAAGATTAAATCAAATACATGAGAATTCAGAAATAGCTACCCTAACCCCAACAATGGAGGTTTAGCTACTCATGTTCATAGCCATAACCAAAGAGATATAGAAGAAGGAGAGAAGGGATTCCATGGAGGCAATCCTCAGCAGCTGCCTCTGATTCAAAGAGCCTTTAGGGTTTCCAAAACTCGTAGCCTCCAAAAATCTCCAAGATTATTTTCCATTCTGCCCTAAAACAGCTTATAACAGGGGTTCTGAGTTTCGCACGCTCGCAGGGCGAGACGTGGCTCGCGAGGCGAGTATTAAAATATGGTCTTTACAGATTGGATCTCTCGCGAGGCGAGGCAGTCACTCGCGAGGCGAGACAGAAAGAGTCCTCTCATTATGCCCGTGATGAGTATCAGGGCCTGGGCGTGATTGCTTCTGGTTTCCAGGCTCGCGAGGCGAGACATGGTTCGCGTGGCGAGACCGAAAGACTGACTGTTGCTGTTCAACTGGACTTCAGGCTCGCATGGCGAGCTCCAGAATCGAGGGGTGAAGCTCCAGAATTCTGTTTGGCTCAATTTCTTCTCTTTTCAGGCTCTGTCTTCATCCAAGCTCCACCATGGCTATTCTTGAGCATTTTTATTGAATTCCTGCAAAACAACACCAAGAAACCGCTTCACCCGTTCCAAGGGAAAAACTAATAAAAACCAAATAAAGAATGCCTAATCTATATGTAAAATGCATGCAAAAGTGTACAAGAAACATGATGTAAAATCACACTATCAATAAGCATAAATAGCATTTTACAGCCGCACAAGCCAAAGAGAGACGGAAATTAGACAACTTTTACAATCATTGTTTTTGATTTTACATTATTGGGCTTAATTGGGCTTAATTGCTAAACATTGTTAATTTTCGGTTTTTCACTCATCCTGACCTTGTTGCCTTGCGCAGAGCATAACTAGAGCTACATATATCGGATTTTGGTGATCTTGTTGTCCCTAGAAAAATATGGAAGAGACCCACAATTTTAGGATTCACAAGAATTGTCAAATTTGGCCAAAATCATGGCTAAATTGGGTCCCAGGTTCTCTGTCGCGGATCAGTGCGCAGTCCATGATGTTCCTTCACTTAAATGGGGCAAACTTACAAATCTTAAGCCAAATTAAGGCATATGAAACCTTGTTAGAAAGCTTATTCAGAGGCTCTTAATTTGGTCTAGTGTTAGGTCAGGATTAATAAGCATAAATAGCAGGTTACAGCCTCACAAGCCAGGGAGAGACGAAAATTAGACAACTTTTACAATCATTGTTTTTGCTTTTCATTATCGGGCTTAATTGCTAAACATTGTTAATTTTCGGATTTTTCACTCAGGCAGACCTTGTTGCCTTGCACTGAGGATAACTAGTGCTACAGATATCGGATTTTGGTGATCTTGCAGTCCCTAGAAAGATAAAGAAGAGACCTACAATTTCAGGTTTCCCAAGAATTGTCAAATTAGGCCAAAATCAAGGCAAAATTGGGTCCCGAGTTCTCTGGCACGGATCAGTGCGCATTCCATGTTGTTCCTTCACTTAAATGGGCGTAACTTACTAATCTTAAGCCCAATTAAGGGATATGATACCTTGTTGGAAAGCTTATTCAGAGGCCCTTAATTTGGTCTAGGATTAGGTCAGGATTGATAAGCATAAATAGCAGTTTACAGCCGCACAAGCCACCGAGAGACGGAAATTAGACAACTTTTACAATCATTGTTTTTACTTTTACATTATTGCGCTTAATTGCTAAACATTGTTAATTTTCGGATTTTTCACTCATCCTGACCTTGTTGCCTTACGCAGAGCATAACTAGAGCTACAGATATCGGATTTTGGTGATCTTGCTGTCCCTAGAAAGATAAGGAAGAGACCCACTATTTCAGGTTTCACAAGAATTGTCAAATTAGGCCAAAATCAAGGCTAAATTGGGTCCCGAGTTCTCTGGCGCAGATTAGTGCGCAGTCCATGATGTTCCTTCACTTAAATGGGGCTAACTTACTAATCTTAAGCCCAATTAAGGCTTATGATACCTTGTTGGAAAGCTTATTCAGATGCCCTTAATTTGGTCTAGGGTTAGGTCAGGATTAATAAGCACAAATAACAGTTTACAGCCGCACAAGTTAGACAGAGACGGAAATTACACAACTTTTACAATCATTGTTTTTTCTTTTACATTATCGGGCTTAATTGCTAAACAATGTTAATTTTCGGATTTTTCACTAATCCTAACCTTGTTGTCTTGCACTGAGCATAACTAGAGCTTCAGATATCGGATTTTGGTGATCTTGATGTCCCTAGAAAGATAAGTAAGAGACCTATAATTTCAGGTTTCACAAGAATTATCAAATTATGCCAAAATCAAGGCTAAATTGGGTCCCGAGTTCTCTGGCGCGGATCAGTGCTCAGTTCATGATGTTCCTTATCATAAATGGGCCTAACTTACTCATCTTAAGCCCAATTAAGGCATATGATACCTTGTTGGAACACTTATTCAGAGGCCCTTAATTTGATCTAGTGTTAGGTCAGGATTAATAAGCATAAATAGCAGTTTACAGCCGCACAAGCCAGAAAGAGACGAAAATTAGACAACTTTTACGATCATTGTTTTTGCTTTTCCATTATTGGGCTTAATTGCGCTTAATTGCTAAACATTATTAATTTTTGGATTTTTCACTCATCCTGGCCTTGTTGCCTTGCGCAGAGCATAACTAGACCTACAGATATCGGATTTTGGCGATCTTGCTGTCCCAAGAAAGATAAGGAAGAGACCTACAATTTCAGGTTTCACAAGAATTGTCAAATTTGGCCAAAATCAAGGCTAAATTGGGTCCCGAGTTCCCTGGTGCTGATCAGTGCGCAGTCCATGATTTTCCTTCACTTAAATGGGCCTAACTTACTCATCTTAAGCCCAATTAAGGTATATGATACCATGTTGGAAAGCTTATTCAGAGGCCCTTAATTTGGTCTAGGGTTAGGTCAGGATTAACATGCATAAATTGCAGTTTACAGCCGCACAAGCCAGAGAGAGACGGAAATTAGACAACTTTTATAATCATTGTTTTTGCTTTTACATTATTAGCCTTAATTGGGCTTAATTTCTAAACATTGTTAATTTTCGGATTTTTCACTCATCCTGACCTTGTTGCTTTGCGCAGAGCATAACTAGGGCTATAGATATCGGATTCTTTAACTGGTCTTTGGTTCTGATTATCCAATGTTTCTTGAGAGAGTAACTTCTGACTTTTCTTGATAAGCGTGAAACTGAGTAGAAGAGAAGGCTTCAAGTCTTTTTCTGGTTCTTGAAATACGATTATGATAATCCTTATAGAATTCACATTCATAAGATAAGTGCTTCCATCTTGAAAATAATCGCGTCTATCTAGCCATTTAATATTTTTCATTCGGGCTAGTAGACGAGCTCCATATTGAGGACTTAGCAAGTCCAAAGACTAGTGTGGACGAGCGCTTCTGTCACCTTTAGTGGACGAGCACTTCTGTCACCTTTAGTGGACGAGCACTTCTGTTACTGTAGTGGACGAGAGCCTCTGTTACTTTAGTAGACGAGCTCCATATGGCACGTCATTGGACGGATACTCCTTTAAATGGTTGAACGTAACCTAGTAGACGAGCTCCATATGCCACGTCATTGGACAAGCGCTTCTGATACCTTAATGGACGAGCTCCATATGCCACGTCATTGGACGAGCGCTTCTGTTACTTTTAGTAGACGAGCACCTCTGTCACTTTAGTAAATGCTGGCTTTCATCACTTTAGTGGACGACCACTTGTGTCACTTTAGTGGACCCAAGTTTCTATCTCTTGTGTTTTGGACGTGCGCTTAAATCACTACAGTGTTGGACGTTTGTTTCATTCACTTGTGTGTTGGATGTGAGCTTCTATCACTTGTGTTGGACGTGAGCTTCTATCACTTGTGTTGGACGTGAGCTTCTATCACTACACTATTGGACGTGAGCTTCTATCACTACAGTGTTGGACGTGAGCTTCAATCACTTGCGTTGGACGGATAAATCTATCATTTGCATTGGACGGATGATTCTCTTATTTAATCTGCACACTCGAGAGACAGGTTAGTAACCAATATGAAGGTTAATTAAATCATTAACCAATGTTTAGTTCTCATCAAAACTTAGGGAAATGCACATCAGACATTTTAGAGACTTAACACTGAGTTCTCTGGCGCGGATCAGTGCGCGGTCCATGATGTTCCTTCACATAATTAGGCCTAACTTACTCATCTTAAGCCCAATTAAGGCATATGATACCTTGTTGGAAAGCTTATTCAGAGGCCCTTAATTTGGTCCAGGGATAGGTCAGGATTAATAAGTTTAAATAGCAGTTTACAGCCGCACAAGCCAGAGAGAGACGGAAATTAGACAACTTTTACAATCATTGTTTTTGCTTTTACATTATTGGACTTAATTGGGCTTAATGGCTAAACATTGTTAATTTTCGGATTTTTCACCCATCAAGACATTGTTGCCTTGCGCAAAGCATAACTAGAGCTACAGATATCGGATTTTGGTGATGTTGCTGTCCCTAGAAAGATAAGGAAGAGACCTACAATTTCAGGTTTCACAGGAATTGTCAAATTCTGCAAAAATCAAGGCTAAATTGGGTCCCGAGTTCTATGGCGTGGATCAGTGCCCAGTCCATGATGTTCATTCACTTAAATGGGCCTAACTTACTCATCTTAAGCCCAATTAAGGCATATGATACCATGTTGGAAAGCTTATTCAGAGGCCCTTAATTTGGTCTAGGGTTAGGTCAGGATTAACTTGCATAAATTGAAGTTTACAGCCGCACAAGCCAGAGAGAGGGAAATTAGACAACTTTTATAATCATTGTTTTTGCTTTTACATTATTGGCCTTAATTGGGCTTAATTTCTAAACATTGTTAATTTTCGGATTTTTCACTCATCCTGACCATGTTGCCTTGCGCAGAGTATAACTAGAGCTACAGATATCGGATTTTGGTGATCTTGCTGCTCATAGAAAGATAAGGAAGAGACCTACAATTTCAGGTTTCACAAGAATTGTCAAATTAGGCAAAAATCAAGGCTAAATTGGCTCCCAAGTTCTCTGGCGCGGATAAGTGCGCACTCCATGATGTTCCTTCACTTAAATGGGCCTAACTTACTCATCTTAAGCCCAATAAAGGAATATGATACCTTGTTGGAAAGCTTATTCAGAGGCCCTTAATTTGGCCTAGGGTTAGGTCAGGATTAATATGCATAAATGGCAGTTTACAGCCGCACAAGCCAAAGAGAGACGGAAATTATATAACTTTTACAATCATTGTTTTTGCTTTTACATTATTGGGCTTAATTGCTAAACATTGTTAATTTTCGGATTTTTCACTCTTCCTGACCTTGTTGCCTTGAGTAGAGCATAACTAGAGCTACAGATATCGGATTTTGGTGATCTTGTTTCCCAAGAAAGATAAGGAAGAGACCTACTATTTTAGGTGTCACATGAATTGTCAAATTAGGCAAAAACAAGGCTAAATTAGGTCCCAAGTTCTCTGGCGCGGATCAGTGCGCACTCCATGATGTTCCTTCATTTAAATGGGCCTATCTTACTCATCTTAAGCCCAATTAAGGCATATGATACCTTGTTGGAAAGCTTATTCAGAGGCCCTTAATTTAGTCTAGGGTTAGGTCAGGATTAACATGCATAAGTAGCAGTTTACATCCGCACAAGCCAGAGAGAGATGGAAATTAGACAACTTTTACCATCATTGTGTTTCCTTTTACATTATTGGGCTTCATTGCTAAATATTGTTAATTTTCGGATTTTTCACACATCCTAACCTTGTTCCCTTGCGCAGAGTATAACTAGAGCTACAGATATCTGATTTTGGTGATCTTGCTGTCCCGAGAAAGAAAAGGAAGAGACCTACAATTTCAGGTTTCACAATAATTGTCAAATTAATCCAAATTCAAGGCTAAATTTGGTCCCGAGTTCTATGGTGTGGATCAGTGTGCAATCCTTGATGTTCCTTCACTTAAATGGGCCTAACTGACTCATCTTAAGCCCAATTAAGGCATATGATACCTTGTTGGAAAGCTTATTCAGAGGCCCTTAATTAGATCTTGGGTTAGGTCAGGATTAATAGGCATAAATAGTAGTTTACAGCCGCACAAGCAAGAGAAAGACGCAAATTAGACAACTTTTACAATCATTGTTTATTCTTTTACATTAATGGGCTAAATTGCTAAACGTTGTTAATTTTCTGATTTTTCACTCATCCTGACCTTGTTGCCTTGCACAGAGCATAACTAGAGCTACATATATCGGATTTTGGTGATCTTCCTGTCCCTAAAAAGATAAGGAAGAGTCCTACAATTTCAGGTTTCACGAGAATTGTCAAATTAGGCAAAAAAATCAATGCTAAATTGGGTCCCGAGTTCTCTGGCACGGATCAGTGCGTAGTCCATGATGTCCCTTCACTTAAATGGACCTAACTTACTCATCTTAAGCCCAATTAAGGCATATGATACCTTGTTGGAAAGCTTATTCAGAGGCCCTTCATTTGATCTTGGGTTAGGTCAGGATTAGTAAGTATAAATAGCAGTTTACAGCCGCAAAAGCCAGAGAGAGACGCAAATTAGACAACTTTTACAATCATTGTTTTTTCTTTTACATTAATAGGCTTAATTGCTAAACGCTGTTAATTTTCGGATTTTTCACTCATCCTGACCTTGTTGCCTTGCACAGAGCATGACTAGAGCTACAGATATCGGATTTTGGTGATCTTGCTGTCCCTAGAAAGATAAGAAAGAGTCCTACAATTTCAGATTTCACAAGAATTGTCAAATTAGGTAGAAAATCAAGGCTAAATTGGGTCCCGAGTTCTCTGGCACGGATCAGAGCGCAGTCCATGATGTTTCTTCACTTAAATGGGCCTAACTTACTCATCTTAAGCCCAGTTAATGCATATGACATCTTGTTGGAAAGTTTATTCAGAGGCCCTTAATTTGGTCTAGGGTTAGGTCAGGATTAATAAGCACAAATAGCAGTTTACAGCCGGACAAGCCAGAGAGAGACGGAAATTAGCCAACTTTTACAATCATTGTTTTTGCTTTTACATTATTGGGCTTAATTGGGCTTAATTGTTAAACATTGTTAATTTTGGGATTTTTCACTCATCCTGACCTTGTTGCCTTGCGCAGAGTATAACTAGAGCTACAGATATCGGATTTTGGTGATCTTGCTGTCCCGAGAAAGAAAAGGAAGAGACCTACAATTTCAGGTATCACAATAATTGTCAAATTAATCCAAATTCAAGGCTAAATTGGGTCCCGAGTTCTCTGGCGCGGATCAGTACGTAATTCATGATGTTCCTTCACTTAAATGGGCCTAACTGACTCATCTTAAGCCCAATTAACGCATATGATACCTTGTTGGAAAGCTTATTCAGAGGCCCTTAATTTGATCTTGGGTTAGGTCAGGATTAATAGGCATAAATCACAGTTTACAGCCGCACAAGCAAGAGAAAGACGCAAATTAGACAACTTTTACAATCATTGTTTTTTCTTTTACATTAATGGGCTTAATTGCTAAACGTTGTTAATTTTATGATTTTTCACTCATCCAGACCTTGTTGCCTTGCACAGAGCATAACTAGAGCTACATATATCGGATTTTGGTGATCTTGCTGTCCCTAAAAAGATAAGGAAGAGTCCTACAATTTCAGGTTTCAAGAGAATTGTCAAATTAGGCAAAAAATCAATGCTAAATTGGGTCCCGAGTTCTCTGGCACGGATCAGGGCACAGTCCATGCTGTCCCTTCACTTAAATGGACCTAACTTACTCATCTTAAGCCCAATTAAGGCATATGATACCTTGTTGGAAAGCTTATTCAGAGGCCCTTCATTTGATCTTGGGTTAGGTCATGATTAATAGGTATAAATAGCAGTTTACAGCCGCACAAGCCAGAGAGAGACGCAAATTAGACAATTTTTACAATCATTGTTTTTTCTTTTACATTAATGGGCTTAATTGGGCTTAATTGTTAAACATTGTTAATTTTGGGATTTTTCACTCATCCTGACCTTGTTGCCTAGCGCAGAGCATAACTAGAGCTACATATATCAGATTTTTGTGAATTTGTTGTCCCTAGAAAGATAAGGAAGAGACCTACAATTTCAGGTTTCATAAGAATTGTCAAATTAGGCCAAAATCAAGGCTAAACTGGATCCCGAGTTCCCTGGTTCGGATCAGTGCGCAGTCCTTGATGTGCCTTCACTTAAATGGGCCTAACTTACTCACCTTAAGCCCAATTAAGGCATATGATACCTTGTTGGAAAGCTTATTCAGAGGCCCTTAATTTGGTCGAGGGTTAGGTCGGGATTAATAAGCATAAATAGCAGTTTACAGCCGCATAAGCCAGTGAGAGACAAAAATTATACAACTTTTACCATCATTGTTTTTGCTTTTACATTATTGGGCTTAAATGTTAAACATTGTTAATTTTCAGATTTTTCACTCATCCTGACCTTGTTGCCTTGTACAGAGCATAACTAGAGCTACATATATCAGATTTTGGTGATTTTGTTGTCCCTAGAAAGATAAGGAAGAGACCAACAATTTAAGGTTTCACAAGATTTGTCAAATTAGGCCAAAATAAAGGCTAAATTGGGTCCCAAGTTCTCTGGTGCGGATCAGTGAGCAGTCCATGATGTTCCTTCACTTAAATGGGCTTAACTTACTCATCTTAAGCCCAATTAAGGCATAAGATACCTTGTTGGAAAGCTTATTTAGAGGTCCTTAATTTGGTCTAGGGTTATGTCAGGATTAATATGCATAAATTGCAGTTTACAGCAGCACAAGCCAGAGAGAGACGGAAATTAGACAACTTTTACAATCATTGTTTTTAGTTTTACATTATTGGGCTTAATTGCAAAACATTGTTAATTTTCGGATTTTTCACACATCCTGACCTTGTTGCCTTGCGCAGAACATAACTAGAGCTACAGATATCGGATTTTGGTGATCTTGCTGTCCCTAGAGAGATAAGGAAGAGACCTACAATTTCAGGTTTCACAAGAATTGTCAAATTATGCCAAAATCAAGTATAAATTGGGTGCCGATTTCTCTGGCGGGGATCAGTATGCAGTCCATGATGTTCCTTCACTTAAATGGGCCTTGTTGGAAAGCTTATTCCGAGGCTCTTAATTTGGTCTAGGGTTAGGTCGGTATTAGTAAGCATAAATAGCAATTTACAGCCGCACAAGCCAGAGAGTGACGAAAATTAGAACACTTTTACAATCATTGTTTTTCCTTTTACATTATTGGGCTTAATTGCTAAACATTGTTAATTTTTGGATTTTTCACTCATCCTGACCTTGGTGCCTTGCGCAGAGCATAACTAGAGCTACAGATATCGGATTTTGGTGATCTTACTGTCCCCATAAAGATAAGGAAGAGACCTACAATTTCAGGTTTTACAAGAATTGTCAAATTAGGCCAACATCAAGGCTAAATTGGGTCCCGATTTCTCTGGCGCGGATCAGTGTGCAGTCCATGATGTTCCTTCACTTAAATGGGCCTAACTTACTCATCTTAAGTCCAATTAAGGCATATGATACCTTGTTGGAAAGCTTATTCAGAGGCCCTTAATTTGGTCTAGGGTTAGGTTAGGATTAATAAGCATAAATAGCAGTTTACAGCAGCACATGCCAGAGAGAGAAGTAAATTAGACAACTTTTTCAATCATTGTTTTTGCTTTTACATTTTTGGTCTTAATTGGGCTTAATTGATAAACATTGTTAATTTTCGGATTTTTCACTCATCCTGACCTTGTTGCCTTGCGCAGAGCATAACTAGAGCAACAGATATCGGATTTTGGTGATCTTGCTGTCCCTAAAAAGATAAGGAAGAGACCTACAATTTCAGGTTTCACAAGAATTGTCAAATTAGGCCAAAATCAAGGCAAAATTGGGTCCCGAGTTCTCTGGCCTGGATCAGTGCGCAGTCCATGATATTCCTTCACTTAAATGGGCCTCACTTACTCATCTTAAGCCCAAATAAGGCATATGATACCTTGTTGGAAAGCTTATTCAAAGGCCCTTAATTTGGTCCAGGGTTAGGTCAGGATTAACATGCATAAATTGCAGTTTATATCCACACAAGCCAGAGAGAGACGGAAATTAGACAACTTTTACAATCATTGTTTTTGCTTTTACATTATTGGAATTAATTGGGCTTAATTGCAAAACATTGTAAATTTTCGGATTTTTCACTCATCCTGACCTTGTTGCCCTGTGCAGAGCATTACTGGAGCTACAGATATCGGATTTTGGTGATCTTGCTGTCCATAGATTGATAAGGAAGAGACCTACAATTTAATGTTTCAGAAGGATTGTCAAATTAGGCCAAAATCAAGTCTAAATTGGGTCCCGAGTTCTCTGGCGCGGATTAGTGCGCAGTCCATGATGTTCCTTCACTTAAATGGGCCTAACATACTCATCTTAAGCCCAATTAAGGCATATGATACCTTGTTGGAAAGCTTAATTTGGGGCCCTTACTTTGGTCCAGGGTAAGGTCTGGATTAATAAGCATAAATAGCAGTTTACAACCGCACAAACCAGAGAGACGAAAATTAGACAACTTTTACAATCATTGTTTTTGCTTTTACATTATGGGGCTTAATTGGGCTTAATTGCTAAACATTGTTAATTTTCGGATTTTTCACTCATCCTGACCTTGTTGCCTTACGAAGAGCATAACTAGAGCTACAACTATCGGATTTTGGTGATCTTGTTGTCCCTACAAAGATAAGAAGAGACCTATAATTTCATGTTTACCAAAGAATTATCAAATTAGGCCAAAATCAAGGTAAATTGGGTCCCGAGTTCTCTGGCGCGGATCAGTGCGCAGTCCATGATGTTCCTTCACCTAAATGGGCAAAACTTACTCATCTTAAGCCCAATTAAGGCATATGATACCTTGTTGGAAAGCTTATTCAGAGGCCCTTAGTTTGGACTAGGGTTATATCGAGATTAATAAGCATAAATAGTAGTTTACAGCCTCACAAGGCAGAGAGAGATGGAAATTAGACAGCTTTTACAATCAGTGTTTTTGTTTTTACATAATTGGGCTTAATTGCACTTAATTGCTAAACATTGTTAATTTTTGGATTTTTCACTCATCCTGACCTTGTTGCCTTGCGCAGAGCATAACTAGAGCTACAGATATCGGATTTTGGTGATCTTGCTATCCCTAGAAAGATGAGGAAGAGACCTACAATTTCAGGTTTCACAGGGATTGTAAAATTAGGCCAAAATCAAGGCTAAATTGGGTCCCGAGTTCTCTGGCGCGGATCAATGCTCAGTCCATTATGTTCCTTTACTTAAATGGGCCTAATTTACTCATCTTAAACCTAATTAAGGCATATGATACCTTGTTGGAAAGCTTATTCAGAGGCCCTTAATTTGATCTAGGGTTAGGTCAGGATTAATAAGCATAAATAGTAGTTTAAAGCCGCACAAGCAAGAGAGATGGAAATTAGACAAATTTTACAATCATTGTTTTTGCTTTTACATTATTGGGCTTAATTCGGCTTGATTGCTAAACATTGTTAATTTTTGGATTTTTCACTCATCCTGACTTTGTTGCCTTACGGAGAGAATAACTAGAGCTATAGATATCGGATTTTGGTGATCTTACTGTCCGTAGAAAGATAAGGAAGAGACCTACAATTTCAGGTTTCACAGGAATTGTCAAATTAGGCCAACATCAAGGCTAAATTGGGTCCCGAGTTCTCTGGCGCGGTTTAGTGCGCAGTCCATGATATTCCTTCACTTAAATGGGCCTAACTTACTCATCTGAAGCCCAATTAAGGCAGTTGATACCTTGTTGGAAAGCTTATTCAGAGGCCCTTAATTTGTTCTAGGGTTAGGTCAGGATTGATAAGCATAAACAGCAGTTTAAAGCTGCACAAGCCAGAGAGAGACGAAAATTAGATAACTTTTACAATCATTGTTTTTGCTTTTACATTATTCAGCTTAATTGCTAACTATTGTTAATTTTCGGATTTTTCACTCATCCTGACCTTGTTGCCTTGCACAGAGCATAACTAGAGCTACAAATATCCGATTTTGGTGATCTTGCTGTCCCTTGAAAGATAAATAAGAGACCTACAATTTCAGGTTTCACAAGGATTGTCAAATTTGGCTGAAATCTAGGCTAAATTTGGTCCCGAGTTCTCTGACGCGGATCATTGCACAGTGCATGATGTTCCTTCACTTAAATGGGCCTAGGTTACTCATCTTAAGCCCAATTAAGGCATATGATACCTTGTTGGAAAGCTTATTCGGACACCCTTAATTGGGTCTAGGGTTAGTTCGGGATTAAAAAGCATAAATAGCAATTTGCAGCCGCACAAGACAGAGAGAGACGGAAATTAGACAACTTTTACAATCAATGCTTTTGTTTTATATTATTGGGCTTAATTGCTAAACATTGTTAATTTTCGGATTTTCACTCATCATGACCTTGTTGCTTTGCGCAGAGCAAAACTCGAGCTACAGATATCGGATTTTGGTGATCTTGCTGTCGATAGAAAGATAACGAAGAGACCTACAATTTCATGTTTCAGAAGAATTGTCAAATTTGGCCAAAATCATGGCTAAATTAGGTTCCGAGTTCTCTGGCGCGGATCAGTGTGCGTCCATGATATTCCTTCACTTAAATGGGCCTAACTTACTCATCTGAAGCCCAATTAGGGCAGATGATACCTTGTTGGAAAGCTTATTCAGAGGCCCTTAATTTGGTCTAGGGTTAGGTCAGGATTAATAAGCATAAATAGCAGATTACAACCGCACAAGACAGAGAGAGATGGAAATTAGACAACTTTTACAATCGTTGTTTTTACTTTTACATTGTTGGGCTTAATTGGGCTTAATTTCTAAACATTGATAATTTTCGGATTTTTCACTCATCCTGACCTTGTTGCCTTGCGCAGAGCATAACTAGAGCTACAGATATCGGATTTGGGTGATCTTGCAGTCCCTATAAAGATAAGGAAGAGACCTACAATTTCTAGTGGCACAAGAATTGTCAAATTAGGCCAAAATCAAGGCTAAATTGGGTCCCGAGTTCTCTGGCGCGGATCAATGCGCAGTCCATGATGTTCCTTCACATAAATGGGCCTAACTTACTCATCTTAAGCCCAATTAAGGCATATGATACCTTGTTGGAAAGCTTATTCCGAGGCCTTTAATTCGGTCTAGGGTTATGTCAGGATTAATAAACATAAATAGCAGCTTATAGCCGCACAGGTCAGAGAGATACGGAAATTAGACAACTTTTACAATCATTGTTTTTGCTTTTACATTATTGGGCTTAATTAGGCTTAATTGCTAAACATTGTTAATTTTCGGATTTTTCACTCTTCCTGACCTTGTTGCCTTGCGCAGAGAATAACTGGAGCTACAGATATCGGATTTTAGTGATGTTGATGTCACCATAAAGATAAGGAAGAGACCTACAATTTCAGGTTTCACAAGAATTGTCAAATTAGGCCAAAATCAAGGCTAAATTGGGTCCCGAGTTCTCTGGCGGGGATCAGTGCACAGTCCATGATGTTCCTTCACTTAAATGGGCCTAACTCACTCATCTTAAGCCCAATTAAGGCATATGATACCTTGTTGGAAAGATTCTTCAGAGGCTCTTAGTTTGGACTTGGGTTAGGTCAGGATTAATAAGCATAAATAGCAGTTTACAGCCGCACAAGCCAGAGAGAGACGGAAATTAGACAACTTTTACAATTATTGTTTTTGCTTTTACATTATTGGGCTTAATTGCGCTTAATTGCTAAACATTGTTAATTTTCGGAGTTTTCACTCATCCTGACCTTGTTGCCTTGTGCAGAGCATAACTAGAGCTACAGATATTGGATTTTGGTGATCTTGCTGTCCCTAGAAAGATAAGGAAGAGACATACAATTTCAGGATTCACTAGGATTGTCAAATTAGGCAAAAATCAAGTCTAAATTGAAATAGACAAGTATAAACATTAGAAGGGAGGTTGAATAGTGTTATCAGAATTTAAGCAAAGTTGAAATCTTTTCGTAAACAGAAGCTAGATTTGGACGAGTGAAAGAATACAGGATGGACTGGTGATTTTTGCAAACACACCACTTGATAGACGTAAGAAAACTAAAGCAATTAAAGAGTTTAAGGAAAGAGAGATTGACACAGTTATTTATTCTGGTTCACTCTTAAAAACAAAGAGCTACGTCCAGTCCTTGGCAGCACCAAGATTTATCCACTATAACTGATCAGGTTACAGACTCAAGTATTATTTGCACACCTAGCCTCTTCAGGCTCAAAGACAAGTATTGTTTGCACACCTAGCCTCTTCAAGCTCAAGACAAGTATTGTTTGCACACCTAGCCTCTTCAGGATCAAGACAAGTATTCTTTGCACACCTAGCCTGTTCAGGCTCAAGACAAGTATTGTTTGAGAGATTTGGTTTGTAATGAATACAACTTAGACAGACAGAACTTTCACTAACACTCAGAGTGGTTTAAATGTAAAGCTTATGAAAGTCTACGTAATAACTTCAAATGATTGAAGAATACAGAATGAAAGAATTAATGCACGGAGTAATGGCTTTTTAATGCAATGTGTATTCTCTTCTTCTTCATCTTCAATGAATTCTGTATTTATGGTCTTCATGCATTTAGGATCCGTTAGAGACATTCCCTCAGATGTTGGCTTCAAGCAGAACTTCATTAAATGCAATAGAGTCGTTCTGGACAGCCATTAATGCAATAGAGTCGTTCTGGGCAGCCATTAATACAATAGGAACGTTGGTTGTACTCTAACTTGAAGGATCATGGCTTTATGCATCGTGATACAGTCATATCAGAGTTGTGCAGAGAGCTTTTTGTATTTTACTGAGCACACTTCCCTTTTCGTGTAAGGACCAGAGGTACTGGGGAATAAAGCATGTTGGAAGCATTCTTTAACTGGTCTTTGGTTCTGATTATCCAAGGTTGCTTGAGAGAGTAACTTGTGACTTTTCTTGATAATCGTGAAACTGAGTAGGAGAGAAGGCTTCAAGTCTCTTTCTGGTTCTTGAAATAAGATTCTGATAATCCTTATGGAATTAGCGTCTATAAGATAAGTGCTTCCATCTTGAAAATAGCCGCGTCTATCTAGCCATTTGAGTTTTCATTCGGGCTAGTAGACGAGCTCCATATTAAGGACTCAGCAAGTCCAAAGACTAGTGTGGACGAGGGCCTCTTACACTTTAGCAGACGAGAGCCTCTGTTACTTTAGCAGACGAGAGCTTCTGTTACTTTAGCAGACGAGAGCCTATGTTATTTTAGCATACTAGAGCCTCTGTTACTTTAGCAGACGAGAGCCTCTGTTACTTTAGTAGACGAGCTCATATGCCACGTCATTGGACGGACCATTCTGATTCCTTAATGGACGAGCTCCATCTGCCACGTCATTGGTCGAGCGCTTCTGATACCTTAATGGACGAGCTCCATCTGCCACATTATTGGACGAGCCATTCTGATACTTTAAGTAGACGCTGGCTTTCATCACTTTAGTGGACGCTGGCTTTCATCACTTTAGTGGACGCAAGTTTCTATCTCTTGCGTTTTGGACGTGCGCTTCAATCACTACAGTGCTGGACGTTTGTTTTAATCACTACAGTGTTGGACGTGAGCTTCAATCACTGCAGTGTTGGACGTGAGCTTCTATCACTTCACGGTTGGATGGATGATTCTCTTATTTAATCTGCACACTCGATAGACAGGTTAGCAACAAATATGAAGGTTAATTAAATCATTAACCAATGTTTAGTTCTCATCAAAACTTAGGGAAATGCACATCAGACATTTTAGAGACTTAACATTCTCCCCCTTTTTGATGATGACAAACATTGAGATGATTTAATGAACCTTAGAAAATATCAACAAAGAAAATAGCATATATAGACAGGTTGAAATTTTCTTAAGCGAACAGGTCATATCATATTCATTCTCCCATTCTCCTATAACACATTTCTATCACAAATCTCAATTTCTCCTATTCTCCCCCTTTTGTCAACATCAAAAAGGGTTATCAAGTTTTATTTATGAGATATGTTAAGGCAAGATAACATGTTAATAAAATCATAGTAATGCAGCAAGCATATTAGACATACTCCACTTAAACTATTGTATCATTACTCCCCCTGAACTAATGCTTAGTTAAAAGAACATGTATATAGGAGTAATGACAGATTTAGCATAGACTCGTTAACATTCATACATGTCATTCAGCAATACATTGCATGTTTAGATTATCTCTAATAAATAAAAACCTTTTTTCTGCGAAGGGTTTAGTGAAAATATCAGCCCATTGATTTTCAGTTTTAACAAACTTAATATCAAAGATGCATTTCTGAACATAATCCCTAATGAAATGATGTTTGATTTCAATATGCTTAGCCTTAGAATGCTGAATTGGATTTTTAGTTAAGCATATAGCACTAGAATTATCACACCATACAGATATGTTATGTTCATAAATAGAGTAATCCTCAAGTTAATGTTTTACCCATAAGAGTTGAGAGCAGCAACTAGCAGCAGAGATATATTCTACTTCAGCAGTAGACAGGGCAATGGTTGTTTGCCTCTTGCTTGACCATGAGACTAAACTTGCTCCAATGAAGTGACATCCTACACTGGTGCTTTTTCTTTCTATTCTGTCTCCAGCAAAATCAGCATCACAATATCCCACTAATCTGTATTCTTTTGATCTTAAATACAGCAAACCAAGATTAGTAGTTCCAAGCAAATATCTAAATATTCTTTTAACAGCCTTAAGATGAGATTCTCTAGGATCAGATTGGAATCTAGCACACATATAGACACTAAATTGAATTTCAGGTCTGCTTGAAGTTAAGTACAGTAGAGAGCCAATCATACCTCTGTAGACAGTTTGATCTACCTTTTTACCTTCATCATCTTTGCTTAGTTTTGCATTGGGTTGCATAGGGGTTTTCATGAGCTTTGTATTTTCCATTTTGTATTTCTTGAGTATCACCTTGGTATATTTTTGTTGATGAATGTAAATTCCATCACTTGTCTGCTTGATTTGTAATCCAAGGAAGAACTTCAATTCTCCCATCATGCTCATCTCAAATTCAGCTTGCATTAGATTTGAAAATTCCTTGCACAGCTTTTCATTAGTTGCTCCAAAAATAATATCATCAATATATATATGAACTATAATAAAGTTCTCTTTAGAGCATTTTTTGAATAGAGTAGTGTCTACTTGTCCTCTAGTAAAACCATTATGCATGAGAAAAGAACTGAGTCTATCATACCATGCTCTAGGTGCTTGTTTCAAACCATATAATGCCTTTTTAAGTTTGAAAACGTGATCTGATTTATCAGTATCCTCAAAACCAGGGGGTTGTTTAACATACACTTCTTCTTCAATTATACCATTTAGAAAGCACTTTTTACATCCATTTGAAATAGGGTAATTTGGTGTTGTGCAGTATATGACATTAAAATGCGTATGGCTTCTATTCTAGCTACAGGTGCAAAGGTTTCAGTATAATCAATACCTTCTTGTTGGTTATAGCCTTGAGCTACTAACCTTGCTTTATTTATGACAACTTTACCATCTTCATCTAATTTATTTTTGAAGATCCGTCTTGTTCCAATAACGGACTTGTTTTTAGGCTTAGAGACAAGAGTCCAGACATCATTTCTGGTGAACTGGTTAAGTTCTTCTTGCATAGCAAGAATCCAGCTTTCATCCTCAAGAGCTTCTTCAATGCGTTTAGGCTCCAAATCTGAAATAAAGGCCATATTGCTTGATTCTCTTAATGTGGATCTGGTTCTTACTCCTTCAGAAGGATTTCCAATAATAAGATCCTTAGGATGATGAGGGTTGAACTTCCAATCCTTTTTGAGATCATTATGAAGATCTTGACTTGTTTGCTGACTCGTCTGTTCCACTTGTCTTTCGGCCTCAGGCACAGGTTCTGTTTTGGTTAGATCGGGTTGTTGATTTTCTGGCTTGTTTATATCAAGACCTGCAAGATCATCTTCTAGATCTGATAGTTCTTTATCAGTCTTTAATTCATCATTGAATTTAACATGAATAAATTCTTCAATAATACAAGTTCTTGAATTGTATACTCTAAAAGCCTTAGACTTTTCATAATATCCTACGAAGATACCTTTATCTACCTTAGAATCAAACTTTCCAAGATTATCTCTGGTATTCAGAATAAAACATTCACATCCAAAAGCATGAAAATAAGATATGTTGGGGATTTTTCCTTTCCATAATTCATAAGGAGTCCTTTTTAGAAAAGGCCTAATAAGTATTTTGTTTTGTACATAACAAGCAGTGTTTACAGCTTCTGCCCAGAAGTACTTAGGGAGATTATTTTCATTGAGCATAGATCTAGCCATCTCTTGCAGAGATCTGTTCTTTCTCTCAACCACTCCATTTTGCTGAGGAGTTCTAGGTGTAGAGAAATTGTGATAATTCCATTCTCCTCACAGAACTGTCTAAACTGCTCATTTTCAAATTCTCCCACATGATCACTTCTAAGGGTAGAAATACAAAAACCGTGCTCATTTTATACTCTTTTGCAGAATACTGAGAAAGCCTTAAAAGACTCATCCTTGTGTGTTAGGAATAGTAACCATGTGTATCTAGAATAGTCATCAACTATGACAAATCCATATTTTCTTCCAGCCAGGCTGGCAACACTAACTGGTCCAAACAGATCCATGTGTAACAACAGAAGAGGTCTAGAGGTTGATACTTGGTTTTTAGATTTGAAACTTGATTTTATCTGTTTACCTCTCTGACATGCATCACACAAGACATCTTTCTTAAAGCTAATATCAGGCAATCCTCTTACGAGATTATTTCTTTTTAATTCAGAAATTAGTTTCATACTAGCATGTCCTAGTTTCTTATGTCATAACCATCTCTCATCCTCTTTAGACATCAGACAGGTTATACTTTGATTTGAGAGATCAGACAGTTCAATCTTATAAAGATTTTGTTGCCTTTTAGCTGAAAAGAGGGTTTTGCCACAACAGTCTTTAACTAGGCATACATCCTTGGTAAAGGAAACATCAAAACCACTATCACATAATTGTCTTATGCTAAGCAAATTGTGTCTTAATCCTTTAACCATAAGAACATTAGATATAGAGGGAAGAGGGGGTTTACCACCAATAGTACCAATTCCTATAGCTTTCCCTTTCTGATTCCCTCCGAAGGCAACGTGTCCTCCTTTCTTAAGTTGGAGGTCTAGGAACATAGACCTTTCTCCTGTCATATGATGCGAGCGATCCTTTGTCCAGTACCAAAGAAAGTGGTGTTTTCTTTGTTTTGTTGAGGACATCTGCAACAAAAATTATTTGATCTTTAGGTACCCATATTTTTCTGGGTCCTTTTCTATTAGTTCTAGGAGTGTGTAAAGACTTTATTCTCTTCCTATGGATACACTTAGACATAACATGCCCAGTTTTTCCACAGAAGTTACAAATAGGTGTAGGTTTGGTTACAGTTGACTTAACAGATACTATAGAGGCTTTAGTTGTTACTTTATGATGTGTCTGATGGACATATCCAATACCTTCTTTGTTAAGAGAGTGCTTCTGACTGCCAAGTAGCTTAGTCATATTGTCTCTACCATTAAAAAATTTGGCAAGATCATAAGTGAGCTCTTCCACTTTCTGTTGAAGTTTTCCAACTTCTTCAGATGGTGATGTTTCACTTGAGATCTTAGCTTCATTAGACTTTTCAGTCTTCAGCTCACTGTTCTCTTTAGCTGACTTCTCTCACTCTTGAGATTTATTTATGCTCACTGGTGAGCTTTACATACTCTGTCTTGAGGGATTTGAAGGCTTTAGATAAGCAGTTGGATTCCTCCATCAACTCCTCATAGGCATCAAGTAATTCCTCATAGTCAGGATGTACCTCATCATCAGAGTCTGAGTCAGTGTTGGCCATCAAACAGAGATTGGCTTCTTCCTCTGTTTCTTCATCAAAAGATGTTGACTCCAGATCCTCCCAAGTAGCCATCATTCCTTTCTTCTTCTTCTTGACGAATTTCTTAACAGGGGCCTTCTTGAGTTGAGGACATTCATCCTTGAAGTGACCAGGGCTTCTTGCACTCATAGCGAGACAATTGGACTTTTGTCTGCATTGAGGTGGATTCTTTGAAGTTCTTGTCCTTGTTGAACCTTCTGAATGGCCTATCCCTCTTGAATTTCTTTTTTCTGTAGGAGAAGCTTTATCTTCCTGGTCAGGAGAGAAAATTCTTCATCACTCTCAGAATCTTCGTGTTCTGATAGGTCAACATCACTGGATGACTCATCTACCTTCAGAGCCTTGGAAACTTTTGCTGACTTTTGATTAGCTTTCAGAGCGATTGACTTGCCCTTCTTTAGTGCAACTTCATCTCCAAGTTCTTGCTCATGAACAGTGAGTGTTCCAAGAAGTTCATCCATAGTCAAGGTAGTGAGATCCTTGGCTTAAGAGATAGCAGTGACCAAAGGTCTCCACTGTTTAGGTAGACTTCTCAGAATCATTCCAACCTTCTCAGCATTGGTATAGACTTTGCCAAGAGATTTTAAACTGTTGATTATAGTTTGAAATCTTCCTATCATTTGAGCAACAGATTCTCCTTCCTCCATGACGAACAGTTCATAATTTCTGACAAGTATGGCAATCTTTGACTCTTTGACTTTGGCTGTTCCTTCATGTGTGACAGCTAAAGTGTCCCATATTTCTTTGGCAGAGTCACAAGCACATACCTTCTCAAACTCCTCCGGACTGAGAGCACAAATGATGTTATGTTCAGCTCCCATTTTGTCTTTTTTGCAGTGGTCCACTGAGCTTTTGGTTTGTCAGTGTTATCATCATTCTTGGGAATGAATGGACCATCTGTAATGACATCCCAAAGATCAGAGTTTGAAGATAGAATGAACCATTGAAATCTATCTTTCCAATAGTTGTAGTTTTCTCCATTGAAGTAAGGAGGTCTGGTTAGGGAAGCTCCTTCAGTCTGATGACTTCCACTTGAACTAGCTCCAACAGTCATGTCTATTCTTCAGGACCATTTACCTCTACACTGTTAGATGCTCAACCCAGAGGCTGAGCTCTGATACCAACTGAAATAGACAAGTATAAACACGAGAAGGGGGGTTGAATTGTGTTTATCAGAATTTAAGCAGAGTTGAAATCTTTTCGTAAACAGAAGCTAGATTTGGACGAGTGAAAGAATACAGGATGGACGGGTGACTTTTGTAAACACACCACTTGATATACGTAAGAAAACTAAAGTAATTAAAGAGTTTAAGGAAAGAGAGATTGACACAGTTATTTATCCTGTTCACTCTTCAAAACAAAGAGCTACGTCCAGTCCTTGGTAGCACCAAGATTTATCCACTATAACTGATCAAGTTATAGACTCAAGTATTATTTGCACACCTAGCCTCTTCAAGCTCAAAGACAAGTATTGTTTGCACACCTAGCCTCTTCAGGCTCAAGACAAGTATTCTTTGCACACCTAGCCTCTTCAGGCTCAAGACAAGTATTGTTTGAGAGATTTGGTTTGTAATGAATACAACTTAGACAGACAGAACATTCACTAACACTCAGAGAGTGGTTTAAATGTAAAGCTTAGGAAAGTCTGCGTAATTACTTCAAATGATTGAAGAATACATAATGAAAGAATTAATGCACAGAGTAATGGCTTTTTAATGCAATGTGTATTCTCTTCTTCTTCATCTTCAATGACTTCTGTATTTATGATCTTCAAGCATTTAGGATCCGTTAGAGACATTCCCTCAGATGTTGGCTTCAAGCAGAACTTCATTAAATGCAATAGAGTCGTTCTGGGCAGCCATTAATGCAATAAAGTCGTTCTGGGCAGCCATTAATGCAATACGAACGTTGGTTGTACTCTAACATGAAGGATCATGGCTTTATGCATCGTGATACAGCCATATCAGAGTTGTGCAGAGAGCTTTTTGTATTTTGCTGAGCACACTTTCCTTTTCGTGTAAGGACCAGAGGTACTAGGGAATAAAGCATGTTGGAAGCATTCTTTAACTAGTCTTTGGTTCTGATTATCCAAGGTTGCTTGAGAGAGTAACTTGTGACTTTTCTTGATAATCGTGAAACTGAGTAGGAGAGAAGGCTTCAAGTCTCTTTCTGGTTCTTGAAATAAGATTCTGATAATCCTTATAGAATTCGCGTCAAAAAGATAAGTGCTTCCATCTTGAAAATAGCCGCGTCTATCTAGCCATTTGAGTTTTCATTCGGGCTAGTAGACGAGCTCCATATTAAGGACTCAGCAAGTCTAAAGACTAGTGTGGACGAGGGCCTCGTGCACATTAGCAGACGAGAGCCTCTGTTACTTTAGCAGACTAGAGCCTCTGTTACTTTAGCAGACGAGAGCCTCTGTTACTTTAGCAAACTAGAGCCTCTGTTACTTTAGCAAATAAGAGCCTTTGTTACTTTAGTAGACGAACTCATATTCCACATCATTGGATGGACCATTATTGGTCGCGCTGTCGCGCACGCGCCAAAAAGCGAGCGGGTTTATAAAACTGTAGTTTAGGAAGCGACAACTCGGATATCGTCTCACAAGGACTCTTGACTTGTTATTAACCACAAAAATCAGTTATTTTTTGGGGGGGGGGGGGGGGGGGTGGATTTGAATGCAAATAAGAAAACAATTAAGGAAACACAGAAAATAAAAACAAGGCAGTTTAAAGGATTGTCAAATAAGCTAAAGACGATTAATCTACTGTTCTCAATTTCCCAACTATCATCGGTTCGTGTAAATTCCAAGCCCTAAGCAGATTCTAATCCCCTTTCGGTTGTAGCAACAATTAACAAACGAAATCGCTACTACAAGATATATGTTCCTATTCCCGAATTAAACAAACGGGGTTAAGCCCTCATGAACTAAACGAACATGAACGAACACACGCGAATTAAACAAACGCGAATCAATATAGGAACATAACATCACCGAAATAAATCAATACAACACTATACACTCCTGAATTAAACAAACAAAAATATATAGCATAGTATTGAAAAGGGAAAAGCATACAAAACAGGAATTACAAAACCTCAAGTGTGGTGGAAATCAATTACAGTAGACTACTCCAAGAAATTTAGTTCTCCATCAAAACGAAACACAACCAGAAATTCTATAAAAAAAACAGTGGAGAATCAAAAGTCCCTCTAATCTGCCCAGAACAGCCATTTATATCTTTCAGGAACTGCGCCTACTCGCGAGGCGAACCCTCACTCGCGAGTCGAATCTTATGAAACATTCAGCAACCTTTGGAATTCTCGCGAGGCGAAGGATGGCTCGCGAGGCGAGGAATGGAAGAGTCTTCTTATTACGCCCGTTATGAGTATCAGGGCCTGCACGTGATGTTTTCTGACTTCCAGGCTCGCGAGGCGAGAATAGGATTCGCGGGGCGAACCCGAGAGGATGACATTCTGCTGTTCAGGCTGGTCTCATGCTCGCGAGGCGAAGAACACTCTCGCGAGGCGAATACCTCCAAGATTGAAATTCCCTTTATTTCTTCATTCCCTTAACTTCTAAGTTAACCTGAAAACAATAAAATAGCCATAAGTGCTTTATTTGACTCAAAACTGGCTAAATTAACCTAAAACTACTTTAGAGACTCAAAACCTTGCTTGAGGACAATCTAATCTAATTTGGGTAAAAATGAGATATAATTAGCACAAAACCCTGGTCATACTAGCCATAACACTAGATGAGCCAGAGGCTTATCAAAATACCCCAAACTTAAACTTTGCTTGTCCCCAAGCAAACTTCAACTCAAAAATCAAAAAGACTCAAGACATGGCGAGCTTAAAGGATTCAATCAACTTTGCACAAATTCAAGCAATTTTATCAAAACAGTTTTCTTCAATGTTCCCCCCTTCAAACAAAGCAATCCCCACAATCCTTTATTCTGAACATTTGAGAATTTCATCATTCAAACAATCATTAATCTAAGCAAGGGATCCAAGTTACACACAAGAGGGGTATCACCAAATTCAAACAATCGCCTTCCTCACAAGGGAATTTAGTGTTTCACTCAATCGCTCAGTTTGTCTAGGTTATCAACATTTCACTCAATTTCACTTTTAAGAGCACTTCCCATAAATTTGATTTTCATCTCAAAATGGTTCCCACAAAAAACATGCATGCAACATCAAAAGGTCTTTTAAGGTTGTAATGGGGCCTGGCTAAGGGTAGGGTATACAAAGGTACTAGGCTTAAGTCCCTAGGAACTAAGAGAGCATGAAACTTTTTTTTACACTTTGAATTTCCACTCAGATTCCTTTTTCCATTTTTCTTTATGCTTTGGGTGACTACAACCTTTTTCTTTAGATATCCTTTTTGACATTTTTGTTCCTTTATTTCCCTTTTTTTTTTTCTTTTTTTCTCTTTTTTTTTCTTGCCTTTGGCTCCAACCTTTTTATTATATTTTTTTTCTCACCCAGAATGACATGTCACATCCTTGTAGCCACCCGAAACTTAGTTTCTTGCAACCATTCTCTTGTTAAGCTTCCATGCTCTCCTGATCCTAAGATCGGGTTAACATGGTTTTTTTTTTTCAGATTTTAGGCTCATACATAAGGTCATCAAGAATTAACAGGCTTATTAGGCTCAAAGGGGCTAACTAGGGAACATGCATTAGGAAGGGTTCAATTTAGGCCAAGTGGCTATTTACAAAGAAAATCTGCCTAAATCATCTGATGCAAACACATAGACATGCAAACCATGGAGAGATTCAAGAAAATTCGGGAAAGTGCAACTCAAAAGTGATTTCACACAGTTAAAAACATGTTGGAGGCTCAAATCCTCACCTGGACATTTTTCCAAATTGTTTGACCGAGATGCTATCCCTAGTGTGTGCTTCCCTTCACCCCAAACTTATCATAAATCATGCAATCATAACAAAATATCTCAAAGTTCAGTTTTCAATTTTTCAAAACCTAGGGGGAATCATCACATAAATCAATCACATAAATCATGCAAACAATCTGTGCCAAATCAATCAAAATCAATCAAGCTCACCGACCAAAGACTCACACAATTTATTCAAGAGCTAAAAGAAAAACAAGACCAACCAAACACAAAACAAAGCTACAATTAATTCCCTCCCCCACACTTAAAACATACATTGTCCCCAATGAAACAACATAACTATAAAATCAGAGTGAGGGAAAGGAAGTGGTGCTCCCTGATCAAGTGGCAGTGTAGGTGGGAGCTTCCAAGGAGAGCTCCTCAACAGTAGCATCATCAGGAACACCAGCAGCCACACCATGGAATGGCTTCAGCCTCTGCCCGTTAACCTTGAAGGACTTGTTGCTACCTGCATCTTTAATCTCTACTGCACCATAAGGAAAAACATTAGTAACAACAAATGGGCCAATCCACTTGGACCTAAGCTTCCCAACCATCATTTTCAGGAGGGAGTTAAACAGTAAGACCTGTTGACCCACAGAAAATTCTTTTCTAGCAATCATCCTATCATGAAAATGTTTTGTTTTCTCCTTATAAATCCGGGAGCTTTCATAGGCTTCTAGCCTAAGCTCCTCAAGCTGTTGTAACTGGAGTTTTCTTTCAATACCAACTTTTTTCATTTCCAAGTTACAGCACTTGACTGCCCAATATGCACGGTGCTCAACTTCCACAGGGAGATGACATGCCTTACCAAATACAAGCCTAAAGGGGGACATCCCTAATGGCGTCTTGAAAGCGGTCCTCTGAGCCCACAGTACATCTTCTAGACGGCGGCTCCAGTCCTTCCTATTCGGCTGCACCATTTTCTCTAAGATCTGCTTGATCTCCCTATTTGATATCTCAGCCTGGCCATTGGTCTGGGGATGGTAAGCAGTGGAGACTCTATGCATAACTCCATACTTAGGAGTAGAGCTTCCATGGTGCGGTTGCAGAAGTGAGTGCCCTGGTCACTGATGATAGCCCGAGGTATGCCAAACCTGCAAAAAATATTGGACCTAACAAATTTTGAAACAACTTTAGCATCGTTAGTCCTAGTGGGGATAGCTTCCACCCACTTTGAAACATAGTCAACAGCCAAAAGAATGTATAGAAAACCAAAAGATGCAGGGAAAAGACCCATAAAGTCGATTCCCCACACATCAAAAACCTCACAAAAAAGCATGGGCTGCTGAGGCATTTCACTCCTACGAGTGATGGCAGGGCCTACTGCTTGACACTCCTTACAAGTCCTGTAGACCTCATAGGCATCTCTAAAAATGGTGGGCCAGTAGAACCCAGAATCTAGGACTTTCCTCACCGTCCTCTGTGGTCCAAAGTGTCCCCCTACTTGAGAGGCATGAGAAAAGTGCAAGATGGACTCGATCTCATAGTCCGGGACACACCTCCGAATTACCTGATCACTGCAAAACTTCCAAAGGTACGGATCATCCCACACATAGTACTTGGAATCACTCTTGAGTTTGTGGATCTTGGATCTACTTGTACCTGCAGGAAAAACACCAGCAACAAGAAAGTTAACAATGTCAGCAAACCAAGGTGTTACCCCATGCAGATGTAGAAGCCGCTCATCAGGAAAATCATCCTGGATAGGAGAAGGATCCTCATCCCTTGCTATTCTACTCAAATGATCAGCTACTAAATTTTCAGCTCCACTCTTATCTTTTATCTCCACATTGAACTCTTGGAGCAAAAGCATCCACCGAATCAATCTCGGCTTCGCCTCTGGTTTCTTCAACAGGTACTTCAGAGCTGCATGGTCAGTAAAAACAATAACCTTGGAACCTAGCAAATATGACCTAAATTTATCAAGAGCAAATACAACATCTAGAAGTTCCTTTTCAGTGGTGGTGTAATTAGATTGTGCAACATCTAAAGTCCTAGAAGCATAATGAATGACATGGGCAGCCTTGCCCACCCTTTGTGCCAGAACCGCTCCCACAGCATAATTAGAAGCATCACACATGAGTTCAAAAGGGAGGGTCCAGTCAGGGGGCTGGATGATGGGGGTAGAGGTCAATGCCCTTTTCAGATAGTCAAATGCCTTCTTGCAGTTGTCATCAAAGTGGAACATGGCGTCATTCTTCAGTAGGTTTGACAAGGGAAGAGCTATCTTGCTGAAGTCCTTAATGAAGCGCCTGTAGAAACCTGCATGGCCAAGAAAAGAACGGATCTCGCGAACGCAAGATGGGTAAGGCAATTGTGAAATCACATCAATTTTAGCAGGATCTACTGAAATACCCTCTTTAGAAATAACATGACCCAAAACAATCCCCTGTTCTACCATAAAGTGACATTTTTCATAGTTCAAAACCAGATCAGTCTCAATGCATCTTTCTAGAATCAAACTCAGACTATGCAAACATGCATCAAATGAGGAACCATATACAGTGAAGTCATCCATGAACACTTCCATGCAATTTTCAATAAATTCAGTAAAAATGCTAAGCATGCATCTTTGGAAAGTGCCAGGAGCATTACAAAGGCCAAATGGCATCCTCCTATAGGCAAACGTGCCGAAGGGGCACGTGAAAGTGGTCTTTTCCTGATCCTCTGGTGCAATATGGATCTGGAAGTAACCGGAAAAGCCATCAAGAAAACAGTAATGAGATTTACCAGCCAGCCGTTCGAGCATCTGATCGATGAACGGCAAAGGAAAGTGATCCTTTCTGGTGGCCTGGTTCAACTTCCTATAATCTATACAGACTCGCCAGCTATTCTGGACTCTAGTGGGTACAAGCTCATTATAATCATTTCTTACCACTGTGAGGCCGGTCTTCTTGGGTAAAACTTGCACTGGACTTACCCAAGTACTATCAGAGATGGGGTATATGATACCCGCATGCAGAAGTTTAGTCACCTCCTTCTTCACAACATCCAGAATCAATGGATTGAGCCGCCTTTGGGGCTGCCTAACTGGTTTAGCCCCATCCTCCAACAGAATTCTATGCATACATCTGGAGGGGCTAATTCCTGGGATGTCAGTCAAGGTCCACCCAATCGCCTTCTTGTGCTTCTTCAGAACCTCTAAAAGCTTAGCTTCCTGGTCAGAGTCAAGGCTGGAGGAAATAATGACTGGAAGTTTTTCATTCCTCTCCAAGTAAGCATACTTCTGATTCCCAGGAAGTGGCTTGAGCTCTAAGGAGGGTGGCTTCTCAATGGATTGTATATTCGGAGCAGCCATGAGGTCAAGAACTTCGGCTGAACAGACAGCTTCACTCACACTATCACCCTGCAAAGTAGAATCAAGAAACTCAAGACACAACAAAGACAAGGGTCAGTGTTAGTACAGTCAGTACATGAATATATATCATCAAAGCCAGATACAAATGGAAAATCAGAAACCAAGTCCTCATGGGTGTCATCAATAATTTCGGAGAGCAACTATGTTTGGAAAATAAAGTGCTCCTCCAGGGGATGCTTCATAGCATCAAAGATGTTAAACTTTGCCACAATGTCTCCAAACTCCATGGACATGGTCCCATCATCAACATCAATCTTTGTCTTAGCTGTCTTCATGAACGGTCTGCCCAGGATTATTGGTGATCTACTGGAATTTGTTTCCCCTGCCATGTCCAGGATGTAGAAGTCAGCAGGGAAAATCAACTCCTCAACTTGTACCAGCACATCTTCTACCATTCCCATGGGGCGAGCACTGGTCCTGTTGGCCAACTGGATAGTGAGACCTGTATACTGCAAGGGACCAAGATCAAGGTTATTGAAAACAGAGGTGGGCATGACATTTATGGAGGCTCCCAAATCCAACATGCAATTTTCAAATTTTCTGTCCCCAATAGTGCATGGAATAGCAAAAGTGCCCGGATCCTTGCACTTCTGTGGTAGTGCCTGAGTGGGGGCTGAAACAGTAACTCTTTCTGGTGCAGGCTTAGACTGAATAAGGGCTGAAACATTTCTCCCTAGATTAACTCTCTCATTACCCTTCAACTTCCTCTTGTGGGTGCATAAATCCTTCAGAAATTTAGCATACTTAGGAATGTTTACCGCCACCTTTCTGAACACATCTAGAATTTCCCTCTCCTTGTCTTCCCCACCAATCTTCTTATTTTTCTGCACTCTCTGTGGGAAGGGGATTGGTGGCACATATACTCTCTCAGCTTCAACATCAACAGAAGGCTCAGGAGTTACCTCAACCGTTTCTTCATTTTTTTCAGGGGCTGTCTCTACAACTTTTCCAGATCTCAGAGAAATGGCACTCACATTAGGATTGGAGACATTGGGATTCATCACTGTTTCTGCAGGTAGTTGACTTGATCCTTGAGCTTGCTGTACGATATTTATGGATGTGGCAAGCTGTCCAACCTGTGTCTGTAAATCTTGAATGCTAGCATCGGTTCGCTGCTGAAACTGTGCCTGTGAGGCCTGGAACTGTCCAACTTGCTGCTGGAAAAGTGTAGTCATTTGTGAAGTCATTTGTGAAGTCATTTGCTTGAACATGTCCTCTAGTGAAGGTCCGGAAGGTGCATAAGTGGTCACTTGAGGAGGATTCTGTGGTGCCATCGGTTGCTGTTGGGATGAGTTTCCATACCGAAGGTTAGGGTGATTCCTCCAGTTGGGATGATACTTATTTGTGGAGAGGTCTGGAGTGTTGTACCGGTTCTGACTGTTGCCTTGATTGTAAGGATGGACTGCATAAGCTTGAGGCAAATCAGTAACTGAACCTTCCTTCAGAATGGGGCATGCTTCATACGGGTGCTCAGGAGAACTGCACATGCCACACAACCTTGCCGGCTGAACCTTATCCATTGCCAATTGCTTCACCAAAGAAGTGAGCTCATCCATTCTATTCTCAAGGGCCTGGTTGGAAGGAGAGCTATGGACCTCATGCACACCCCTTGTCTCAACAGAATTTCTCCTGGTTGTAAACTGCTGGGAATTCAGTGACATATTTTCAATTAATTGCTTGGCAGCAGCTGGAGTCTTATCAATAAGTGCTCCCCCACTAGCAGCATCCAAAATATTTCTATCCATCGGTAGTAACCCCTCATAAAATACTGGATAAGAAGCTGCTCGGAAATTTGATGCTGAGGGCAACTGGATACCAACTGCTTGAATCTCTCCCAATACTCAGCCAATGACTCATTTCCTTGTCTGATGCCACATATTTCCTTCCTGATTGATGCAGCTCTGGAGGCAGGAAAATATCTCTCTAAGAAAACCTTCTTCAAATCGTTCCAGGTGGTAATAGAGTTTGGCTCAAGATAGAGCAGCCAATCCTTTACAATACCCCTGTAGTGAAAACGGGAAGGCTCTCGACTTGATGTGATCCTCAATTATTCCCTCTGGTCTCAAGGGTGTGGAGCAGACAACCTGAAATTCCTTCAGATGCTTGTGTGGATCCTCACCTGCAAGACCACTAAACCTTGGCAACAAATGTATTAGACCAGATTTTAATTCAAAGGGAGTAACAGCACCAGCATATTCAATACACAATCCATTATAATTAACATCAGGGGCAGCAAGCTGTCTTAATGTCTTTTGGTCACCCATATTATCAAAAACAGTTTCAGAATTAGAATCACCACTAGTGCTAGCCCGAATTGTTCTACGGCGTGTGTGCAGTGTTCTTTCAATTTCAGGATTAAAATCACACAAGTCAGGGCATGTAGACCTAGTAGCCAGACCAATTCAAAACAAAAACGAAAGTAAAAGAAAAAGAAAAAATGCGAAAATAACAAACAAGAGTCCCAGGCAACGGCGCCAATTTTTGGTCGCGCTGTCGCGCATGCGCCAAAAAGAGAGCGGGTTTATAAAACTGTAGTTTAGGAAGCGACAACTCGGATATCGTCTCACAAGGACTCTTGACTTGTTATTAACCACAAAAATCGGTTTTTTTTTGTGGGGTTTGGATTTGAATGCAAATAAGAAAACAATTAAGGAAACACAGAGCAATAAAAACAAGGCAGTTTAAAGGATTGTCAAATAAGCTAAAGACGATTAATCTACTGTTCTCGATTTCCCAACTATCATCGGTTCATGTAAATTCCAAGCCCAAAGCAGATTCTAATCCCCTTTATGTTGTAGCAACAATTAACAAACGAAATCGCTACTACAAGATATATGTTCCTATTCCCGAATTAAACAAACGGGGTTAAGCCCTCATGAACTAAACGAACATGAACGAACACACGCGAATTAAACAAACGCGATTCAATATAGGAACATAACATCACCGAAATAAATCAATACAACACTATACACTCCTGAATTAAACAAACAGAAATATATAGCATAGTATTGAAAAGGGAAAAGCATACAAAACAGGAATTACAAAACCTCAAGTGTGGTGGAAATCAATTACAGTAGACTACTCCAAGAAATTTAGTTCTCCATCAAAACGAAACACAACCAGAAATTCTATAAAAAAAACAGTGGAGAATCAAAAGTCCCTCTAATCTGCCCAGAACAGCCATTTATATCTTTCAGGAACTGCGCCTACTCACGAGGCGAACCCTCACTCGCGTGGCGAATCTTATGAAACATTCAGCAACCTTTGGAATTCTCGCGAGGCGAAGGATGGCTCGCGAGGCGAGGAATGGAAGAGTCTTCTTATTACGCCCGTTATGAGTATCAGGGCCTGCGCGTGATGCTTTCTGACTTCCAGGCTTGCGAGGCGAGAATAGGATTCGCGGGGCGAACCCGAGAGGATGACATTCTGCTGTTCAGGCTGGTCTCATGCTCGCGAGGCGAAGAACACTCTCGCGAGGCGAATACCTCCAGGATTGAAATTCCCTTTATTTCTTCATTCCCTTAACTTCTAAGTTAACCTGAAAACAATAAAATAGCCATAAGTGCTTTATTTGACTCAAAACTGGCTAAATTAACCTAAAACTACTTTAGAGACTCAAAACCTTGCTTGAGGACAATCTAATCTAATTTGGGTGAAAATGAGATATAATTAGCACAAAACCCTGGTCATACTAGCCATAAAACTAGATGAGCCAGAGGCTTATCAATTATGATTCCTTAATGGACGAGCTCCATCTGCCACGTCATTGGTCGAGCGCTTCTGATACCTTAATGGACGAGCTCCATCTACCACGTTATTGGACGAGCCATTCTGATACTTTAAGTAGACGCTGGCTTTCATCACTTTAGTGGACGCTGGCTTTCATCAATTTAGTGGACGCAAGTTTCTATCTCTTGCATTTTGGACCTGCGCTTCAATCACTACAGTGCTTGAGGTTTGTTTTAATCACTCTAGCGTGGATCAGTGTGCAGTCCATGATGTTCATTCACTTAAATGGGCCTAACTTACTCATCTTAAGCTCAATTAAGGCATATGATACCTTGTTGGAAAGCTTATTCCGAGGCCCTTAATTTGGTCTAGGGTTAGGTCATGATTAATAAGCATAAATAGCATTTTACATCCGCACAAGACAGAGAGAGACGGAAATTAGTACACATTTACAATCATTGTTTTTGCTTTTACATTATTGGGCTTAATTGGGCTTAATTGCTAAACATTATTAATTTTCGGATTTTTCACTCATCCTGACCTTGTGGCCTTGCACAGAGCATAACTAGAGCTACAGATATCGGATTTTGGTGATCTTGCTGTCCCTAGAAAGACAAGGAAGAGACCTACAATTTCAGGTTTTACAAGAATTGTCAAATTCGGCCAAAATCAAGGCTAAATTGGGTCAGAGTTCTCTGGCGCGGATCAGTGCGCAGTCCATGATGTTAGTTCACTTAAATGGACCTAACTTACTCATCTTAAGCCCAATTAAGGCATATGATACCTTATTGGAAGACTTATTTAGAGGCCCTTAATTTGGTCTAGGGTTAGGTCAGGATTAATAAGCATAAATAGCATATTACAGCCGCACAAGCAAGAGAGAGACGGAAATTAGAAGACTTTTACAATCATTGTTTTTGCTTTTACATTATTGGGCTTAATTTCTAAACATTATTAATTTTCAGATTTTTCACTCATCCTGACCTTGTTGCCTTGCGCAGGGCATAACAAGAGCTACATATATCGGATTTTGGTGATCTTGCTGTCCCCAGAAAGATAAGGAGGAGACCTACAATTTCAGCTTTTACAAGAATTGTCAAATTAGGCCAAAATCAAGTCTAAAATGGGTCCAGAGTTCTCTGGCGCGGATCAGTGCGCAGTCCATGATGTTCCTTCACTTAAATGGGCCTAACTTACTCATCTGAATCCCAATTAAGACAGATCATACCTTGTAGGAAAGCTTATTCAGAGGCCCTTAATTTGGTCTAGGGTTACGTCAGGATTTATAAGCATAAATAGGAGTTTACAGCCGCACAAGCAAGAGAGACGAAAATTAGACAACTTTTACAATCATTGTTTTTGCTTTTACAGTATTGGGTTTAATTGGGCTTAATTGCTAAACATTGTTAATTTTTGGATTTTTCACTCATCCTGACCTTGTTGCCTTGCGCAGAGCATAACTAGAGCTTCAGATATCCGATTTTGGTGATCTTGTTGTCCCTAGAAAGATAAGGAAGAGACCTACAATTTCTGGTGTCATAAGAATTGTCAAGTTAGGCCAAAATCATGGCTAAATTGGGTCCCAAGTTCTCTGGGGCGGATCAGTGCGCATTGCATGATGTTCCTTGACTTAAATGGGCCTAACTTACTCATCTTAAGCCCAATTAAGGCATATGATACCTTGTTGGAAAGCTTATTCGGACGCCCTTAATTGGATCTAGGGCTATGTCAGGATTAATGAGCATAAATAGCAGTTTACAGCCGCACAAGCCAAAGAGAGACGGAAATTAGACAACTTTTACAATCATTGTTTTTGCTTTTACATTATTGAGCTTAATTGCGCTTAATGGCTAAACATTGTTAATTTTTGGATTTTTCACCCATCCTGACCTTGTTACCTTGCGGAGAACATAACTAGAGCTACAAATATCGGATTTTGGTGATCTTGTTGTCCCCAGAAAGATAAGGAAGAGACCTACAATTTCAGGTATTCCAAGAATTGTCAAATTAGGCCAAAATCAAGGCTAAATTGGGTCCAGAGTTCTATTGCGCGGATCAGTGTGCAGTCCATGATGTTACTTCACTTAAATGGTCCTAACTTACTCATCTTAAGCCCAATTAAGGCATATGATACCTTGTTGGAAGGCTTATTCAGAGGCCCTTAATTTGGTTAGGGTTAGGTCAGGATTAATAAGCATAAATAGCAGTTTACAGCCGTGCAAGCCAGAGAGAGACGGAAATTAGACAACTTTAACAATCATTGTTTTTGCTTTTACATTATTGGGCTTAATAGGGCTTAATTGCTAAACATTATTAATTTTCGGATTTTTCACTCATCGTGACCATGTTGCCTTGCGCAGAGCATAACTAGAGCTACAGATATCGGATTTTGGTGATCTTGTTGTCCGCAGAAAGATAAGGAAGAGACCTACAATTTCGGGTTTTACAAGAATTGTCAAATTAGGCCAAAATCAAGGCAAAATTGGGTCCAGTGTTCTCTCGCGTGGATCAGTGCGCAGTCCACGATGTTCCTTCACTTAAATGGGCCTAACTTACTCATCTTAAGCCCAATTAAGGCATATGATACCTTTTTTGAAAGCTTATTCAGAGGCCCTTAATTTTGTTTTGGGTTAGGTCAGGATTAATAAGCATAAATAGCAGTTTACAGCCGCACAAGCCAGAGAGAGACGAAAATTAAACAACTTTTACAATCATTGTTTTTGATTTTACATTATTGGGCTTAATTGCTAAACATTGTTAATTTTTAGATTTTTCACTCATCCTGACCTTGTTGACTTGCGCATGCATAACTAGAGCTACAGATATCAGATTTTGGTGATATTGCTGTACCTAGAAAGATAAGGAGGAGACCTACAATTTTAGGTTTCGCAAGAATTGTCAAATTAGGCCTAAATCAAGGCTAAATTGGGTCCATAGTTCTCTGGCGCGGATCAGTGCCCAGTCCATAATATTCCTTCACTTAAATGGGCCTAACTTACTCATCTGAATCCCAATTAAGGCAGATGATACCTTGTTGGAAAGGTTATTCAGAGGCCCTTAATTTGGTCTAGGGTTAGGTCAGGATTTATAAGCATAAATATCAGTTTACAGCCGCACAAGCCAGAGAGACACGAAAATTGGACAACTTTTACAATCATTGTTTTTGCTTTTACATTATTGGGCTTAATTGCTAAACATTGTTAATTTTTGGATTTTTCACTCATCCTGACCTTGTTGCCTTGCGCAGAGCATAACTAGAGTTACAGATATCCGATTTTGGTGATCTTGCTGTCCCAAGAAAGATAAGGAAGAGACCTACAATTTCTGGTTTCATAAGAATTGTCAAGTTAGGCCAACATCAAGGCAAAATTGGGTCCCAAGTTCTCTGGCGCGGATCAGTGCGCAATGCATGATATTCCTTCTCTTAAATGGGCCTAACTTACTCATCTTAAGCCCAATTAAGGCATATGATACCTTGTTGGAAAGCTTATTCGGACGCCCTTTATTGGGTCTAGGGTTTTGTCAGGATTAATAAGCATCAATAGCAGTTTACAGCCGCACAAGCCAATAGAGACGGAAATTAGACAACTTTTACAATCATTGTTTTTGCTTTTACATTATTGAGCTTAATTGCGCTTAATGGCTAAACATTCTTAATTTTTGGATTTTTCACTCATCCTGACCTTGTTACCTTGCGGAGAGCATAACTAGAGCTACAGATATCAGATTTTGGTGATCTTGCTGTCCCCGGAAAGATAAGGAAGAGACCTACAATTTCAGGTTTTACAAGAATTGTCAAATTAGGCCAAAATCAAGGTTAAATTGGGTCCAAAGTTCTCTGGCACGAATCGGTGCGTAGTCCATGATGTTACTTCACTTAAATGGGCCTAACTTACTCATCTTAAGCCAAATTAAGGTTCATGATACCTTTTTGGAAAGCTTATTCAGAGGCCCTTAATTTGGTCTAGGTTTAGGTCAAGATTAATAAGCATAAATACCAGTTTACTTCCGCACAAGCCAGAGAGAGACGGAAATTAGACAACTTTTACAATCATTGTTTTTTATTTTACATTATTGGGCTTAATTGCTAAACATTGTTAATTTTTGGAATTTTCACTCATCCTGACCTTGTTTCCTTGCGCATGCATAACTAGAGCTACAGATATCGAATTTTGGTGATCTTGCTGTCCCTAGAAAGATAAGGAGGAGACCTACAATTTCAGGTGTCACAATAATTGTCAAATTAGGCCAAAATCAAGGCTAAATTGGGTCCCGAGTTCTCTGGCTCGGATTAGTGCGCAGTCCATGATATTCCTTCACTTAAATGGGCCTAACTTACTCATCTGAAGCCCAATTAAGGCAGATGATACCTTGTTGGAAAGCTTATTCAGAGGCCCTTAATTTGGTCTAGGGTTAGGTAAGGATTTATAAGCATAAGTAGCAGTTTACAGTCGTACAAGCCAGAGAGAGACGAAAATTAGACAACTTTTACAATCATTGTTTTTGCTTTTACATTATTCGGCTTAATTGGGCTTAATTGCTAAACATTGTTAATTTTTGGATTTTTCACTCATCCTGACCTTGTTGCCTTGCGCAGAGCATAACTAGAGCTACAGATATCCGATTTTAGTGTTCTTGCTGTCCCTAGAAAGATAAGGAAGAGACCTATAATTTCTGGTTTCATAAGAATTGTCAAGTTAGGCCAAAATCAAGGCTAAATTTGGTCCCGAGTTCTCTGGCGCGGATCAGTGCTCAGTGCATGATGTTCCTTCACTTAAATGGGCCTAACTTACTCATCTTAAGCCCAATTAAGGCAAATGATACCTTGTTGGAAAGCTTATTCGGACGCCCTTAATTGGGTCTAGGGTTAGGTCAAGATTAATAAGCATAAATAGAAGTTTACAGCCGCACCAGCCAAAGAGAGTCGTAAATTAGACAACTTTTACAATCATTGTTTTTGCTTTTACATTATTGAGCTTAATTGCGCTTAATGGCTAAACATTGTTAATTTTCGGATTGTTCACTCATGTTGACCTTGTTCCCTTGCGAAGAGCATAACTTGAGCTACAGATATCGGATTTTGGTGATTTTGCTGTCCCTAGAAAGATAAGGAAGAGACCTACAATTTCAGGTTTCAAAGGATTGTCAAATTAAGCCAAAATCAAGGATAAATTGGGTCCCGAGTTCTCTGGTGCGGATCAGTGCGCAGTCCATGATGTCCTTTCACTTAAATGGGCCTAACTTACTCATCTTAAACCCAATTAAGGCATATGATACCTTGTTGGAAAACTTATTCAGAGGCCCTTAATTTGGTCTAGGGTTAGGCCAGGATTAATGAGCATAAATAGCAGTTTACAGCCGCACAAGCCAGAGAGACGGAAATTAGACAACTTTTACAATCATTGTTTTTGCTTTTACATTATTGGGCTTAATTGCAAAACATTATTAATTTTCGGATTTTTCACTCATCCTGAACTTGTTGCCTTGCGCAGAGCATAACTAGAGCTACAGATATCGGATTTTGGTAATCTTGCTGTCCCTAGAAAGATAAGGAGGAGACCCACAATATCAGGTGTCACAAGGATTGTCAAATTAGGCCAAAATCAAGGCTAAATTAGGTCCCGGGTTCTCTGACGCGGATCAGTGCGCAGTGCGTAATGGTCATTCACTTAAATGGGCCTAACTTATTCATCTTAAGCCCAATTAAGGCATATGATACCTTGTTGGAAAGATTATTCGGACACCCTTAATTGGTTCTAGGGTTAGGTCAGGATTAATAAGCATAAATAGCAGTTTACAGCCGCACAAGCCTGAGAGAGACGAAAATTAGACAACTTTAACAATCGTTGTTTTTGTTTTTACATTATTGGGCTTAATTACTAAACATTTTTAATTTTCGGAATTTTCACACATCCTGACCTTGTTGCCTTGTGCATGCATAACGAGAGCTACAGATATCGGATTTTGGTGATCTTCCTGTCCTTAGAAAGATAAGGAAGAGACCTACAATTTCAGGTGTCACAAGAATTGTCAAATTAGGCCAAAATCAAGGCAAAATTGGGTCCCGAGTTCTCTGGCACAGATCAGTGTGCAGTCGATGATATTCCTTCAATTAAAGGGGCGTAACTTATTCATCTGAAGCCCAATTAAGGTAGATGATACCTTGTTGGAAAGCTTATTCAGAGGCCTTTAATTTGGTCTAGGGTTAGGTCAAGATTTATAAGCATAAATAGCAGTTTACAGCCGCACAAGTCAGAGAGACAAAAATTAGACAGCTTTTACAATCATTGTTTTTGCTTTTACATTATTGGTCTTAATTGGGCTTAATTGCTAAACATTGTTAATTTTTAAATTTTTCACTCATCCTGACCTTGTTGCCTTACGCAGAGCATAACTAGAGCTACAGATATCGGATTTTGGAGATCTTGTTGTCCCTATAAAGATAAGGAAGAGACCTACAATTTCAGGTGTCACAAGAATTATCAAATTAGGCCAAACTCAAGGGTAAATTGGGTCCCGAGTTCTCTGGCGTGGATCAGTGCGTAGCCCATGATGTTCCTTCACTTAAATGGGCCTAACTTACTCATCTTATGGCCAATTAAGGCATATGATAACTTGTTGGAAAGCTCATTCAAAGTCCCTTAATTTGGTCTTGGGTAAGGTCAAGATCGATATGCATAAATAGCAGTTTACAGCCGCACAAGCCAAAGAGAGACGAAAATTAGACAACTTTTACAATCATTGTTTTTGCTTTTTCATTATTGGGCTTAATTGCTAAACATTGTTAATTTTTGGATTTTTCACTCATCCTGACCTTGTTGGCTTACGCAGAGCATAACTTGAGCTACAGATATCTGATTTTGGTGATCTTGCTGTCCCTAAAAAGATAAGGAAGAGACCTACAATTTCAGGTTTCACAAGAATTATCAAATTAGGCCAAAATCAAGGCTAAATTGGGTCCCGGGTTCTCTGGCATGGATCAGTGTGCAGTCCTTGATGTTCCTTCACTTAAATGGGCCTAACTTACTCATCTTAAGCCCAATTAAGGCATATGATAACTTGTTGGAAAGCTTATTCCGAGTCCCTTAATTTGTTTAGGGTTAGGTCAAGATCAATAAGCATAAATAACATTTTACAGCCGCACAAGCCACAGAGAGACGGAAATTAGACAACTTTTACAATCATTGTTTTTGCTTTTACATTATTGAGCTTAAATGCAATTAATTGCTAAACATTGTTAGTTTTCGGATTTTTCTCTCATCCTGACCTTGTTGCCTTGCGCAGAGCATAACTAGAGCTACAGATATCCGATTTTGGTGATCTTGGGGTCCCTAGAAAGATAAGGAAGAGACCTACAATTTCAAGTTTCACAAGTATTGTCAAATTAGGCCAAAATCTAGGCTAAATTGGGCCCAGAGTTCTCTGACGCGAATCAGTGCACAGTGCATGATGTTCCTTCACTTAAATGGGCCTAACTTATTCATCTTAAGCCCAATTAAGGCATATGATACCTTGTTGGAAAGCTTCTTCGGATGCCCTTAATTGGTTCTAGGTTTAGGTCTGGATTAATAAGCATAAATAGCAGTTTACAGCCGCACAAACCAGAGAGAGACGAAAATTAGACAACTTTAACAATCATTGTTTTTGTTTTTACATTATTGGGCTTAATTGGGCTTAATTGCTAAACATTGTTAATTTTCGGAATTTTCACTCATCCTGACCTTGTTGCCTTGCGCATGCATAACTAGAGCTACAGATATCGGATTTTGGTGATCTTCCTGTCCCTAGAAAGATAAGGAAGAGACCTACAATATCAGGTTTCACAAGAATTGTCAAATTAGGCCAAAATCAAGGCTAAATTGGGTCCCAATTTCTCTGGTGCGGATCAGTGCGCAGTCCATGATATTCCTTCACTTAAATGGCCCTAACTGACTCATCTGAAGCCCAATTAAGGTAGATGATACCTTATTGGAAAGCTTATTCAGAGGCCCTTAATTTGGTCTAGGGTTAGGTCAAGATTTATAAGCATAAATAGCATTTTACAGCCGCACAAGCCAGAGAGAGGCGAAAATTAGACAACTTTTTCAATCATTGTTTTTGCTTTTACATTATTGGGCTTAATTGTTAAACATTGTTAATTTTTGGATTTTTCACTCATCCTCACCTAGTTACCTTATGCAGAGCATAACTAGAGCTACAGATATCGGATTTTGGTGATCTTGCTGTCACTAGAAAAATAAGGAAGAGACATACAATTTCAGGTTTCCTAAGAATTGTCAAAGTAGGCCAAAATCAAGGCTAAATTGGGTCCCGAGTTTTCTGGCACGGATCAGTGCGCAGTGCATGATGTTCCTTCACTTAAATGGGCCTAACTTACTCATCTTAAGCCCAATTAAGGCATATGATACCTTGTTGGAAAGCTTATTCGGGCGTCCTTAATTGGGTCTAGGGTTAGGTCAGGATTAATAAGCATAAATAACTGTTTAGAGCCGCACAAGCCAGAGAGAGACGAAAATTAGACAACTTTTACAATCAATGTTTTTGCTTTTACATTATTGGGCTTAATTGCTAAACATTGTTAATTTTCGGATTTTCACTCATCATGACCTTGTTGCTTTGTACAGAACAAAACTCGAGCTACAGATATCGGATTTTGGTGATCTTGCTGTCCATAGAAAGATAAGGAAGAGACCTACAATTTCATGTTTCAGAAGAATTGTCAAATTTGGCCACAATCATGGTTAAATTGGGTCCCGAGTTCTCTGGCGCGGATCAGTGTGCAGTCCATGATATTCCTTCACTTAAATGGGCCTAACTTACTCATCTGAATCCCAATTAAGGCAGATGATACCTTGTTGGAAAGCTTATTCAGAGGCCCTTAATTTGGTCTAGGGTTAGGTCAGGATTAATAAGCATAAATAGCAGATTACAACCGCACAAGACAGAGGGAGATGGAAATTAGACAACTTTTACAATCGTTGTTTTTTACTTTTACATTGTTGGGCTTAATTGGGCTTAATTGCTAAACATTGATAATTTTCGGATTTTTCACTCATCCTGACCTTGTTGCCTTGCGCAGAGCATAACTAGAGCTACAGATATCGGATTTGGGTGATCTTGCAATCCCTAGAAAGATAAGGAAGAGACCTACAATTTCTGGTTTCACAAGAATTGTCAAATTAGGCAAAAATCAAGGCTAAATTGGGTCCCGAGTTCTCTGGCTCGGATCAGTGCGCAGTCCATGATGTTCCTTCACATAAATGGGCCCAACTTACTCATCTTAAGCCCAATTAAGGCATATGATACCTTGTTGGAAAGCTTATTCCGAGGCCTTTAATTCGGTCTCGGGTTATGTCAGGATTAATAAACATAAATAGCAGCTTATAGCCCCACAGGTCAGAGAGATACGGAATTTAGACAACTTTTACAATCATTGTTTTTGCTTTTACATTATTGGGCTTAATTGGGCTTAATTGCTAAACATTGTTAATTTTCGGATTTTTCACTCTTCCTGACCTTGTTGCCTTGCGCGGAGCATAACTAGAGCTACAGATATCGGATTTTAGTGATCTTGCTGTCCCTAGAAAAATAAGAAAGAGACCTAAAAATTCAGGTTTCAAAAGAATTGTCAAATTAGGCCAAAATCAAGGCTAAATTGGGTCCCGAGTTCGGAGTTCCTCTCGCCCATAGGTGCTGCCGAGGCTAATTTGGTGCATGATGTTCCTTCATTTAAATGGGCCTAACTTACTCATCTTAAGGCCATTTAAGGCATATGACACCTTGTTGGAAAGCTTATTCAGAGGCACTTAATTTGGTCTAGGTTTATGTCAGGATTAATAAGCATAAATAGCAGTTTATACCGCACAATCATTGTTTTTGCTTTTACATTATTCGGCTTAATTGCTAAACATTGTTAATTTTCGGATTTTTCACTCATCCTGACTTGTTACCTTGCGCAGAGCATAACTAGAGCTTCATATATCGGATTTTTGTGATCTTGCAGTCCTTAGAATGATAAGCAAGAGACCTACACTTTTAGGTTTCACAAGAATTGTCAAATTTGTCCAAAATCAAGGCTAAATTGGGTCCCGAGTTCTCTGGCGCGGATCAGTGTGCAGTCCATGATGTTCCTTCACTTAAATGGGCCTAACTTACTAATCTTAAGCCCAATTAAGGCATAAGATACCTTGTTGGAAAGCTTATTCAGTGGCCCTTAATTTGGTCTAGGGTTAGGTCAGGATTAATAAACATAAATAGCAGTTTACAGCCGTACAAGCCAGAGAGAGATGGAAAGTAAACAACTTTTACAATCATTGTTTTTGCTTTTACATTATCGGGCTTAATTGCTAAACATTGTTAATTTTATGATTTTTCACTCTTCCTGACCTTGTTGTCTTGCGCAGAGCATAACTAGAGCTACAGATATTGGATTTTGCTGATCTTGATGTCCCTAGAAAGATAAGGAAGAGACCTACAATTTTAGGTAATACAAGAATTGTTAAATTAGGCCAAAATCTAGCCGAAATTGGGAACCGAGTTCTCTGGCACGGATCAGTGCACAGTCTATGATGTTCCTTCACATAAATGGGCCTAACTTACTCATCTTAAGCCCAATTAAAGCATATGATACATTGTTGGAAAGCTTATTCAGAGGCCCTTAATTTGGCCTAGGTTTATGTCAGGATTAATTAGTATAAATAGCAGTTTACAGCTGTACAAGCCAGATAGAGGCGGAAATTAGACTCCTTTTACAATCATTGTTTTTGCTTTTACATTATTGGGCTTAATTTCCAAACATTGTTAATTTTCGGATTTTTCACTCATCCTGACTTGTTGCCATGCGCAGAGTATAACTAGAGCTACAGACATCGGATTTGGGTGATCTTGCTGTCCCTAGAAAGATAAGGAAGAGTCCTCAATTTCATATTTTACAAGAATTGTCAAATTAGGCCAAAATAAAGGCTAAATTGGGTCCCGAGTTCTCTGGCGCGGATCAATGCGCAGTCCATGATGTTCTTTCACTTAAATGGGCCTAAATTACTCATCTTAAGCCCAATTAAGGCATATGATACATTGTTGGAAAGCTTATTCAGAGGCCCTTAATTTGGGGTAGGGTTAGGTCAGGATTAATAAGCATAAATAGCAGTTAACAGCCGCTAAAACCAGAGAGAGACGGAAATTAGACAACTTTTACAATCATTGTTTTCGCTTTTACATTATTGGGCTTAATTGCTAAACATTGTTAATTTTCGGTTTTTCACTCATCCTGACTTTGTTTCCTTGCGCAGTGCATAACTAGAGCTACTGATATCGGATTTTGATGATATTGTTGTCCCGAGAAAGATAAGGAAGAGGCCTACAATTTCAGGTTAGGCCAAAATCAAGGCTAAATTGGGTCACGAGTTCTCTGGCGCGGATCAGTGTGCAGTCCATGATGTTCCTCCACTTAAATTGGCCTAAATTACTCATCTTAAGCCCAATTAAGGCATATGATACATTGTTGGAAAGCTTATTCAGAGGCCCTTAATTTGGGGTAGGGTTAGGTCAGGATTAATAAGCATAAATAGCAGTTTACAGCCGCACAAACCAGAGAGACGGAAATTAGACAACTTTTACAATCATTGTTTTCGCTTTTACATTATTGGGCTTAATTAGGCTTAATTGCTAAACATTGTTAATTTTCGGTTTTTCACTCATCCTGACTTTGTTTCCTTGCGCAGAACATAACTAGAACTACATATATCGGATTTTGGTGATCTTGTTGCCCCTAGAAAGATAAGGAAGAGACCCACAATTTCAGGTTTCACAAGATTTGTCAAATTAGGCCAAAATCAAGGCTAAATTTGGTCCCGAGTTCTCTGGCACGAATCAGTGCGCAGTCCATGATGTTCCTTCACTTAAATGGACCTAACTTACTCATCTTAAGACTAATTAAGGCATATGAAACTTTGTTGGAAAGCTTATTCAGAGGCCCTTAATTTGGTCTAGGGTTAGGTCACGATTAATAAGCATAAATAGCAGTCTACAGCCGCACAAGACAGAGAGAGACGGAAATTAGATAACTTTTACAATCATTGTTTTTCCTTTTACATTATTGGGCTTAATTGGGCGTAATTGCTAAACGTTGTTTATTTTTGGATTTTTCACTCATCCTGACCTTGTTTCCTTGCACAGTGCATAACTAGAGCTACTGATATCGGATTTTGATGATATTGTTGTCCCTAGAAAGATAAGGAAGAGACCTACAATTGGGTCACGAGTTCTCTTACGCGGATCAGTGCGCAGTCCATGATGTTCCTTCACTTAAATGGGCCTAACTTACTCATCTTAAGCCCAATTAAGGCATATGATACCTTGTTGGAAAGCTTATTCAGAGGCACTTAATTTGGTCTTGGGTTAGGTCAGGATTAATAAGCATAAATAGCAGTTTACAGCCGCACAAGCCAGAGAGAGACGGAAATTAGACTACTTTTACAATCATTGTTTTTGCTTTTACATTATTGGGCTTAATTGGGATTAATGGCTAAACATTGTTAATTTTCGGATTTTTCACTCATCCTGACCTTGTTGCCTTGCACAGAGCATAACTAGAGTTACAGATATCGGATTTTGGTGATCTTGCTGCCCCTAGAAAGATGAGGAAGAGACCTACAATTTCAGGTTTCAAAAGAATTGTGAAATTAGGCCAAAATCATGGCTAAATTAGGTCCCGAGTTCTCTGGCGCGGATCATTGTGTAGTCCATGATGTTCCTTCACTTAAATGGGCCTAACTTACTCATCTTAAGCCCAATTAAGGCATATGATACCTTGTTGGGAAACTTATTCAGAGGCCCTTAATTTGGTCTAGGTTTAGGGTAGGATTGATAAACATAAATAGTAGTTTACAGCGGCACAAGCCAAAGAGAGATGGAAATTAGACAACTTTTACAATCACTGTTTTTGCTTTTACATTATTGGGCTTAATTGCTAAACATTGTTAACTTTCGGATTTTACACTCATCCTGACCTTGTTACCTTGCACAGAGCACAACTAGAGCTACAGATATCGGATTTTGGTGATCTTGATGTCCCTAGAAAGATAACGAAGAGACCTACAATTTTAGGTTTCACAAGAATTGTCAAATTAGGCCAAAATTAAGGCTAAATTGGGTCCCGAGTTCTCTGGCACAGATCAGTGTGCAATCCATGATGTTCCTTCATTTAAATGGGACTAACTTACTCATCTTAAGCCCAGTTAAGGCATATGATACTTTGTTGGAAAGCTTATTCAGAGGCCCTTAATTTTGTCTAGGGTTAGGTCTGGATTAATAGGCATCAATAGCAGTTTACAGCAGCACAAGCCAGAGAGAGACAGAAATTAGACAACTTTTACAATCATTGTTTTTGCTTTTACATTATTAAGCTAAATTACTAAACATTGTTAATTTTCAGATTTTTAACTCATCCTGACCTTGTTGCCTTGCGCAGAGCATAACTTGAGCTACATATATCGGATTTTGGTGATCTTGCTGTCCCTAGAAAGATAAGGAAGAGACCTACAATTTCAAGATTCACAAGAATTGTCAAATTAGGCCAAAATCAATGCTAAATTGGGTCCCGAGTTCTCTGGCTCGGATCAAGATGTGATCCATGATGTTCCTTCACTTAAATGGGCCCTACTTACTCATCTTAAGCCCAATTAAGGCATATGATACCTTGTTGGAAAGCTTATTCATAGGCCCTTAATTTGGTCTTTGGTTAGTTCAGGATTAATAACCATAAATAGCAGGTTACAACCGCACAAGCCAGAGAGAGACGGAAATTAGACAACTTTTACAATCATTATTTTTGCATTTACATTATCGGGCTTAATTGCTAAACATTGTTAATTATCGGATTTTTAACTCATGCAGTCCTTGTTGCCTTGCACAGAGCATAACTAGAGCTACAAATATCGAATTTTGGTGACCTTGTTGTCCCTAGAAAGATAAGGAAGAGACCTACAATTTCAGTTTTCCCAAGAATTGTCAAATTAATCCAAAATCAAGGCTAAATTGTGTCCCTTGTTAATAAAATGGCGGACTTAAATCCTTGATGTTCCTTCACTTATAAGCGCCTAACGTACTAATCTTAAGCCAATTAAGGCATATGATACCTTGTTGGAAAGCTTATTCAGAGGCCCTTAATTTGGTCTAGGATTAGGTCAGGATTAATAAGCATAAATAGCAAAGTATCCTGATAAGACCAGAGTGACTAAATTAAGACAGCTTTTACAATCATTGTTTTTGCTTTTACATTATCGGGCTTAATTGCTAAACATTGTTAATTTTCAGATTTTTCACTCATCCTAACCTTGTTGTCTTCAGCAGAGCATAACTTCAGCTACGCGTCATCGGATTTTGGTGATCTTGCTTGTCCCTAGAAAGATAAGGAAGCGACCTACAATTTCGTAGGGTTAACAAGAATTGTCAAATTATGCCAAAATCAAGGCTATATTGGGTCTCAAAGTTCTCTGCGCCCGGTTAGTGCGCAGGCCATGATGTTCCTTCACTTAAATGGGCCTAACTTACTCATCTTAAGCCCAATTAAGGCATACGATACCTTGTGGGAAAGCTTATTCAGAGGCACTTAATTTGCTCTAGGGTTAGGTCAGGATTAATAAGCTTAAATACTCTCTACTTTGAAACATGCTCGCTTATCAATTGGCAACACATGACAAGACAAAATGTTCAATTTTTTTCTCTTCCAAATTCATAACTTTCATATAAGACCACAATAATAGTGAAATGCAACATGGTTGCAAGCTGAATCAAATGCAACATCATCAAATTTTTCAATTTTTTGATCAAAAGTACCTATTTTAAGTACATCAATAAAGCTGCCAATAATGAAACTTAATGTTTAAGCATGTAACTATGAAATATATATCAGCAATTGGAGCTTATGGTCATAAATAAATGGTCAGAATGATGCATCAGGTCCAAAATAAGAGTGAAGACACTAGGATCACACTTGGTTTATGACTACTACTAGAAAAGTTTCCTTTGATTTATAGACAAACCATAGAAGCTTACTTTGTAGGGTAGTTGTAGTATATATGCCGTCACTTTAAGTATCAATGGCCTTTTTTTCAGCTTTCCCATAGCTAAGTTTCTTGATATGCACCTTGCCTAGCATTCTCAGCCTTAACTATAGCCTGTTCAAGTTGATCGTAGAGAGTATCCAACCATTCCTTCATCATGTTTCAATCACAATATTAAAATCATTATCATAAAGCTTGGCTATTCAAACTATTAACCAATGCAAATTTTGAAAGTCAAACTATCTCTTCATCAATTTCAAAAGTCAACAAGAAATATCCACATTCTCCTTAGCAGACAAGATTAAAAGAATATGTATATGCTGTTTTTTTTTTTTACCAAGTATGTTAATTGGTTACAACTCTTAGTCAAACTATCTCATTATGTTTGCAGCAGAAAGAACTCCCCCCAAAAGGCGTATCTAACAACCACATAGCTGAACCTTAAAGACTCACATTGAAAACTCACTTCCCAACCATACAGAAGGCTGCATACAGGTTTATCAGACAAACACATATGTGCATAACACCCACCCAAAACAGAACATACAAGTAAAAAACCTAAAAACAGAAAAACCAGCAAACAGACAACAAACAGACCAAATAAAATGGCTATAAAAGAAACCAGAAAGAACCAAACTAAACCCCATAGTGACTAGCTTCTCCATGTGTTTAACCTTAGGTACAACTTGTTATGACCTTCCCTTTGATGTCACAAATATAGTTAACAAAACTCCAATGGACATGGGAGAAAATAAAAACTGCAACAATATTTCACCATATCCAAAATTAAAATAACAAACAAGCATATGATTAATGATTGAGAGGGGGTATGGGATTTCTTCATGTTTTTGGTTGATAGGTTAGCTCGAGGCCTTAGGAAATTATCCTTTTTTCCTAAGAGCTAAACTCATACATTTATGTCTTATCTCTTCACTTTGGTATTCCACTATCAATTTTCAATCAATAAAACAGTATTCCTGTTCATTAGAAGGATTGAATCATATCAGGAACGCACTTGAGGCAAATAGCACACCAAAAGAAGGAATGTCTCCTGGAAATCTAGCTTCGTATGCAATAAACAGTCATGCTTGCTAAACATCCCCCAAGGACTATGTTGATCCTTAAAAATGATAATCTACTCGAATAAGACCATTAACTACAAAAATCAACTCTACTTATGAGTTATGACTAAAACAATGCAAATAAAATTGTTCTGTTTTCGCACACCAAAAAAAAAAAATTCGCTCTGTTTTCTAAGGTGGGACTCTCACACTCTACAACACCCTAGCGCCAGTATCACCAAACTGAAATTGCTATAAGATGTGAAAACAAAAATATCACACAGCATATAACCCATACTTAAATCAATAAAGCAGAATTATGACTGTAGTTTATATATATTACTGCATTTTTTTTAAAAATAGATTACCAACCAGTTCAATCAAATATTTATTCAGCTTTGCAAACTGAGGAGCCATCCGTTGATTCAATTCAGACAGTAAAAAGGTGGTCTCTGGATCCAAGAATCTAAGAGCAAAAAATATACAAAAAATATATTAGGAATCAAAATGAATAAAAAATTTTAAAAAAATTAGGGAAACAAATTTAGTAATAGCAATTACTCTTCAATATCCTTTTTGTTAGTCACAAGGTCCATTTTTGTGACGATATTAACATGAGGTAATTCAAGTTGAATCATTGCAGAAAGGGATGCCATGCATCCACTTATAAATTTGGTCACATATGTCATGAACTCGCAATGTTCTAAACATATTAGAGTCAACAAAGATAATAAGAACAACAATAATTAGAAGTATGAAGGAATGTGAGAGTAATTAGCCTAAAAGGAAAGCATGGCTGAAGCAAAATTGTCACAAACCTGTGAATCGAGTAAGTACACCGCACAAACATTAAAATTTTTACGTTTCAAATGTTCCACGAAATTTCGAAGCACTGGCATGTGTGAATAAAGTTCTATCTAACCTGCAAAACATCACAAGGCTCTGTTAATTTATCTCAAATTTGTCAGATTAGCTCCAATAGAAAATTGGGTCTTGCTAACGAGTACCCTAAGGACATTATTTAAGGAAACCATACAAGGTAAGCTTTCATTGAAAAGCTAAGTATTTCCCTTCCCACTGTATTGATTACACTACTTTCCATAAAAACTTACTTTTTTAGATTCCTTAAACAATGCCCTTAGAGCATTCTTTAGCATTTGCCTAGAAAATTTTATAAACAAGTATAAGAAAAAAAATTAGGCTAAACAAACAAGCCAAGCAACTGTTTTGTTCTTATATTTTTTTAGGTGTACACAATTCATAAGAATGTAACTGTTATAGTTTGAAGGACATAATTTAATGTATGCACTAATTACATTATATTACCCGTTCGGATTTTGGGGTCTCACATGCTTGTGAATTGTGATTGCATTTTATACAAATATATTATCAGCTCACAATCAAAAGTTTCATATAGTTGTAATCTTTAAATAATAATAATTATACATATACATATAAAATATAATCAGGATAAGAGATCAATATGAATACCAGGGCAGTCAAAAACCAAATAATCATCATCTAAATAATTGTCCAGTTCGTCAGTGAAAAGGAGGAACCGAGAAACAGATAGAGGTAATTTATTATAGTAAACACAATCTCTACCTAAGGCAGCCTGACGTAAACAATGGTGCAGAATTACTGTTTCAGATAATATTGTAAAGATATACAACAGAAAAAATTTAAAAACTGATGAAAAGGATACTCCATGCAATATATAAGACCACCATTAGGACCTAATCCAAGTTCCTCCATAACATCATCCAGCGAAATGAGTTCCCTTATATCTGCAAGCATCTCAAAGCAATACAATCAAGCTCCACAAAACCAAACAGCCAAACCCACAAAAAAAAAACTGACCACACAGCAATTCTATTTACCCATCGTAATTACAGATTGAACATTTTACCTTCAAATTGCATATTGAACTTCTTATCTTCAAGCAAATCTTGTCTTCAAATTGCAGAACCCTCACCTTCAAATCTTACCTTCAAATCGCAACCTGAGAGAGAGAACGTAAGCGATGGAGAAAGAGATAAAGATTGAAATCTGAATTCAAAAGCTAGGGTTAGGGTTTGGGAAAATTTGGGGATTCTTGAAATTAGATAAAGTGAGAAAATCACTCACCCAACCAAGAGGAAGAAGGAGACGTGGTGGCTGAAGATGGTGGCGACGGCAGCGGCGCGACGACAGCATCAACGTTCCAGAAGCAACCATGACGGAAACAGCTTCCTAACAGCTCACCAACCTGACATAAAGTGAGGTTGTCGTCCTCTCCACTCCATACGGTGGTGGACGTTGCTCCACGACGGCTCACTTGACTCACCGCGGCGGAGAGCGTTTCCAGGCAGCTGAGGAACGAACCAGGCACAACAGGGACGCGGGTTGGAGCAGGGGCGAGACGGGGACGCGGTGGTTGAATCAGCTCCGGCGGGCACGTGCAGCGTCGGCCGCGGCAGACGGAGTGGCTGCAGGGCGGGTGGCGATTCTGGTCAAGAGAGAGAAGAAAGAAGTTTGGGTTGTAGAGGAAGAAGACGATTGAGCAGCAAAAATAGGAAAGAAAATAGTGGGGGTGTCGTGAGAAAAGGAGGGGTGCGACTAGCAATTTAATAAAAATCAGTTTTTAATAAAATATGTTATAAAAAATGATAAATCCGTGTGAAATCTGTCTCAAATTTTCAGACAGATTTCAGACGGATGGTTAAAAAGACCCAAGATTAAAAAATGAAACCGATCCGTGCGAAATCCGTCCGAAATATTCATAAAATTTCATACAGAAACATTTTCGTCCGAAAATTCTGTCTGAAAATCCAAGTTTTCTAGTAAATCCGTGTGAAATCTCTCAAATTTTCGGACAGATTTCAGACGGATGTTTAAAAGACCCAAGATTAAAAAATAATGAAACCAATCCATGCGAAATCCGAGGGAAACATTTTGGCGCGTTATGGGAGCGAAAGTTTGGGACAAAGTAGAGACGGATTTGAGACAGAATCTCATTGAAAATTACATTCGTCTCAAATCCGTCCGAAATGTTCATAAAATTTCATACGGAAACATTTCCGTCCGAAAATTCCGTCTGAAAGTCCAAGTTTTCTAGTAGTGTTAAATGGGCCTAACTTACTCATCTTAAGCCCAATTAAGGTCTATGATACCTTGTTGGAAAGCATATTCAGAGGCCCTTAATTTGGTCTTGTGTTAGGTCAGGATTAATAAGCATAAATACCAGTTCTGATCGCACAAGCCAGAGAGAGACGGAAATTAGATAACTTTTACAACCATTGTTTTTGCTTTTACATTATCGGGCTTAATTGCTAAACATTGTTAATTTTCGGATTTTTCACTCATGCAGACCTTGTTGCCTTGTACAGAGCATAACTAGAGCTACAGATATCGGATTTTGGTGATCTTGCAGTCCCTAGAAAGATAAGGAAGAGACCTACAATTTCAGGTTTCCCAAGAATTGTCAAATTATGCCAAAATCAAGGCTAAATTGGGTCCCGAGTTCTCAGCGCGAGATCGGTGCGTGATCCATGATGGTCCTTCACTTAAATGGGCCTAACTTACTAATCTGAAGCCCAATTAAGGCATATGATACCTTGTTGGAAAGCTTATTGAGAGGCCCTTAATTTGGTCTAGGATTAGGTCAGGATTAATAAGCATAAACAGCAGTTTACAGCCGCACAATCCAGAGAGAGACAGAAATTAGACAACTTTTACAATCATTGTTTTTGCTTTTACATTATTGGGCTTAATTGCTAAACATTGTTAATTTTCGGATTTTTAACTCATCCTGACATATTGCCTTGCGCATAGCATAACTTGAGCTACATATTTCGGATTTTGGTGATCTTGCTGTCCCTAGAAAGATAAGGAAGAGACCTACAATTTCAGGTTTCACAAGAATTGTCAAATTAGGCCAAAATCAAGGCTAAATTGGGTCCCGAGTTCTCTGGCCCGGATCAGTGCGCAGCCCATGATGTTCCTTCACTTAAATGGGCCTAACTTACTCATCTTAAGCCCGATTAAGGCATATGATACCTTGTTGGAAAGCTTATACAGAGGCACTTAATTTGCTCCCGGGTTAGGTCAGGATTAATAAGTATAAATAGCAGTTTACAGCCGTACAAGCCAGAGAGAGACGAAAATTAGACAACTTTTACAATCATTGTTTTTGCTTTTACATTATTGGGCTTAATTGGGCTTAATTGCTAAACATTGTTAATTTTCGTTTTTTCACTCATCCTGACCTTGTTGCCTTGCGCAGAGCATAACTAGAGCTAAATATATCAGATTTTGGTGATCATGCTGTCCCTAGAAAGATATGCAAGAGACCCACAATTTCAGGTTTCACAAGAATTGTCAAATTAGGCCAAAATCAAGGCTAAATTGGGTCCCGAGTTCTCTGCCGCGGATCAGTGCGCAGTCCATGATGTTCCTTCACTTAAATGGGGCAAACTTACCAATCTTAAGCCAAATTAAGGCATATGATACCTTGTTAGAAAGCTTATTCAGAGGCCTTTAATTTGGTATTGCGTTAGGTCATGATTAATAAGCATAAATAGCAGGTTACAGCCTCACAAGCCAGAGAGAGACGGAAATTAGACAACTTTTACAATCATTGTTTTTGCTTTTACATTATCGTGCTTAATTGCTAAACATTGTTAATTTTCCGATTTTTCACTCATGCAGACCTTGTTGCCTTGCACTGAGCATAACTAGAGCTACAGATATTTGATTTTGGTGATCTTGCAGTCCCTAGAAAGATAAAGAAGAGACCTACAATTTCAGGATTCCCAAGAATTGTCAAATTTGGCCAAAATCAAGGCAAAATTGGGTCCCGAGTTCTCTGGCGCGGATCAGTGCTCATTCCATGATGTTCCTTCACTTAAATTGGACCGACTTACTGATCTTAAGCCCAATTAAGGAATATGATACCTTGTTGGAAAGCTTATTCAGAGGCCCTTAATTTAGTCTAGGATTAGGTCATGATTAATAAGCATAAATAGCAGTTTACAGCCGCACAAGCCACAGAGAGACAGAAATTAGACAACTTTTACAATCATTGTTTTTGCTTTTACATTATCAGGCTTAATTGCTAAACATTATTAATTTTCGGATTTTTCACTCATCCTGACCTTGTGTCTTGCGCAGAGCATAACTAGAGCTACAGATATCGGATTTTGGTGATCTAACTGTCCCTAGAAAGATAAGGAAGAGACCTACAATTTCAGGTTTCATAAGAATTGTCAAATTAGGCAAAAATCAAGGCTAAATGGGGAACCGAGTTCTCTGTCGCGGATCTGTGCATAGTCCATGATGTTCCTTCACATAAATGGGCCTAACTTACTCATCTTATGCCCAATTAAGGCATATGATACCTTCTTGGAAACCTTATTCAGAGGCCCTTAATTTGGTCTAGGTTTATGTCACGATTAATAAGCATAAATAGCAGTTTACAGCCACACAAGCCAGAGAGAGACGGAAATTAGACAACTTTTACAATAATTGTTTTTGCTTTTACATTATAGCGCTTAATTGCTAAACATTGTTAATTTATGGATTTTTCACTCATCCTGACCTTGTTGCCTTACGCAGAGCATAACTAGAGCTACAGATATCGGATTTTGGTGATCTTGTTATCCCAAGAAAGATAAGTAAGAGACCTACAATTTCAAGTTTCACAAGAATTGTCAAATTAGGCCAAAATCAAGGCTAAATTGCGTCCCGAGTTCTCTGGCGCGGATCAGTGCTCAGTTCATGATGTTCCTTATATTAAATGGGCCTAACTTACTCATCTTAAGCCTAATTAAGGCATATGATACCTTGTTGGAAAGCTTATTCAGAGGCCCTTAATTTGGTCTAGGGTTAGGTCAGGATTAATAAGCATAAATAGCAGTTTGGCCGCGCAGGGAGAGAGGGGGGAATCATTTTTTTGCTTTTTACATAGGGCTTAATTGCTAAACATTATTAATTTTGAGATTTTCCGCATCCTGGTCTTGTTGCCTTACAGCGGAGCTGCAACATTTGGGGGGGATCTTGCTATCCCAAGAAAGATAAGGAAGAGACCTACGGTTTCACAAGAATTGTCAAATTTGGGAGGGGGGGGAGACAACTTTTACAATCATTGTTTTTGCTTTTACATTATTGGGTTTAATTGGACTTAATTGATAAACATTGTTAATTTTCGGATTTTTCACTCATCCTGACCTTGTTACCTTGAGAGCATAACTAGAGCTACATATATCGGATTTTTGTGGTCTTGCTTTCCCTAAAAAGATAAGGAAGAGACCTACAATTTCAGGTTACACAAGAATTGTCAAATTAGGCCAAAATCAAGGCTAAATTGGGTCCGGTTCTCGGCGCATTCGCCGATCCATGATGTTCCTTCACTTCAATGGGCCTAACTTATTCATCTTATGCCCAATTAAGCCAAATGATACCTCGTTGGAAAGCTTATTCAGAGGTCCTTAATTTGGTCAAGGGTTAGGTCATGGTTAATAAGCATAAATAGCAGTTTACAGCCGCCAAAGAGGATTGGAAATTAGATAACTTTTACAATCATTGTTTTTGCTTTTACATTATTGGGCTTAATTGGGCTTAATTACTAAACATTGTTAACTTTCGGATTTTTCACTCATCCTGACCTTGTTTCCTTGCGCAGAGTATAGCTAGAGCAACAGATATCGGATTTTGGTGATCTTGCTGTCCCTATAAAGATAAGGAAGAGACCTACAATTTCAGGTGTCGCAAGAATTGTCAAATTAGGCCAAAATCAAGGCTAAATTGGGTCCCGAGTTCTCTGGGGCGGATCAGTGCTCAGTCCATGATGTTCCTTATCTTAAATGGGCCTAACTTACTCATCTTAAGCCCAATTAAGGCATATGATACCTTGTTGGAAAGCTTATTCAGAGGCCCTTAATTTGGTCTTGGGTTAGGTCAGGTTTAATAAGCATAAATAGCAATTTACAGCCGCACAAGCCAGAAAGAGACGGAAATTAGACAACTTTTTCAATCATTCGTTTTGCTTTTACATTATTGGGCTTAATTGGGCTGAATTGCTAAAATTGTTAACTTTCGGATTTTTCATTCATACTGACCTTGTTACCTTTCGCAGAGCTTAACTAGAGCTACAGGCATCGGATTTTGGTGATCTTGCTGTCCCTAGAAAGATAAGGAAGAGACCTACAATTTCAGGTTTCACGAGAATTGACAAATTAGGCCAAAATAAAGGAAAAATTGGGTCCCGAGTTCTCTGGCACGGATCAGTGCGCAGTCCATGATGTTCCTTCACATAAATGGGCCTAACTTACTCATCTTAAGCCCAATTATGGCATATGATACCTTGTTGGAAAGCTTATTCAAAGGCCCTTAATTTGGTCTAGGGTTAGGTCAGGATTAATAAGCATAAATAGCAGTTTACAGCCTCACTAGCCAGAGAGAGACAGAAATTAGACAACATTTACGATCATTATTTTTGCTTTTACATTATCGGGCTTAATTGCTAAACATTGTTAACTTTCGGATTTTTCACTCATGCTGACCTTGTTACCTTTCGCAGAGCATAACTAGAGCTACAGATATCGGATTTTGGTGATCTTGTTGTCCCTAGAAAGATGACCCGAGTTCTCTGGCGCGGATCAGTGCTCAGTCCATGATGATCCTTATCTTAAATAGGCCTAACTTACTCATCTTAAGCCCAATTAAGGCATATAATATCTTGTTGGAAAGCTTATTCAGAGGCCCTTAATTTGGTCTAGGGTTAGGTCAGGATTAATAAGCATAAATAGGAGTTTACAACCGCACAAGACACAAAGAGACGGAAATTAGACAACTTTTACAATCATTGTTTTTGCTTTTACATTATTGGGTTTAATTGGGCTTAAGTACTAAACATTTTTAATTTTCGGATTTTTCACTCATCCTGACCTTGTTGCCTTCCATAGAGCATAACTAGAGCTACAGATATCGGATTTTGGTGATCTTGCTGTCCCTAGAAAGATAAGGAAGAGACCTACAATTTCAGGTTTCACAAGAATTGTTAAATTAGGCCAAAATCAAGGCTAAATTGGGTCCCGAGTTTTCTGGCGCGCATCAGTGAGCAGTCCATGATGTTCCTTCACTTAAATGGACCTAACTTGCTTATCTTAAGCCCAATTAAGGCATATGATACCTTGTTGGAAAGCTTATTCAGAGGCCCTTAATTTGGTCTAGGGTTAGGTCAGGATTAATAAGCATAAATAGCAGTTTACAGCCACACAAGCCAGAGAGAGACGAAAATTAGACAACTTTTACAATCATTGGTTTTGCTTTTACATTATCGGGCTTAATTGCTAAACATTGTTAATTTTCGGATTTTTTACTCATGCTGACCTAGTTGCCTCGCACAGAGCATAACTAGAGCTTCATATATCGGATTTTTGTGATCTTGCAGTCCCTAAAAAGATAAGGAAGAGACCTACAATTTAAGGTTTCACAAGAATTGTAAAATTAGGCCAAAATCAAGGCTAAATTGGGTCCCGAGTTCTCTGGAGCGGATCAGTACGGAGTCCATGATGTTCCTTCACTTAAATGGGCCTAACTTACTCATATTAAGCCCAATTAAGCCATATGATACCTCGTTGGAAAGCTTATTCAGAGGCCCTTAATTTGGTCTAGGGTTAGGTCAGGAATAATAACCATAAATAAGAGTTTACAGCCGCACAAGACACAAAGAGACGGAAATTAGACAACTTTTACAATCATTGTTTTTGCTTTTACATTATTGGGTTTAATTGGGCTTAATTTCTAAACATTGTTAATTTTCGGATTTTTCACTCATCCTGACCTTGTTGCCTTGCATAGAGCATAACTAGAGCTACAGATATCGGATTTTGGTGATCTTGCTGTCCCTAGAAAGATAAGGAAGAGACCTACAATTTAAGCTTTCACAAGAATTGTCAAATTAGGCCAAAATCAAGGCAAAATTGGGAACCGAGTTCTCTGGCGCGGATCAATACACAGTCCAAGATGTTCATTCACATAAATGGGCCTAACTTTCTCATCTTAAGCCCAATTAAGGCATATGATACCTTGTTGGAAAGCTTATTCGGAGGCCCTTAATTTGGTCTAGGGTTAGGTCAGGATTAATAAGCATAAATAGCAGTTTACAGCCGCACAAGCCAGAGAGAGACGGAAATTAGACAACTTTTACAATCATTGTTTTTGCTTTTACATTATCGGGCTTAATTGCTAAACATTGTTAATTTTCAGATTTTTCACTCATTCTGACCTAGTTGCCTCGCACAGAGCATAACTAGAGCTTCATATATTGGATTTTTGTGATCTTGCAGTCCCTAAAAAGATAAGGAAGAGACCTACAAATTCAGGTTTCACAAGAATTGTCAAATTAGGCCAAAATAAAGGCTAAATTGGGTCCCGAGTTCTCTGGCGCGGATCAGTGCGCAGTCCATGATGTTCCTTCACTTAAATGGGCCTAACTTACTCATCTTAAGCCCAATTAAGGCATATGATACCTCGTTGGAAAGCTTATTCAGAGGTCCTTAATTTGGTCTAGGGTTAGGTAACGATTAATAAGCATAAATAGCAGTTTACGACCGCACAAGACAGAGAGAGACTGAAATTAGACAAATTTTACAATCATTGTTTTTGCTTTTACATTATTGGGCTTAATTGGGCTTAATTGCTAAACATTGTTAATTTTCGGATTTTTCCCTCATCCTGACCCTGTTGCCTTGCGCAGACCATAACTAGAGCTACAGATATTGGATTTTGGTGATCTTGCTGTCCCTAGAAAGATAAGGAAGAGACCAACAATTTCAGGTTTCACAAGAATTGTCAAATTAGGCCAAAATCAAGACTAAATTGGGTCCCGAGTTCTCGGCGCGGATCGGACAGGCGATCCATGATGTTCCTTCACTTAAATGGACCTAACTTACTCATCTTAAGCCCAATTAAGGCGTATGATACCTTGTTGGATAGCTTATTCAGAGGCACTTAATTTGGTCTAGGTTTAGGTCAGGATTAATAAGCATAAATTGCAGTTTAGAGCCGCACAAGCCAGAGAGAGACGAAAATTAGACAACTATTACAATCACTGTTTTTGCTTTTACATTACTCGGCTTAATTGCTAAACATTGTTAATTTTCGGATTTTTCACTCACCCTGACCTTGTTGCCTTGCGCAGAGCATAACTAGAGCTACAGATATCGGATTTTGGTGATCTAGCTGTCCCTAGAAAGATAAGGAAGAGACCTACAATTTCATGTTTCACAAGAATTTTCAAATTAGGCCAAATTCAAGGCTAAATTGGGTCCCGAGTTCTCTGGCGCGGATTAGTGCGCAGTCCATGATGTTCCTTCACTTAAGTGGGTCTAACTTACTCATCTTAAGCCCAATCAAGACATATGATACCTTGTTCGATAGCTTATTCAGAGGCCCTTAATTTGGTCTTGGGTTAGGTCAGGTTTATTAAGCATAAATAGCAATTTACAGCCGCACAAGCCAGAAAGAGACGGAAATTAGACAACTTTTACAATCATTCTTTTTGCTTTTACATTTTTGGGCTTAATTGGGCTGAATTGCTAAACATAGTTAACTTTCCGATTTTTCACTCATACTGACCTTGTTACCTTTCGCAGAGCATAACTAGAGCTACAAAAATCGGATTTTGGTGATCTTGCTGTCCCTAGAAAGATAAGGAAGAGACCTACAATTTCAGGTTTCACAAGAATTGTCAAATCAGGCCAAAATCAAAGCTAAATTGGGTCCAGAATTCTCTGGCGCGGATCAGTGCGCAGTCTAAGATGTTCCTTCACTTAAATGGGCCTAACTTACTCATCTTAAGCCCAATTAAGGCATATGATACCTCGTTGGAAAGCTTATTCAGAGGTCCTTAATTTGGTCTAGGGTTAGGTCACGATTAATAAGCATAAATAGCAGTTTACAGCCGCACAAGACAGAGAGAGACAGAAATTAGACAACTTTTACAATCATTGTTTTTTGCTTTTACATTATTGGGCTTAATTGTTAAACATTGTTAATTTTCGGATTTTTCACTCATCCTGACCTTGTTGCCTTGCGCAGAGTATAGCTAGAGCTACAGATATCGGATTTTGGTGATCTTGCTGTCCCTAGAAAGAAAAGGAAGAGACCTACAATTTCAGGTTTCACAAGAATTGTCAAATTAGGCCAAAATCAAGGCTAAATTGGGTCCCGAGTTCTCCGGCACGGATCGGTACGCAGTCCATGATGTTCCTTCACTTAAATGGGCCTAACTTACTCATCTTAAGCCCAATTAAGGCATATGATACCTTGTTGGAAAGCTTATTTAGAGGCCCGTAATTTGGTCAAAGGATAGGTCATTAATAATAAGCATAAATAGCAGTTTACGGCCGCACAAGACAGAGAGAGACTGAAATTAGACAAATTTTACAATCATTGTTTTTGCTTTTACATTATTGGGCTTAATTGCTAAACATTGTTAATTTTCGGATTTTTCACTCATCCTGACCCTGTTGCCTTGCGCAGACCATAACTAGAGCTACAGATATTGGATTTGGGTGATCTTGCTGTCCCTAGAAAGATAAGGAAGAGACCAACAATTTCAGGTTTCACAAGAATTGTCAAATTAGGCCAAAATCAAGACTAAATTGGGTCCCGAGTTCTCTGGCACGGATCGGTACGCAGTCCATGATGTTCCTTCACTTAAATGGACCTAACGTACTCATCTTAAGCCCAGTTAAGGCATATGACACCTTGTTGGAAAGCTTATTTAGAGGCCCTTAATTTGGTCAAAGGATAGGTCATTAATAATAAGCATAAATAGCAGTTTACGGCCGCACAAGACAGAGAGAGACTGAAATTAGACAAATTTTACAATCACTGTTTTTGCTTTTACATTACTCGGCTTAATTGCTAAACATTGTTAATTTTCGGATTTTTCACTCACCCTGACCTTGTTGCCTTGGGCAGAGCATAACTAGAGCTACAGATATCGGATTTTGGTGATCTAGCTGTCCCTAGAAAGATAAGGAAGAGACCTACAATTTCAGGTTTCACAAGAATTATCAAATTAGGCCAAAATCAAGGCTAAATTGGATTCCGAGTTCTCTGGCACGGATCAGTGCGCGGTCCATGATGCTCCTTTACTTAAATGGGAATAACTTACTCATTTCAAGCCCAATTAAGGCATATGACACCTTGTTGGAAAGATTATTCAGAGGCACTTAATTTGGTCTAGGGTTAGGTCAGGATTAATAAGCATAAATAGCAGTTTACAGCAGTACAAGCCAGAGAGAGATGGGAATTAGAAAACTTTAACAATCATTGTTTTTGCTTTTACATTATTGGGCTTAATTTGGCTTAATTGCTAAACATTGTTAATTTTCGGATTTTTCACTCATCCTGACCTTGTTGCCTTGCGCAGAGCATAACTAGAGGTACAGATATCGGATTTTGGTGATCTTGCTGTCCCTAGAAATGAAAGGAAGAGACCTACAATTTCAGGTTTCAATAGAATTGGAAAATTAGTCCAAAATAAAGGCTAAATAGGTACCGAGTTCTCCGGCACGGATCAGTGCACAGTGCATGATGTTCCTTCACTTAAATAGGCCTAACTTACTCATCTTAAGCCCAGTTAAGGCATATGATACCTTGTTGGAAAGCTTATTCAGAGGCCCTTAATTTGGTCTAGGGTTAGGTCATGATTAATAAGCATAAATAGCAGTTTACAGCCGCACAAGACAGAGAGAGACGGAAATTAGATAACTTTTACAATCATTGTTTTTGCTTTTACATTATTGGGTTTAATTGGGCTTAATTGCTAAACATTGTTAATTTTCAGATTTTTCACTCATCCTGACCATGTTGCCTTGCGCAGAGCATAACTAGAGCTACAAATATCGGATTTTGGTGATCTTGTTGTCCCTAGAAAGATAAGGAAGAGACCTACAATTTCAGGTTTCACAAGAATTGTCAAATTAGGCCAAAATCAAGGCTAAATTGGGTCCCGAGTTCTCTGGCGCGGATCAGTGCGCAATCCATGATGTTCCTTCACTTAAATGGGCCGAACTTACTCATCTTAAGCCCAATTAAGGCATATGATACCTCGTCGGAAAGCTTATTCAGAGGTCCTTAATTTGGTCTGGGGTTAGGTCACGATTAATAAGCATAAAAATGAAGTTTACAGCCGCACAAGACAGAGAGAGACGAAAATTAGACAACTTTTACAATCATTGTTTTTGCTTTTACATTATTAGGGTTAATTGGGCTTAATTGCCCAACATTGTTAACTTTCAGATTTTTCACTCATCCTGACCTTGTTGCCTTGCACAGAGTATAGCTAGAGTTATAGATATCGGATTTTGGTGATCTTGCTGTCTATAGAAAGATAAGGAAGAGACCTACAGTTTAAGGTTTCACAAGAATTGTCAAATTAGGCCAAAATCAAGGCAAAATTGGGAACCGAGTTCATTGGCGCGGATCAGTACACAGTCCATGATGTTCCTTCACATAAATGGGCCTAACTTACTCATCTTAAGCCCAATTAAGGCATATGATACCTTGTTGGAAAGCTTATTCAGAGACCCTTAATTTGGTCTAGGTTTATGTCAGGATTAATAAGCATAAATAGCAGTTAACAGCTGCACAAGCCAGAGAGAGACGAAAATTAGACAACTTTTACAATCATTGTTTTTGCTTTTATATTATTGGGCTTAATTGCTAAACATTGTTAATTTTCGGATTTTTCACTCATCCTGACCTTGTTGCCTTGCATAGAGCATAACTAGAGCTACAAATATCGGATTTTGGTGATCTTGCTGTCCCTAGAAAGATAAGGAAGAGACCAACAATTTCAAGTTTCACAAGAATTGTCAAATTAGGCCAAAATCAAGGCTAAATTGGGTCCCGAGTTCTCTGGCGCGGATCGGTGCATAGTCCATGATGTTCCTTCACTTAAATGGGCCTAGCTTACTCATCTTAAGCCCAATTATGGCATATGATACCTTGTTGGAAAGCTTATTTAGAGCCCTTAATTTGGTCAAAGGATAGGTCATTAATAACAAGCATAAATAGCAGTTTACGGCCGCACAAGACAGAGAGAGACTGAAATTAGACAAATTTTACAATCATTGTTTTTGCTTTTACATTATTGGGCTTAATTGCTAAACATTGTTAATTTTCGGATTTTTCACTCATCCTGACCTTGTTGCCTTGCGCAGAGCATAACTAGAGCTACAAATATCGGATTTTGGTGATCTAGCTGTCCCTAGAAAGTTAAGGAAGAGACCTACAATTTCAGGTTTCACAAGAATTGTCAAATTAGGCCAAAATCAATGCTAAATTCGATCCCGAGTTCTCTGGCATGGATCAGTGCGCAGTCCATGATGCTCCTTCACTTAAATGGGAATAACTTACTCATTTCAAGCCTAAATAAGGCATATGATACCATGTTGGAAAGCTTATTCAGAGGCACTTAATTTGGTCTAGGGTTAGGTCAGGATTAATAAGCATAAATAGCAGTTTACAACAGCACAAGCCAGAGAGAGATGGAAATTAGACAACTTTATCAATCATTGTTTTTGCTTTTACAATATTGGGCTTAATTTGGCTTAATTGCTAAACATTGTTAATTTTCGGATTTTTCACTCATCTTGACTTTGTTGCCTTGCGCAGAGCATAACTAGAGCTACAGATATCGGATTTTGGTGATCTTGCTGTCCCTAGAAAGGAAAGGAAGAGACCTACAATTTCAAGTTTCAATAGAATTGGCAAATTAGGCCAAAATAAAGGCTAAATAGGGTCCCGAGTTCTCTGGCGTGGATCAGTGCACAGTGCATGATGTTCCTTCACTTAAATGGGCCTAACTTACTCATCTTAAGCCTAGTTAAGGCATATGATACCTTGTTGTAAAGCTTATTCAGAGGCCCTTAATTTGATCTTAGATTAGGTCAGGATTAAAAACCATAAATAGCAGTTTACAGCAGCGCAAGCCAGAGAGAGACGGAAATTAGATAACTTTTACAATCATTGTTTTTGCTTTTACATTATTGAGCTTAATTGGGACTTAATTGCTAAACATTGTTAATTTTCGGGTTTTTCACTCATCCTGACCTTGTCTCCTTGTCGCCTTACGCAGAGCATAACTAGAGCTACAGATATCGGATTTTGGTGATCTTGCTATCCCTAGAAAGATAAGGAAGAGACCTACAATTCCAGGTTTCACAAGATTTGTCAAATTAGGCCAAAATCAAGACTAAATTGGGTCCCGAGTTCTCTGGCACGGATCAGTGCGGAGTCCATGATGTTCCTTCACTTAAATGGGCCTAACTTACTCATCTTAAGCCCAGTTAAGGCATATGATACCTTGTTGGAAAGCTTATTCAGAGGCCCTTAATTTGGTCTATGGTTAGGTCAGGATTAATAAGCATAAATAACAGTTTACAACCGTACAAGCACAAGAGAGTCGGAAATTAGATAACCTTTACAATCATTGTTTTTGCTTTTACATTATCAGGCTTAATTGCTAAACATTATAAATTTTCGGATTTTTCACTCAAGCTGACCTTGTTACCTTGCGCACAGCATAACTAGGGCTACAGATATCGTATTTTGGAGATCTTGCTGTCCCTAGAAAGATAAGGAAGAGACCTACAATTTCAGGTTTTACAAGAATTGTTAAATTAGGCCAAAATCAAGGATAAATTGGGTCCCGAGGTCTCTGGCACGGATCAGTGCGGAGTCCATGATGTTCCTTCACTTAAATGGGCCTAACTTACTCATCTTAAGCCCAGTTAACGCGTATGATACCTTGTTGGAAAGCTTATTCAGAGGCCCTTAATTTGGTCCAGGGTTAGGTCATGATTAATAAGCATAAATAGCAGTTTACAGCCGCACAAGACAGAGAGAGACGGAAATTATACAACTTTTACAATCATTGTTTTTGCTTTTACATTATTGGGCTTAATTTCCAAACATTGTTAATTTTCGATTTTGTCACTCATCCTGACCTTGTTGCCTTGCGCAGAGCATAACTAGAGCTACATATATCGGATTTTGGTGATCTTGCTGTCCCTAGAAAGATAAGGAAGAGACCTACAATTTCAGGTTTCACAAGAATTGTCAAATTAGGCGAAAATCAAGGCTAAATTGGGTCCCGAGTTCTCTGGCGCGGATTAGGGCGCAGTTCATGATGTTCCTTCACTTAAATGAGCCTAGCTTACTCATCTTAAGCCCAGTTAAGGCATATGATACCCTGTTGGAAAGCTTATTCAGAGGCCCTTAATTTGATCTAGGGTTAGGTCAGGATTAATAAGCATAAATAGCAGTTTACAGCCGCACAAGCTAGAGAGAGATGGAAATTAGACAACTTTTACAATCAATGTTTTTGCTTTTACATTATTGGGATTAATTGGGCTTAATTACTAAACATTGTTAACTTTCGGATTTTTGACTCATCCTGACCTTGTTGCCTTGCGCAGAGCATAACTAGAGCTACAGATATCGGATTTTGGTGATCTTGCTGTCCCTAGAAAGATAAGGAAGAGACCTACAATTTCAGGTTTCACTAGAATTGTCAAATTAGGCAAAAATCAAGGCTAAATTGGGTCCCGAGTTCTCTGGCACGGATCAGTGCGCCGTCCATGACGTTCCTTCACATAAATTGGCATAACTTACTCATCTCAAGCCCAATTAAGGCATATGATCCCTTGTTGGAAAGCTTATTCAGAGGCCCTTAATTTGGTCTAGGGTTAGGTCATGATTAATAAGCATAAATAGCAGTTTACAGCCGCAAAAGTCAGATAGCGACGAAAATTAGACAACTTTTACAATCATTGGTTTTGCTTTTACATAATTGGGCTTAATTGGGCTTAATTGCTAAACATTGTTAACTTTCAGATTTTTCACTCATCCTGACCTTGTCGCCTTGTCCAGAGCATAACTAGAGCTACAGATATCGGATTTTGGTGATCTTGCTGTCCCTAGAAAGATAACGAAGAGACCAACAATTTCAGGTTTCACTAGAATTGTCAAATTAGGCCAAAATCAAGACTAAATTGGGTCCCGAGTTCTCTGGCTCGGATCGGTGCGCAGTCAATGATGTTCCTTCACTTAAATGGACCTAACTTACTCATCTTAAGCCCAGTTAAGGCATATGATACCTTGTTGGAAAGCTTATTCAGAGGCCCTTAATTTGGTCTAGGTTTAGGTCAGGATTAATAAGCATAAATTGCAGTTTACAGCCGCACAAGCCAGAGAGAGACGGAAATTAGACAACTTTTACAATCACTGTTTTTGCTTTTACATTTCTCGGTTTAAATGCTAAACATTGTTAATTTTTGGATTTTTCACTCATCTGGACCTTGTTGCCTTGCGCAGAGCATAACTAGAGCTACAGATATCGGATTTTGGTGATCTTGCTGTCCCTAGAAAGATAAGGAAGAGACCTACAATTTTAGGTGGCACAATATTTGTCAAATTAGGCCAAAATCAAGGCTAAATAGGGTCCCGTGTTCTCTGGCGCGGAGCAGTGTGCAGTCCACGGTGTTCCTTCACTTAAATGGTCCTAACTTACTCATCTTAAGCCCAATTAAGGCATATGATACCTGTTGGAAAGCTTATTCAGAGGCCCTTAATAAGCACAATCTCAAGAGAGTCGAAAATTAGACAACTTTTACAATCATTGTTTTTGCTTTTACATTATCGAGCTTAATTGCCAAACATTGTTAATTTTCGGATTTTTCACTAATGCTGACCTTGTTGCCTTGCGCAGAGCATAACAAGAGCTACAGATATCGGATTTTGGAGATCTTGTTGTCCCTAGAAAGATAAGGAAGAGACCTACAATTTCAGGTTTCGCAAGCATTGTCAAATTAGGCCAAAATCAAGGCTAAATTGGGTCCCGAGTTCTCTGACCCGGATCAGTGCGCCGTCCATGATGTTCCTTCACTTAAATGGGCATAACTTACTCATCTCAAGCCCAATTAAGGCATATGATCCCTTGTTGGAAAGCTTATTCAGAGGCCCTTAATTTGGTCTAGGGTTAGGTCATGATTAATAAGCATAAATAGCAGTTTACAGCCACACAAGACAGAGAGAGACGAAAATTAGACAACTTTTACAATCATTTTTTTGCTTTTACATTATCGAGCTTAATTCCTAAACATTGTTAATTTTCGGATTTTTCACTCATTCTGACCTTGTTGCCTTGCGCAGAGCATAAGTAGAGCTACAGTTATCGGATTTTGGTGATCTTGCTGTCCCTAGAAAGATAAGGAAGAGACCAACAATTTCAGGTTTCACAAGAATTGTCAAATTAGGCCAAAATCAAGGCTAAATTTGGTCCCGGGTTCTCTGGCTCGGATCAGTGTGCAGTGCATGATGTTCCTTCACTTAAATGGGACCAACTTACTCATCTTAAGCCCAGTTAAGGCATATGATACCTTGTTGGAAAGCTTATTCAGAGGCCCTTAATTTGGTCTAGGGTTAGGTCGCGATTAATAAGCATAAATAGCAGTTTACAGCCGCACAAGCCACATAGAGATGGAAATTAGACAACTTTTAATGTCATTATTTTTGCTTTTACATTATTGGGCTTAATTGCTAAACATTGTTAATTTTCGGATTTTTCACTCATCCTGACCTTGTTGCCTTGCGTAGAGCATAACTAGAGCTACAGATATCGGATTTTGGTGATCTTGATGTCCCTAGAAAGATAAGGAAGAGACCTACAATTTCAGGTTAAGAATTGTCAAATAAGGCCAAAATCAAGGATAAATTGGGTCCCGAGTTCTAGGGCGCGGATAAGTGCGCAGTCCATGATGTTCCTTCACTTAAATGGCCCTAACTTACTCATCTAAAGGCCAATTAAGGCATATGATACCTTGTTGGAAAGCTTATTCAGAGGCCCTTAATTTGGTCTAGGGTTAGGTCATGATTAATAAGTATAAATACCAGTTTACAGCTGCACAAGCCACAGAGAGACGGAAATTAGACAACTTTTACAATCATTGTTTTTGCTTTTACATTGTTGGGCTTAATTAGGCTTAATTGCTAAACATTGTTAATTTTAGGATTTTTCACTCATTCTGACCTTGTTACCTTGCGCAGAGCATAACTAGAGCTACAAATATCGGATTTTGTTGATCTTGCTGTCCCTAGAAAGATAAGGAAGAGACCTACAATTTCAGGTTTCACAAGAATTGTCAACTTAGACAAAAATCAAGGCTAAATTGGGTCCCGTGTTCTCTGGCGCGGATCAGTTGACAGTCCATGATGTTCCTTCACTTAAATGGGCCTAACTTGCTCATCTTAAGCCCAATTAAGGCATTTGATACCTTGTTGGAAAGCTTATTCAGAGGCCCTTAATTTGGTCTAGGGTTAGGTCATTATTAATAAGCATAAATAGCAGCTTACAGCCGCACAAAACAGTGAGAGACGGAAATTAGACAACTTTTACAATCATTGTTTTTGCTTTTACATTATTCTGCTTAATTGGGCTTAATTTCAAAACATTGTTAACTTTCGGATTTTTCACTCGTCCCGACCTTGCTATCTTGTGCAGAGCATAACTAGAGCTATAGATATCGGATTTTGGTGATCTTGATGTCCCTAGAAAGATAAGGAAGAGACCTACAATTTCATGTTTCACAAGAATTGTCAAATTAGGCCAAAATCAAGGCTAAAGTGGGTCACGAGTTCTCGGGCGCGGATCAGTGCGCGGTCCATGATGTTCCTTCACTTAAATGGGCCTAACTTACTCATCTTAAGCCCAATTAAGGCATATGATACCTCGTTGGAAAGCTTATTCAAAGGTCCTTAATTTGATCTATGGTTAGGTCATGATTAATAAGCATAAATAACAGTTTACAGCCGCACAAGACAGAGAGAGACGGAAATTAGACAACTTTTACAATCACTTTTTGCTTTTATATTATTGGGCTTAATTGCTAAACATTGTTAACTTTCGGATTTTTCAATCATCCTGACCTTGTTGCCTTGCACGAAGCATAACTAGAGCTACAGGTATCGGATTTTGGTGATCTTGCTGTCCCTAGAAAGATAAGGAAGAGACCTACAATTTCAGGTTTCAAAAGAATTGTCAAATTAGGCGAAAATCAAGGCAAAATTGGGTCCCGAGTTCTCTGGCACGGATCAGTGTGCAGTGCATGATGTTCCTTCACTCAAATGGGCCTAACTTACTCATCTTAAGTCCAATTAAGACATATGATACCTTAGTGGAAAGCTTATTCATAGACCCTTAATTTGGTCGAGGGTTAGGTTAGGATTAATAAGAATAAATAGCAGTTTACTGCCGCACAAGCCAGAGAGAGACGAAAATTAGACAACTTTTACAATCATTGTTTTTTCTTTTACATTATCGGGCTTAATTGCTAAACATTGTTAATTTTCGGATTTTTGACTCATTCAGACCTTGAAGCCTTGCGCAGAGTATAACTTGAGCTACAAATATCTGATTTTGGTGATCTTGCTGTCCCTAGAAAGATAAGGAAGAGACCAACAATTTCAGGTTTCCCAAGAATTGTCAAATTATTCCAAAATCAAGGCTAAATTGGGAACCGAGTTCTCTAGCGTGGATCAGTGCGCAATCCATGATGTTCCATCACTTAAATGGGCCTAACTTAATCATCTTAAGCCCAATTAAGGCATATGATACCTTGTTGGAAAGCTTATTCAGAAGCCCTTAATTTGGTCTAGGATTAGGTCAGGATTAATAAGCATAAATAGCAGTTTACAGCCGCACAATCCAGAGAGAGACGGAAATTAGACAACTTTTACAATCATTGTTTTTGCTTTTACATTATCGGGCTTAATTGCTAAACATTGTTAATTTTCGGATTTTTCACACATCCTGACCTTGTTGTTTTGCGCGTAGCATAATTAGAGCTACAGATATCGGATTTTGGTGATCTCGCTGTCCCTAGACTGATAAGGAAGAGACCTACAATTACAGGTTTCACAAGAATTGTCAAATTATTCCAAAATCAAGGCTAAATTGGGAACCGAGTTCTCTGGTACAGATCAATGCATAGTCCATGATGTTCCTTCACTTAAATGGGCCTAACTTACTAATCTTAAGCCCAATTAAGGCATATGATACCTTGTTAGAAAGCTTATTCAGAGTCCCATAATTTGGTCTAGGATTAATTCAGTATTAATAAGCATAAATAGCAGTTTACAACCACACAATCCAGAGAGAGACGGAAATTAGACAACTTTTACAATCATATTTTTTTTTTTGATTTTACATTATCGGGCTTAATTGCTAAACATTGTTAGTTTTCGGATTTTTCACACATCCTGACCTTGTTATCTTGCGCAGAGCATAATTAGAGCTACAGATATCGGATTTTGGTGATCTCGCTATCCCTAGACTGATAAGGAAGAGACCAACAATTACAGGTTTCACAAGAATTGTCAAATTATGCCAAAATCAAGGCTAAATTGGGAACCGAGTTCTCTGGTACAGATCAGTGTACAGTCTATGATGTTCCTTCACTTAAATGGGCCTAACTTACTAATCTTAAGCCCAATTAAGGCATATGGTACCTTGTTGGAAAGCTTATTCAGAGGCCCTTAATTTGGTCTAGGATTAGGTCAGGATTAAGAAGCATAAATAGCAGTTTACAGCCGCACAAACCAGAGAGAGACGGAAATTAGACAACTATTACAATCATTGTTTTTGCTTTTAGATTATCGAGCTTAATTGCTAAACATTGTTAATTTTCGGATTTTTCACTCATCCTGACCTTGTTGTCTTGCGCAGAGCATAATTAGAGCTACAGATATCGGATTTTGGTGATCTTGCTATCCCTAGAGCGATAAGGAATAGACCTACAATTTCAGGTTTCACAAGAGTTGTCAAATTAGGTCAAAATCAAGGCTGAATTGGGTCCCGATGTCTCTCGGCGCGGATCGGTCATGCAGATCCATGATGTTCCTTCTCTTAAATGAGACTAACTTACTCATCTTAAGCCCAGATTAAGGCATATGATACCTTGTTGGAAAGCTTATTCATAGGCCCTTAATTTTGTCTAGGTTAGGTTAGGATTAATAAGCATAAATAGCAGTTTACAGCCACACAAGAGAGAGAGAGACGAAAATTAGACAACTTTTACAATCATTGTTTTTGCTTTTACATTATCTAGCTTAATTGCAAAACATTGTTAATTTTCGGATTTTTCACTCATGCAGTCCTTGTTGCCTTGCACAGAGCATAACTAGAGCTACAGATATCGGATTTTGGTGATCTTGCAGTCCGTAGAAAGATAAGGAAGAGACCTACAATGTCAGTTTTCCCAAGAATTGACAAATTAATCCAAAATCAAGGCTAAATTTGGTCCCGAGTTCTCTGGCGCGGATCAGTACGCAGTCCATGATGTTCCTTCACTTAAAAGGGCCTAACTTACTAATCTTAAGCCAATTAAGGCATATGATACCTTGTTGGAAAGCTTATTTAGAGGCCCTTAATTTGGTCTAGGATTAGGTCAGGATTAATAAGCATAAATAGCATTTTACAGTCGCATAAGCCAGAGAGAGACGGAAATTAGACAACTTTTACAATCATTGTTTTTGCTTTTACATTATCGGGCTTAATTGCTAAACATTGTTAATTTTCGGATTTTTCACTCATCCTGACCTTGTTGTCTTGCGCAGAGCATAACAAGAGCTACAAATATCGTATTTTGGTGATCTTGCTGTCCCTAGAAAAATAAGGAAGCGACCTACAATTTCAGGTTTCACAAGAATTGGTAAATTAGGCCAAAATCAAGGCAAAATTGGGAACCGAGTTCTCTGCGGCGATCGATACACGATCCATGATGTTCCTTCACATAAATGGGCCTAACTTACTCATCTTAAGCCCAATTAAGGCGTATGATACCTTGTTGGAAAGCTTATTCAGAGGCCCTTAATTTGGTCTAGGTTTATGTCAGGATTAATAAGCATAAATAGCTGTTTACAGCCGCACCAGCCAGAGAGAGACGGAAATTAGACAACTTTTACAATCATTGTTTTTGCTTTTACATTATTGGGCTTAATTGCTAAACATTGTTAATTTTCGGATTTTTCACTCATCCTGACTTGTTGCCTTGCGCAGAGCATAACTTGAGCTACATATTTCGGATTTTGGTGATCTTGCTGTCCCTAGAAAGATAAGTAAGAGACCTACAATTTCAGGTTTCACAAGAATTGTCAAATTATGCCAAAATCAAGGCTATATTGGGTCTCGAGTTCTCTGGCCTGGATCGGTGCGCAGCCCATGATGTTCCTTCACTTAAATGGGCCTAACTTACTCATATTAAGCCCAATTATGGCATATGATACCTTGTTGGAAATCTTATTCAGAGGCACTTAATTTGCTCTAGGGTTAGGTCAGGATTAATAAGCTTAAATAGCAGTTTACAGCCGCACAAGCCAGAGAGAGACGGAAATTAGACAACTTTTACAATCATTGTTTTTGCTTTTACATTATTGGGCTTAATTTGGCTTAATTGCTAAACATTGTTAATTTTCGGTTTTTCACTCATCCTGACCTTGTTGCCTTGCGCAAAACATAACTAGAGTTACAGATATCGGATTTTGGTGATCTTGTTGTCCCTAGAAAGATAAGGAAGAGACCCACAATTTCAGGGTTCACAAGAATTGTCAAATTATGCCAAAATCAAGGCTAAATTGGGAACCGAGTTCTCTGGTACTGATGAGTGTACAGTCTATGATGTTCCTTCACTTAAATGGGCCTAACTTACTAATCTTAAGCCCAATTAAGGCATATGGTACCTTGTTGGAAAGCTTATTCAAAGGCCCTTAATTTGGTCTAGGATTAGGTCAGGATTAAGAAGCATAAATAGCCGTTTACAGCCGCACAAACCAGAGAGAGACGGAAATTAGACAACTATTACAATCATTGTTTTTGCTTTTAGATTATCGAGCTTAATTGCTAAACATTGTTAATTTTCGGATTTTTCACTCATCCTGACCTTGTTGTCTTGCGCAGAGCATAATTAGAGCTACAGATATCGGATTTTGGTGATCTTGCTATCCCTAGACTGATAAGGAATAGACCTACAATTTCAGGTTTCACAAGAGTTGTCAAATTAGGTCAAAATCAAGGCTGAATTGGGTCCCGATGTCTCTGGCGCGGATCAGTGCGCAGTCCATGATGTTCCTTCTCTTAAATGAGACTAACTTACTCATCTTAAGCCCAGTTAAGGCATATGATACCTTGTTGGAAAGCTTATTCATAGGCCCTTAATTTTGTCTAGGGTTAGGTTAGGATTAATAAGCATAAATAGCAGTTTACAGCCACACAAGACAGAGAGAGACGAAAATTAGACAACTTTTACAATCATTGTTTTTGCTTTTACATTATCTAGCTTAATTGCAAAACATTGTTAATTTTCGGATTTTTCACTCATGCAGTCCTTGTTGCCTTGCACAGAGCATAACTAGAGCTACAGATATCGGATTTTGGTGATCTTGCAGTCCGTAGAAAGATAAGGAAGAGACCTACAATGTCAGTTTTCCCAAGAATTGACAAATTAATCCAAAATCAAGGCTAAATTTGGTCCCGAGTTCTCTGGCGCGGATCAGTACGCAGTCCATGATGTTCCTTCACTTAAAAGGGCCTAACTTACTAATCTTAAGCCAATTAAGGCATATGATACCTTGTTGGAAAGCTTATTTAGAGGCCCTTAATTTGGTCTAGGATTAGGTCAGGATTAATAAGCATAAATAGCATTTTACAGTCGCATAAGCCAGAGAGAGACGGAAATTAGACAACTTTTACAATCATTGTTTTTGCTTTTACATTATCGGGCTTAATTGCTAAACATTGTTAATTTTTGGATTTTTCACTCATCCTGACCTTGTTGTCTTGCGCAGAGCATAACAAGAGCTACAAATATCGTATTTTGGTGATCTTGCTGTCCCTAGAAATATAAGGAAGCGACCTACAATTTCAGGTTTCACAAGAATTGGCAAATTAGGCCAAAATCAAGGCAAAATTGGGAACCGAGTTCTCTGGCGCTGATCAGTACACAGTCCATGATGTTCCTTCACATAAATGGGCCTAACTTACTCATCTTAAGCCCAATTAAGGCGTATGATACCTTGTTGGAAAGCTTATTCAGAGGCCCTTAATTTGGTCTAGGTTTATGTCAGGATTAATAAGCATAAATAGCTGTTTACAGCCACACCAGCCAGAGAGAGACGGAAATTAGACAACTTTTACAATCATTGTTTTTGCTTTTACATTATTGGGCTTAATTGCTAAACATTGTTAATTTTCGGATTTTTCACTCATCCTGACTTGTTGCCTTGCGCAGAGCATAACTTGAGCTACATATTTCGGATTTTGGTGATCTTGCTGTCCCTAGAAAGATAAGTAAGAGACCTACAATTTCAGGTTTCACAAGAATTGTCAAATTATGCCAAAATCAAGGCTATATTGGGTCTCGAGTTCTCTGGCCTGGATCGGTGCGCAGCCCATGATGTTCCTTCACTTAAATGGGCCTAACTTACTCATATTAAGCCCAATTATGGCATATGATACCTTGTTGGAAATCTTATTCAGAGGCACTTAATTTGCTCTAGGGTTAGGTCAGGATTAATAAGCTTAAATAGCAGTTTACAGCCGCACAAGCCAGAGAGAGACGGAAATTAGACAACTTTTACAATCATTGTTTTTGCTTTTACATTATTGGGCTTAATTTGGCTTAATTGCTAAACATTGTTAATTTTCGGTTTTTCACTCATCCTGACCTTGTTGCCTTGCGCAAAACATAACTAGAGCTACAGATATCGGATTTTGGTGATCTTGTTGTCCCTAGAAAGATAAGGAAGAGACCCACAATTTCAGGGTTCACAAGAATTGTCAAATTAGGCGAAAATCATGACTAAATTGGGTCCTGAATTTTTTGGCGCGGATCAGTGCGCAGTCCATGATGTTCCTTCACTTACACTACTAGAAAATTGTAATTTTCGGACGGATTCACGGTCGGATTTTAGACGGAATTTGGATACTTTTCCCATGGGTTTTGGACGGACAATTAATTTCAGACGGATTTCAGACGGAACATCCCCCGTCCGAAAAAGCCTTGTTGCAAATTAAAAATTATGTCCGAAATTCAGTCCCAAATTAGTTCCAGACAGATTTCGGACAAACACAAAAATCTGAATTTTGGTTATATTGGCTTAATTTAGGATGAATTTCAGACGGATTCAATATTGCTATTCATGCAAATTCTGGACGGATTTCAAACGAATTTTATGATATTAGTTTGGACAGATTTCCCACGGATTAGATAATCATATTTAAATAATATTTTTTGATAAACAAATCATGTTTGTTAATAAAAAAGGGCCAAACTTAAATAATTATTCATACCAAATTAGGTACCTGAACTTGGAATCTAATATAATATAATAAGAAATTATTATTATTAAGATACCACTCTAGACAAGTATCAAGCTTCAAATAAACAAAAACACAAAGTATCTTGAAATACAAGAATGATATATTAAGATTCAAAGCATTAAAATATCATTACAAACATCAAAGACATAATTTTATTCCTCATTGTTACTTTGATCACTAAACTCTTCATCTTCATCTAGCACATCATCCATCATCTCCTCCTCATCATCATATCATCGTCGTTGTCATCTGATCATCGTCGTCATTGATTAATTCGTGGCCACCATCATAAACGAGAAAGATGTTACTATAATCAAATAAAAGATAGTGAGTCCTTCCGAGAAAGCATTCATCACACTGTAACAAGATAATAGACATTATAACTAATTTAAATAACAAGATAGAAAATATGGATATTCAAACCATTTGGCTTGTACTCACATAATGGACACCATAACATTAAGATACTCTCTACTTTGAAACATGCTCGCTAATCAATTGGCAACACATGACAAGACAAAATGTTCAATTTTTTTCTCTTCCAAATTCATAACTTTCATATAAGACCACAATAATAGTGAAATGCAACATGGTTGCAAGCTGAATCAAATGCAACATCATCAAAATTTTCAATTTTTTGATCAAAAGTACCTGTTTTAAGTGCCTCAATAAAGCTGCCAATAATGAAACTTAATGTTTAAGCATGTAACTATGAAATATATATCAGCAACTAGAGCTTATGGTGATAAATAAATGGTCAGAATGATGCATCAGGTCCAAAATAAGAGTGAAGACACTAGGATCACACTTGGTTTATGACTACTACTAGAAAAGTTTCCTTTGATTTATAGACAAACCATAGAAGCTTACTTTGTAGGGTAGTTGTGGTATATATGGCGTCACTTTAAGTATCAATGGCCTCTTTTTCAGCTTTCCCACACCTAAGTTTCTTGATATGCACCTTGCCTAGCATTCTCAGCCTTAACCATAGCCTGTTTAAGTTGATCATAGAGAGTATCCAACCATTCCTTCATCATGTTTCAATCATAATATTAAAATCATTATCATAAAGTTTGGGTATTCAAACTATTAACCAATGCAAATTTTGAAAGTCAAACTATCTCTTCATCAATTTCCAAAGTCAACAAGAAATATCCACATTCTCCTTAGCAGACAAGATTAAAAGAATATGTATATGCTGTTTTTTTTACCAAGTATGTTAATTGGTTACAACTCTTAGTCAAACTATCTCATTATGTTTGCAGCAGAAAGAACTCCCCCCAAAAGGCGTATCTAACAACCACATAGCTGAACCTTAAAGACTCACATTGAAAACTCACTTCCCAACCATACAGAAGGCTGCATACAGGTTTTTCAGACAAACACATATGTGCATAACACCCACCCAAAACAGAACATACCAGTAAAAAAACCCGAAAACAGAAAAACCAGCAAAGAGACAGCAAACAAAGCCAAGAAATGGCTATAAACAAAACCAAGCAAAGAACCAAACTAAACCCCATAGTGACTAGCTTCTCCATGTGTTTAAGCTTAGGTACAACTTGTGTTGACCTTCCCTTTGATGTCACAAATATAGTTAACAAAACTCCAATGGACATGGGAGAAAATAAAAACTGCAACAATATTTTACCATATCCAAAATTAAAATAACAAACAAGCATATGATTAATGATTGAGATGGGGTATGGGATTTCTTAATGTTTTTAATTGATAGGTTAGCTCGGGGCCTTAGGAAATTATCCTTTTTTCCTAAGAGCTTAACTCATACATTTTTGTCTTATCTCTTCACTTTGGTATTCCACTATCAATTTTCAATCAATAAAACAGTATTCCTGTTCATTAGAAGGATTGAATCATATCAGGAACGCACTTGAGACAAATAGCACACCAAAAGAAGGAATGTCTCCTGGAAATCTAGCTTCGTATGCAATAAACAGTCATGCTTGCTAAACATCCCCCAGGGACTATGTTGATCCTTAAAAATGTGAATGTACTCGAATAAGATCATTAACTACAAAAATCAACTCTACTTATGAGTTATGACTAAAACAATGCAAATAAAATTGTTCTGTTTTCGCACACCAAAAAAAAATTCCCTCTGTTTTCTAAGGTAGGACTCTCACACTCTACAACACCCTAGCGCCAGTATCACCAAACTTTAAATTGCTATGAGATGTGAAAACAAAAATATCACACAGCATATAACCCATACTTAAATCAATAAACCAGAATTATGACTGTAGTTTATATATATTACTGCATTTTTTTAAAAAAATAGATTACCAACCAGTTCAATCAAATATTTATTCAGCTTTACAAACTGAGGAGCCATCCGTTGATTCAATTCAGACAGTAAAAAGGTGGGCTCTGGATCCAAGAATCTAAGGGCAAAAAATGTACAAAAAATATATTAGGAATCAAAAAGAATAAAAATTTTAAAAAAAATTAGGTAAACAAATTTAGTAATAGCAATTACTCTTCAATATCCTTTTTGTTAGTCACAAGTTCCATTTTTGAGACGATATTAACATGAGTTAATTCAAGTTGAATCATTGCAGAAAGGGATGCCATGCATCCACTTATAAATTTGGTCACATCTGTCATGAACTGGCAATGTTCTAAACATATTAGAGTCAACAAAGATAATAAGAACAACAATAACTAGAAGTATGAAGGAATGTGAGAGTAATTAGCCTAAAAGGAAAGCATGACTGAAGCAAAACTGTCACAAACCTGTGAATCGAGTAAGTACACAGCACAAACATTAAAAAAATTTCGTTTCAAATGTTCCACGAAATTTCGAAGCACTGGCACGTGTGAATAAAGTTCTATCTGACGTGCAAAAGATCACAAGGCTCTGCTAATTTATCTCAAATTTGTCAGATTAGCTCCAATATAAAATTGGGTCTTGCTAACGAGTACCCTAAGGACATTATTTAAGGAACCCATACAAGGTAAGCTTTCATTGAAAAGCTAAGTATTTCCCTTCCCACTGTATTGATTACACTACTTTCCATAAAAACTTACTTTTTAGATTCCTTAAACAATGCCCTTAGAGCACTCTTTAGCATTTGCCTAGAAAATTTTATAAACAAGTATAAGAAAAACAATTAGGCTAAACAAACAAGCCAAGCAACTGTTTTGTTCTTATATTTTTTTAGGTGTACACAATTCATAAGAATGTAACTTTTATAGTCCAAGGACATAATTTAATGTATGCACTAATTGCATTTTATTACACTTTAGGATTTTGTGTTCTCACATGGTTGTTAATTGTGTTTTGATTTTATACAATTATATTATCAGCTCACTATCAAAAGTTTCCATATAGTTGTAATCTTTAAATAATAATAATTATACATATACATATAAAATATAATTAGGATAAGAGATCAAGTATGAATACCGGGCAGTCAAAAACCAAATAATCATCATCTAAATAATTGTCCAGTTAAATCGGTGAAGCAATCATCCAGGTTATCTTCAAGATGTCTAAATAAAATTATTAAGGCAACAAAATTTCATATCTAATCTTTTAAATAGCTAATAGCTACAGAATGTAAATAAAGGTGAAAAGGAGGAACAGAGAAACAGATAGAGGTAATTTATTCTAGTAAACACAATCTCTACCTAAGGCAGCCTGACGTAAACAATGGTGCATAATTCTGTTTTGATAATATTGTAAAGATATACAACAGAAAAAAATTTAAAACTGATGAAAAGGATACTCCATGCAATATATAAGACCACCATTAGGACCTAATCCAAGTTCCCCCATAACATCATCCAGTGAAATGAGTTCCCTTATATCTGCAAGCATCTCAAAGCAATACAATCAAGCTCCACAAAACCAAACAGCCAGACCCACAAAAAAAAAAAAAAAACTGACCACGCAGCAATTCTAAATACCCATTGTAATTACAAATTGAACATTTTACCTTCAAATTGCATATTGAACTTCTTATCTTCAAGCAAATCTTGTCTTCAAATTGCATAACCCTCACCTTCAAATCTTACCTTCAAATCGCAACCTGAGAGAGAGAGAACGTAAGCGATGGAGAAAGAGAGAAAGATTGAAATCTGAATTCAAAAGCTAGGGTTGGGTTTGGGAAAATTTGGGGATTCTTGAAATTAGATAAAGTGAGAAAATCACTCACCCAACCAAGAGGAAGAAGGAGACGTGGTGGCTGAAGATGGTGGCGACGGCAGCGCGCGACGCGGCAAGATCAACGTTCAGAAGCAACCATGACGGAAACGACTTCCTAATTGACTCACCAACCCGACATAAAGTGAGGTTGTCGTCCCTCTCCACTCCATGCGGTGGTGGACGGTGCTCCCACGATGGCTCACTTGACTCACCGTGGCGGAGAGCGCGTTTCAGCAGCCGAGGAACGAACCAGGCACAACAGAGGACGCGGTTGGAGCGAGGCGCAGAGACGCGGTGGTGGTTGAACTGCTCCGGCGGCGGTGCACGCATCGCGACGGCACGGAGCTGGGCTGGCAGGGGCTGGGTGGCGATTCTGGTCAAGAGAGAGAAGAAAGAAGTTTGGGTTGTAGAGGAAGAAGACGATTGAGCAGCAAAAATAGGAAAGAAAATAGTGGGGGTGTCGTGAGAAAAGGAGGGGTGCGACTAGCAATTTAATAAAAATCAGTTTTTAATAAAATATGTTATAAAAAATGATAAATCCGTGTGAAATCTGTCTCAAATTTTCGGACAGATTTCAGACAGATGGTTAAAAAGACCCAAGATAAAAAAAAATGAAACCAATCCGTGCAAAATCCGTCTGAAATGTTCATAAAATTTCATACAGAAACATTTCCGTCCGAAAATTCTGTCTAAAAATCCAAGTTTTCTAGTAAATCCGTGTGAAATCTATCTCAAATTTTCGGACATATTTCAGACGGATGGTTAAAAGACCCAAGATTAGAAAAATATGAAACCAATCCGTGGGAAATCCGTGGGAAATATTTTGGCGCGTTATTGGAGCAAAAGTTTGGGACAAAGTAGAGACGGATTTGAGACGGAATCTCATTGAAAATTACATTCGTCTCAAATCCGTCCGAAATGTTCATAAAATTTCATACGAAAACATTTCCGTCAGAAAATTCCGTCTGAAAGTCCAAGTTTTCTAGTAGTGTTAAATGGGCCTAACTTACTCATCTTAAGCCCAATTAAGGCATATGATACCTTATTGGAAAGCATATTCAGAGGCCCTTAATTTGGTCTTGTGTTAGGTCAGGATTAATAAGCATAAATAGCAGGTTACAGTCGCACAAGCCAGAGAGAGACGGAAGTTAGACAACTTTTACAATCATTGTTTTTGCTTTTACATTATCGGACTTAATTGCTAAACATTGATAATTTTCGGATTTTTCACTCATGTAGACCTTGTTGCCTTGCACAGCATAACTAGAGCTACAGATATCGGATTTTGGTGATCTTGCAGCCTCTAGAAAGATAAGGAAGAGACCTACAATTTCAGGTTTTGCCAAGAAATGTCAAATTAGGCCAAAATCAAGGCTAAATTGGGTCCTGAGTTCTCTGGCGCGGATCAGTGCGCAGTCCATGATGGTCCTTCACTTAAATGGGCCTAACTTACTAATCTTAAGCCCAATTAAGGCATACGATACCTTGTTAGAATGCTTATTTAGAGGCCCTTAATTTGGTCCAGGATTAGGTCAGGATTAATAAGCATAAATAGCAGTTTACATCCGCACAGGCCAGAGAGAGACGGAAATTAGACAACTTTTACAATCATTGTTTTCGCTTTTACATTATCGGGCTTAATTGCTAAACATTGTGAATTTTCGAATTTTTCGCTCATCCTGACCTTGTTGTCTAGCACAGAGCATAACTTGAGCTACAGATATCGGATTTTGGTGATCTTGCTATCCCTAGAAAGATAAGGAAGAGACCTGCAATTTCAGGTTTCACAAGAATTGTCAAATTAGGCCAAAATCAAGGCAAAGTTGGGAACCGAGTTCTTTGGCGCGGATCAGTACACAGTCCATGATGTTCCTTTACATAAATGGGCCTAACTTACTCATCTTAAGCCCAATTAAGGCATATGATACCTTGTTGCACTAGTGCAATAAGTGCTTTTTACGTCAGTTAAAATTGATTTTTTACGTCAGAATACTGACTGACGTAAATATAGCTGATGTTAATAGTTAATATTTTAACGTCAGTTGAGAACTGACGTTAAATATAAAACTATTAACGTCAGTTCTTTAACAAAACTGACATTAATTTTGTACAAATTAACGTCAGTTTTTTAAATAACTGACGTTAAACATAAAACTATTAACGTCAGTTCTTTAAGACAACGGATGTTAATTTTGTTAAAACTAACGTCAGTTGTTATAAAGAACTGACGTTAAAGGTTTAATTTTAACGCCGATTGTAATTAACAATCGACGTTAATAGTGTATCGTATATTTTATAAAATACTATTAACGTCGGTTGTTTGATACAACCGACGCGTTAATATGTTTTTTTTTAATTCGATTTTAAAATATCACTCCCCTCAGCCTATTCTCGCATTCAAGTAAATATCCCAAGAACACGAATATCACACACATTACAGAATTGCAAAGGAAAAATGGAACAATGGGGGGACTTAAAACCAAAACCCATGTATATATATAAATAAATTTTAGGTCAAATGTCTAAAAAACAAAACTACCAATCTAAGGATATATATATACATGTTATTAATTAGTTTCTAAAGTCTAACAAAAAAACTATTTATCTAAGTATTGCGGAGGTATCTTGTCAATTCCTTTTTCAGCTGCATACTTGAAGAAGAATTCAGCGAAGCGCATCCTCAAGTCTCTTAACTCATCTTCTTGAATACGCGATTGGTCGTTAAATGCCTACACACGTTCAAATAATAACAATAACATCAATGCAAGTCATATTCAAAACTATAATATATAATTTAACAATTTGTTTAAATATTACCTTAATCCATCCATCAGTAATAGATGTGGAGACTATGTTCAGCATATGAAGCATCACATAATAGCCACACGACCACCCGTCAATTTGAAATCGAGACTACCAACAAAATTAATTTCAATGTCAGTTGAATATACATATAAATTAGTAATTATAATATTAATTATTTGATAAATAAACTACCAAACCTTGATGATGTTCCATACAGGATTTGCTTTAGCCTTAGAAGTCCTACTTCTCCTGTTGGCGCAACTTATGCTACTCGCCTTCAACGCGCTATCATAAACAAATAATCATGTCGATCAATTAACAAATTCATATATCATGTGTGTAATAAACTAAAAACAACTGATATTAAAACTTAAATTAAATTTAAGATTAGTTACTTACTTATTTACAGCTTCCACCACCTTCGGTGGCGGATCTTGGTGGAGAGAGCAGAAGAATATGACTCTATGCCTAGACTGGTGAAGTACGAACAACTGCCAATGGCTTTTCATACAGTAGGGAGCCAGATATAATTCTTTCGGATTGTCTCCCAACAAGTTCCCTTAGTATTTACTCAATCCTTCACCAGCAAAGAAATCGGGCAGAAGGATTGACGGATCTAAGAAACCGTAAACTGATGCAACGCCCTTATCAAGCTGAAGACGATGGAGATACCTAAGATATGAAAAGGTGTGGATGTTAATTACATAATATATATATTGAAATTAAAATAAATTATTAAATGGAAAAATACCAAAATAAATAAGTTATAAAATTAAAATTAACTTACGTGCACCAGAGACTGACAACATTGCTGTTCATCCAGACGTTATTTCTGTAGGCGTTCCCGAGATCGTCACCACAGAAGGTAAATATCCTCTGTTGATCTGGGCGTTCCACCCATCCATCGTGCTCCAATGGACATTCAAAAATCTCAAGCGTATAATCCTCACCAAGTGAGAACAAACGAGTGATAGGTGACAGCGACACCGACGTCGACTTGGCCTTCAGTTTAGGAAAAATAAAATAGATAAGTTTTTGATAATTAAAAAAAACACAAGTAATTATTTGACTAATTTGGACATTAATAATGAATACATACCTTTGTTAACATTTCGAGCTCACGTCGTTTGGTGTCCAACTCAAGCTCACGCCTTTTCATTTCCAACTCATGTTCATGGCGTTGGACTTCGAACTCCCGCTCCCTAGCTGCCAACTCATCGTCCTCCACATGTGGCGCCCTACTAAAACTCTCTTTTGTGCTCACATGTGAAGGGTTGGTATGCCCTACGGTGTCCTGGGATGTACCGACGGAGGAAAGCTCTCTGGCAACCGCCTGCTTGAAATTTGGGTTGGATATTAAGCCTTGCACCAGATGTGTTGTAATAGCTGGGTTAGACATGAGGTGCTGAGTAATGTCAGCCAAAATTGATGCTTCATCGACCACCCTCTTTCGTGAAGCAGACTTGCCATAATATTCTTTGATGGTCACGTTCCCAGGAACACCGAGAACCCGACCAGGATGGTCTTTCTTGCCTAGAGCAGTCATCAAGACGTCCTGCCGTCCAGAAGGGACGAATGCGCCCCGGGAGGATTGTGCTTTAAGATCCATCTACAGTGAAAAAAAATGAAAAAACGTGCAAGTGAAAAGTGTTGCAAATATCTATACAAATATCAATTGAAATCAAGTTAATTATTTACTTACAATCTTATCTGCCACTTTGCGAGTGGCATCAACTTTAAAAGATCCCGTCTTTGTCATGCGGCCGGCTAACCAGACATCCTCGCGGTCGATGTCCGACGGAGGACTTAATGGTGTGCCCTCAGGCACCTCTCCTCTTTCAATCCTAGCAGAGTGCTCTTCCTGCTTCGCCCTCAGCCTATCCGCCATCATCTGCTCGATCCGAGTCAGGTACCTACCCTGAGACATGGTGTGGCGGTGGACGTTCTTCGCCTGATTCTGCCGACCCTTATTTGCCTTAGCCTATTCAAACAAAAACACATAATTAAATACAATTAAATGATCTATAATAAGCATACAAAATTAACTTAATCAACCAACCTGAAATTCTCCATCCTGTCGACTCCTGGCAAACATATCCCAAGTATCCTGATCAATCCAGGGATAATCCGAGAACATTTTATCAAGCCGCTTCTTCCCAGATACATAGTACCTGGTAAGATAATGCTTGAACCCATTCCAACGCTTTGATGCCATTTTCATACATTTATGACGATGATCCTCGTCATTTGGCACAGTCCAAGCTACCTACACATTAAATACATAACAACTGGATGGATTATAACTCGGATAATTATCTAATAATGTAAATCAAACGAATGTAAAGGTAAAATACCGTGATAGCCTCCCAAATTTGATCCTTAACGTTCTGTGGAACGTCATTCCAGTGGTTGTAGTTGATGCTTACGTGCTGCTTCGCTTGAAGAAACATCCACTTATTAAATTCTTTAGCACGGGGTCCCTGGGCATTTAGATTAGCATCGAAGGACACCTCAAGCTTCTGTCCGCTTTGCCTGTCCTTCTCTAGTTTCTTCAACGAGGTGGCTCATCTACCCCGTTTCCTATGAGCATGTGATGTCTGTATGGACAAAAAAAAATGATAAAATAGAGGGTTGTAACATTATAAACTTACATTAAAAAGAAGGACTAAAGATAGTATATAACATGTAATCTTACACTAGAATCAGGCGTAGGCGTGATCGGGTCCTGCGAAGCCCCCACAGTGTCCTCCCGTGCATGCGGGCTATCCGATTGATCCATATGTATACCTGTTCAGAAACAATATATATGTATTAACATAGGTTATAACTCAAAATAAATACATATAAGTATAAATAAAAATAACTAGATAGGTCCTGTAGATATACAAAACATCTATCCAATATAAGGACAATACGGGAGATTGAAAACTATAGTTTTTGAAGATTGCCAAGCACTGGTCACGGCCTGGCAGTGATGTCCATCACGGCCGTAACGTGCCAACTGAACCAGAGCCTCACATGCAGAACTGATCACGGCCTAGCCGTGATGAGAATCACGGCCGTGATAGATCAACCAGCAGATCAGTAACATGCACTCAAAACCAAAAATAGAGACATTCCAAACAACTCAAACTCACGGTTCAAAACCAAAAATAGAGACATTCCAAACAACTCAAACTCACAGTTTCAAGTTTCAACTACTGAGACTACAGTTTCAACATACACTCAAAACCAAAAATAGAGACATGTGCCCTAAAGACTCACCAGAAATAGGCGCTCGCGTGGTGGTGGGGGGAAGCTCGAGTGGTGGCCAACGTTCGATGTGGTTACTGAGAGCAGAGGGACAAGGAGAGTTAGTGCGCGGGAAGGGGAAAGAGAGATGTCAAGTTATTGCAAAGAATGAGTGGGAAAGACAGAGTTAGGGGTTAAGAGTGTACCTCACGGTGGTGGCGAAGAAGCCCTCGCGGTGGTTGCGGTGGAGATGAGCTCGCGATTAGGGCAGAGTGAGAGTGAGAGTGAGGGTTGAGCGTGATGAAAAGAGAATAGAGACGTACAGAGAAGTGCAGAAGGCGCGCGGGTGTAAACGTTATAATCAAAATAAAACAACATTTTACGTCAGTTGTTAGTAAAAACTGACGTTAAAGGTCATATATTTAACGTCAGTTGTCTTAAGAAACTGACGTTAAAAAGCACTCACACTTCTAACGTCAGTTGTATTACACAACGGACGTTAAAAGTTTATTAGTTTCTGCAAAAACATTCATTCCTTTGACTACTGTGCTACTTACCCATTCACCTTGTAACCTAATCTTCTTAATGAGCATTAAGTTTTTAAATAAGTTTTCAAGAAAATCAGAATAGCTTAGTAACTTCATCCCCTGCTCCTATAAATAGCTTCCTTCCATCCTTTTAATTTTCTGCTTCACAATATGGCTCTGCCATAGAGATTAACTTCATCACTCTTTCTTCCTATGCCTAGACTCAAAGATCTTTGTCTTAATGGTCAAACAACTTCTGAGGTTGTGTAAATCACATAACATGGATGGTAAGGTTGGGTGAATCACGTAATGTGATTCTCTCACTTTATTTCATCCCCGTCATCCCTTTCACTTTGCTTTGGAAGCAAGTGATCTGTGGATTCAAGATGATGCATCAAGGAATTCCAGTGAAGAAGAAAGATGCAAAGATCCATTTCACTTTGCTTTGTTGCTAGTGATCGAGGATTTACTTTGCATCATGGAATTCAAGTGAGGGAGGTGATGCATCCATTGGAGTTTCTGATGACAGGACTGAGAAGAAAATGATGTTGAAGCAGAAACTTTTTTATATTTTAGGGCTATGTTGTAGAAATTTTTTGTCTTTTAATCATGTAATTTTAACTTATGAATCGCTTCAATGAGATACAATTTGATTATACATATAACTTGTTTTATGTTAAGTGTTTATTTATTTTAATTTGCACAAGAATTTGTTTACTAATTCAAGCTAATTAATAAAAATTAAAAATAAACTTGTTTAAAAAAAAGGTTTAGAAATAAACTTCACTATATAGAGTGATCTGCGTTAAGAGGGACAACGGGGACATGACAACCAATGAAATGAGTTTCATAATTATTTACGTCAGTTATTTATAGAACTGACGCAAATAGTGATTTAATATTTACAAACTGCCACCACCTCATTTTTAACGTCAACTTAATTTATGACTGCCAAGTTCCCGTATATTAATTACATTATTTCCAATATTCATTCTGCACGTTTATAATATATAGGATTATTTACGGCAGCTATTTATTTAACTGAAGTAAAAATCACACTTTTAACGTCAGTTGTATAAAAAACTGACGTTAACAATAAATATTTTTTATTTTAAAAACACTTTTAACGTCAGTTTTTTTAAACAAGTGACGTTAAAAGTGTATAGATATCTGCAAAAACATTCATTCCTTTGACTACTGTGCTACTTATCCATGCACCTTGTAACTTAATCCTCTTAACGAGCATTAAGTTTATACATAAGTTTTGAAGAAAATTAAAATAGCTTAGTAACTTCATCCCCTGCTCCTATAAATAGCTTCCTTCCATCCTTTTAATTTTCGGCTTCACAATATGGCTCTGCCATGGAGATTAACTTCATCACTCTTTCTTCCTATTCCTTGACTCAAAGATCATTGTCTTAATGGTCAAACAACTTCTGAGTTTGTGTACATCACGTAACATGGGTGATAAGCTTGTGTAAACCACGTAATGTGAGTTGCTCACCTTATCATCCTTCCGGAGAATCAACTGCTGGAGGGCGAATCAGGTGCTCGGGCGTCACAGTTCCAAAACCTCGGCTTTGGCAGCAAGTGACTGTCATGGAAGTCTCTAGAACCACTGCCTTTGCTTGAAACAGATCTAGTGCACCTGTTTTCTGGGTCTTAAAGGATGCAAGTGACTGTTCCAAGATCTAGTGCACCCTTCGGAGTATAGTTTTCCCTTTGGCATATTTCATAAAAACTCTCGATGGGATGTAGCTTTAATGTTTAGGATTTTAAACCCTTTCAATGTAACTTTTTATAGGATTTTAAACCCTTTCAATCTTCAGATCAGTCATCAGTATTACACTTCATGAATGAGATCCGGTTTGGGTTATTGATTCAACTTATACTTCGCACATATATTTTAGTTTTCAAAACAGAAACACAAAACATCAAAGCAATTGTGAAACTGAAACTTTGAGGAAGGCAATGCGGAAAGGTACGTATACTAGATAAAAAAATTATTAAAATAACCTTTAACGTCTGTTGATGTAAGGACTGACGTTAAAAGTGAAGTGACTCACTTTTAACGTCAGTTCTATAAAGAACTGACGTTAAAACGTTCACCATTAACGTCAGTCGTTTATTGAACTGGCGTTAAAAGTGAGTCACTTCACTTTTAACCTCAGTCCTTAAAACAACTGACGTTAAAATTGAATTAATGAAGTCTGATATTTACAAAACTGCCACCCCCCCTTTTTAACGTCTAGTTTTTGTTTAACTGACATAAATCTTTACCGTCTAATGTATATTTTCCACTAGTGTTGGAAAGCTTATTCAGAGGCCCTTAATTTGGTCTTGGTTTATGTCAGGATTAATAAGCTTAAATAGCAGTTTACAGCCGCACAAGCCAGAGAGAGACGAAAATTAGACAACTTTTACAATTATTGTTTTTGCTTTTACATTATTGGGCTTAATTGCAAAACATTGTTAATTTTAAGATTTTTTCACTCATCCTGACATATTGCCTTGCGCAGAGCATAACTTGAGCTACATATTTCGGATTTTGGTGATCTTCCTGTCCCTAGAAAGATAAGGAAGAGACCTACAATTTCAGGTTTCATAAGAATTGTCAAATTAGGCCAAAATCAAGGCTAAATTGGGTCCCGAGTTCTCTGGCCCGGATCCGTGCGCAGCCCATGATGTTCCTTCACATAAATGGACCTAACTTACTCATCTTAAGCCCAACTAAGGCATATGATACCTTGTTGGAAAGCTTATTCAGAGGCACTTAATTTGCTCTCGGGTTAGGTCAGGATTGATAAGTGTTGACGAATCTGGGCAAGTATACCCAGTCGTGCAAGTAATACGGTGGTGAGACCGTTTATCGTTCCCACGAGGACTGATACAAGTACTAGCACTTACCGAATCAATCACTATCTAAGCGGATTCTTGGATTGAAGGAAGTTCTATACTAACAAAAACTAAAACTAACCAAACAAAAAGAAGAAGTTCTTTGAGGAATTTTATCAAACAGTTGAAGTGCAGAAAATTGGGTTTTCAAATATTATAAAAGGAGCTAGGATTAGGTTCACTAAACTTCATCCCCATGCAATGACATGCCTAATAAACAATTTCTACTTCAATTATGACAATCAATCCACTAAATTACTCAAGCCCCGATTCCTCGGATGACAAGAGCCTAAATCCACTAATAGGCCCTAATTCCTTAGGTGTCCTAGATTAATGAATTTGCATTAAGATTAGGGATTACACGATTGCTAATAAACCTATTTCCATTCCTAGATACAAGGCTTACTAGGTGATTAATCTCAATTCCGGTTTTAACACGAATTTTCCAATTGCATATCAAAACACTAATCAAGTCACGGGGGTGCTAGCCACAACAAGCATTAAGCACAGAAATCAATCACTCAATAACAAAGCAAAAACTGTATTACAAGATTAAATCAAATACATGAGAATTCAGAAATAGCTACCCTAACCCCAACAATGGAGGTTTAGCTACTCATGTTCATAGCCACAACCAAAGAGATATAGAAGAAGGAGAGAAGGGATTCCATGGAGGCAATCCTCAGCAGCTGCCTCTGATTCAAAGAGCCTTTAGGGTTTCCAAAACTCGTAGCCTCCAAAAATCTCCAAGATTCTTTTCCATTCTGCCCTAAAACAGCTTATAACAGGGGTTCTGAGTGTCGCACGCTCGCGGGGCGAGACGTGGCTCGCGAGGCGAGTATTAAAATCTGGTCTTTAGAGATTGGATCTCTCGCGAGGCGAGGCAGTCACTCTCGAGGCGAGACAGAAAGAGTCCTCTCATTACGCCCGTGATGAGTATCAGGGCCTGGGCGTGATTGCTTCTGGTTTCCAGGCTCGCGAGGCGAGACATGGTTCGCGTGGCGAGACCGAAAGACTGACTGCTGCTGTTCAACTGGACTTCAGGCTCGCATGGCGAGCTCCAGAATCTCGGGGCGAAGCTCCAGAATTCTGTTTGGCTCAATTTCTTCTCTTTTCAGGCTCTGTCTTCATCCAAGCTCCACCATGGCTATTCTTGAGCATTTTTCCTTGAATTCCTGCAAAACAACACCAAGAAACCGCTTCACCCGTTCCAAGAGAAAAACTAATAAAAACCAAATAAAGAATGCCTAATCTATATGCAAAATGCATGCAAAAGTGTACAAGATACATGATGTAAAATCACACTATCAAATCACCCCAAGCTTATTCAATTGATTTTCCTCAAGCAATCACTAAGGCCAGAAGATCAAACTACTCAAAGCATGGATAATGAACCAAGAACCCGAGTAAATACTAATCCAAGTAACAAGCATTTCAAACAATTCAGCAAGAGACAGTCAATTCAAGTCTAATTAGAGGCTTAGGTTCCTAGACTCATATTCTCACTGATTCGGGCACTCTTTCTCACCTGAAAATCACCCCAAGCTTGTTCATTTGCTTGGCTCTCTTTCTACCTCACTCAAGTGTTTAGGGGTATGTGACAATTCGCTTCATTTTCCTTAAGGAATGACATCTACCATAGGCTTGACTATCAACCAAATCTCTACTTTATTAATGAAAACAATTTAGAATCAAGAGGTCTTTTACTTGGTTGTAACTGGGCCATGGGATTTATTGTTAGGTGGGGCAATCAAGAAAGGGACATTTCAAAAGGCTACACAAAACATTAACATTGCAAATCATGACACCTTCTAAAATACCCTTTTTGGGTTTCGATTCACTTTTGCCACCTTTCTTTCTTTCTTTTCATTTTATCTCTCAATTCTTTTTGTTATCCCCTTCTCTATGTATTTTCTTTTTCTTTTGTTTTTCTTTTGTTTGGAGAAGGGGAGGTTTTTCAACTCAAGAGAAATGATTTTCTGATTATTTCATCCCAAACTTTTCCAACAACCTTTTTCACCCTTTTTGTAATACTTTAGAAGGTATCCTATCCAGCATATTCATCAAAACATTTCAAGGTACCAAGAAAAGTATTTTCTTCTTTCAGGCTCAAAATTGGGCAACTAAGGGGTAGCATTTAGTCATTCAAAGCTCAGAAGGACGGAAAAATACTTATTGCCTCAATCATTTTCAAAAATGTTTTCAAAAATTTTTAAGCTTCAAAATGGTTTCAAGTCAAGTTCTAGAGAAATGCAATCCAAGAGGAATAACACTCTAACATAAAGAATGGGGCATATTTAGTGAGTACCCCTTTTGGCTCAAAATCTCACATTTTAGTGGTTCAGAAATCAATGAGAAACATAAATCTTCAGAATCCTATGCTAATTATCAACTATCACAGATTATCTCAAGCATTTTCATTTGCAGCCTTATCACAAGAATAAAGAAAATTGGGTTCAACAATTCACTATCTCAAATTATTTGGCACTTAGTTCTCACAATTGGATGCAAATTTCAAGCAAGGGGCAATCTAATCGTGTGAACATGTAAAGTTATCATGCAAAACTATATGAATACAACATGAACAAATGCAAAAATACCCCTACCCCAAGCTTAATAATTTACATTGTCCCCAATGTAAACAATCAAGATGGAGAGGGGAAAGAAAAATTGGAACGACTTATCGAGGCGGTGGCAGGTGTTGACTTTGCTTTTTCTTGTCTTCTTGCTCTTCCCTCCTTCCTTCTTACCCTGAAAACACTTAACAAACCTATAAATCCATGATATTTTCCTCTTGATCTTCTCAAATTATTCAAGAGGGAAAAATCAAAAACAAAAGGAAAATAAAAAGAAAACTTGGGTTGTCTCCCAATAAGCGCTTCTTTAACGTCACTAGCTTGACGGATAGGTGACCTCAAGGATCTTTAAGGCGCACAGCTGAGACCAATCTCTCGATGTCACCACCCAAGTAAGCCTTAAGTCTTTGGCCATTGACTTTGAAGGTCCTTTTTGAACTAGGATCCTCCACTTCCACAGCTCCATGAGGTGAAACTTCCTTGACAATGAACGGTCCCGACCACTTAGACTTCAACTTGCCCGGAAACAATCTCACCGGGAATTGAACAAGAAAACTTGATGTCCCGACGAAATGTTTTCATCACGATCTTCTTGTCGTGGTAGGTCTTGACTCGCTGCTTGCAAATGGCTGCATTCTCATATGCATTAAGGCGCATCTCCTCTAACTCATGCAGCTGATTCACTCTTTTCTCACCCGCCAGAGTGGCATCAAAATTCAAGAACTTCATAGCCCAAAAGGCTCGATGCTCCAACTCTACGGGCAGATGACATGTCCTTCCATAGACCATTTGAAACGGGATAACCCCACATAAGTTTTCAGTGCAGTCCAGAGGCCCACAAGGCATCGTCAAGCTTCTTGGCCCAATCTTTCCTTGAAGTGGCCACAGTCTTTTCCAAAATTCTCTTAATCTCCCTGTTGGAGACCTTCGCTTGTCCATTTGTTTGCGGATGATATGGGGATGCCACCTTATGCCTCACATCATACTTTGCCAGAACATTTCCCAGTTGTGAGTTGCATAAGTGGGATCCTCCATCACTTATAAGAACCCTTGGGACACCAAATCGGGAAAAGATATTCTTCTTGATGAACTTGATCACTGTGTGGGCATCATTCTTCTGTGTTGCAATTGCCTCCACCCATTTGGAAACATAGTCCACCGCCAGCAAGATATATTGATTGGAGAATGAAGGTGGAAGTGGACCCATAAAATCAATGCCCCAATAGTCAAATACTTCTATCTCCAATATACTCTGCAGTGGCATCTCATCTCTTTTGGAGATATTCCCGGTCCTCTAGCACTTGTCACAGCTCTTCACATGATTGAAAGAGTCCTTGAAGATTGAGGGCCAAAAGAAACTAGATTGGAGGACCTTAGCAGCTGTCCTATCCCCATTGTAATGCCCACCATATGGAGAGTTATGGCAATGCCACAAAGTCTTCCGTGCTTCCTCCTGACTAACGCACCTCCTCCATAAGCCATCCGGACCAACCTTGAACAGAAATGGATCGTCCCACATGAAATGGTTGGCATCCCGGAAGAACTTTTTTCTTTGTTGCCAATTAAGGTGCTCTGGAATAGTGTTGGCTGCCTTGAAGTATGCCATGTCGGCAAACCATGGTCTTTCATGTACTAGAAATAAGGCCTCATCCGGGAACTCATCCCGAATGTCCTTCTCTTTAGCAGCCACTTCTTCATTCACAAGCCGAGATAAATGGTCAGCCACTACATTCTCGCTACCCTTTTTGTCCTTAATGACTAAATCAAATTCCTGCAACAATAGAATCCACCTTATGAGGCGTGGTTTAGAATCTAATTTAGTCAACAAATATTTGATTGCAGCATGATCAGTAAAAATAGTGACTTGTGACCCAATCAAGTAGGAACGAAACTTTTCCAAAGCAAACACTATGGCTAGCAACTCTTTTTCAGTTGTTACATAGTTTATTTGGTTCTCATTGAGGACCTTGCTAGCATAGTGAATGGCATGGAAAAACTTGTCCCTTCGCTACCCCAAAACTTCCCCAACTGCGTAGTCACTGGCATCACACATTAATTCAAATGGTGAGTCCCAGTTGGGTGCAACAAGAATGGGAGCAGTGATCAACTTGTCTTTCAAAATTTGAAAAGAGTTAAGACAAGTATTATCAAACAAAAATGGGGTGTCCTTATTCAAAAGGTTACACCGCGGCTTGGCTATCTTTGAAAAGTCCTTGATGAACCGCCAGTAAAAGCCTGCATGCCCAAGGAAACTCCTCACACCCTTGACATTCACTGGTGGAGGTAGTTTCTCAATCACATCAATTTTGGATTTGTCCACTTCGATCCCTGGCAACGGCGCCAAAAACTTGTTGACGAATCTGGGCAAGTATACCCAGTCATGCAAGTAATACGGTGGTGAGACCGTTTATCGTTCCCACGAGGACTGATACAAGTACTAGCACTTACCGAATCAATCACTATCTAAGCGGATTCTTGGATTGAAGGAAGTTCTATGCTAACAAAAGCTAAAACTAACCAAACAAAAAGAAGAAGTTCTTTGAGGAATTTTATCAAACAGTTGAAGTGCAGAAAATTGGGTTTTCAAATATGATAAAAGGAGCTGGGATTAGGTTCACTAAACTTCATCCCCATGCAATGACATGACTAATAAACAGTTTCTACTTCAATTATGACAATCAATCCACTAAATTACTCAAGCCCCGAATCCTCGGATGACAAGAGCCTAAATCCACTAATAGACCCTAATTCCTTAGGTGGCCTAGATTAATGAATTTGCATTAAGATTAGAGATTACACGATTGCTAATAAACCTAGTTCCATTCCTAGATACAAGGCTTACTAGGTGATTAATCTCAATTCTGGTTTTAACACGAATTTTCCAACTGCATATCAAAACACTAATCAAGTCACTGGGTGCTAGCCACAACAGATTAAAATCAATCACTCAATAACAAAGCAAAAACTGTATTACAAGATTAAATCAAATACATGAGAATTCAGAAATAGCTACCCTAACCCCAACAATGGAGGTTTAGCTACTCATGTTCATAGCCACAACCAAAGAGATATAGAAGAAGGAGAGAAGGGATTCCATGGAGGCAATCCTCAGCAGCTGCCTCTGATTCAAAGAGCCTTTAGGGTTTCCAAAACTCGTAGCCTCCAAAAATCTCCAAGATTCTTTTCCATTCTGCCCTAAAACAGATTATAACAGGGGTTCTGAGTTTCGCACGCTCGCGGAGCGAGACGTGGCTCGCGAGGCGAGTATTAAAATCTGGTCTTTAGAGATTGGATCTCTCGCTAGGCGAGGCAGTCACTCGCGAGGCGAGACAGAAAGAGTCCTCTCATTACGCCCGTGATGAGTATCAGGGCTTGGGCGTGATTGCTTAAGGTTTCCAGGCTCGCGAGACGAGACATGGTTCGCGTGGCGAGACCGAAAGACAGATCGCTTTCAATCGACTTCTGGCTGGGCTAGCCGCAATCGTGGGGCGAAGCTCCAGAATTCTGTTTGGTTCAATTTCTTCTCTTTTCAGGCTCTGTCTTCATCCAAGCTCCACCATGGCTATTCTTGAGCATTTTTCCTTGAATTCCTACAAAACAACACCAAGAAACCGCTTCACCCGTTCCAAGGGAAAAACTAATAAAAACCAAATAAAGAATGCCTAATATATATGCAAAATGCATGCAAAAGTGTACAAGAAACATGATGTAAAATCACACTATCAATAAGCATAAATAGCAGTTTACAGCTGCACAAGCCAGAGAGACGGAAATTAGACAACTTTTACAATCATTGTTTTTGCTTTTACATTATTGGGCTTAATTGCTAAACATTGTTAATTTTCGGTTTTTCACTCATCCTGACCTTGTTGCCTTGCGTAGAGCATAACTAGAGCTACAGATATCGGATTTTGGTGATCTTGCTGTCCCCAGAAAGATATGGAAGAGACCCACAATTTCAGTTTTCACAAGAATTGTCAAATTAGGCGAAAATCATGGCTAAATTGGGTCCCGGGTTCTCTATCGCGGATCAGTGCGCAGTCCATGATGTTCCTTCACTTAAATGGGGCAAACTTACTAATCTTAAGCCAAATTAAGGCATATGAAACCTTGTTAGAAAGCTTATTCAGAGGCCCTTAATTTGGTCTTGTGTTAGGTCAGGATTAATAAGCATAAATAGCAGGTTACATCCTCACAAGCCAAAGAGAGACGTAAATTAGACAACTTTTACAATCATTGTTTTTGCTTTTTCATTATTGGGCTTAATTGCTAAACATTGTTAATTTTCGGATTTTTCACTCAGTGGACACCTTGTTACCTTGCACTGAGGATAACTAGAGCTACAGATATCGGATTTTGGTGATCTTGCAGTCCCTAGAAAGATAAAGAAGAGGCCTACAATTTCAGGTTTCCCAAGAATTGTCAAATTAGGCCAAAATCAAGGCAAAATTCGGTCCCGAGTTCTCTGGCACGGATCAGTGCGCATTCCATGATGTTCCTTCACTTAAATGGGCCTAACTTACTAATCTTAAGCCCAATTAAGGCATATGATACCTTGTTGGAAAGCTTATTCAGAGGCCCTTAATTTGGTCTAGGATTAGGTCAGGATTAATAAGCATAAATAGCAGTTTACAGCCGCACAAGCCTCCGAGAGACGGAAATTAGATAACTTTTACAATCATTGTTTTTGCTTTTACATTATTGCGCTTAATTTCTAAACATTGTTAATTTTCGGATTTTTCACTCATCCTGACCTTGGTGCCTTACGCAGAGCATAACTAGAGCTACAGATATCGGATTTTGGCGATCTTGCTGTCCCTAGAAAGATAAGGAAGAGACCCACTATTTCAGGTTCACAAGAATTGTCAAATTAGGCCAAAATCAAGGCTAAATTGTGTCCCGAGTTCTCTGGCGTGGATTAGTGCGCAGTCCATGATGTTCCTTCACTTAAATGGGGCTAACTTACTAATCTTAAGCCCAATTAAGGCTTATGATACCTTGTTGGAAAGCTTATTCAGAGGCCCTTAATTTGGTATAGGGTTAGGTCAGGATTAATAAGCACAAATAACAGTTTACAGCCGCACAAGTCAGACAAAGACGGAAATTAAACAACTTTTACAATCATTGTTTTTTCTTTTACATTATCGGGCTTAATTGCTAAACATTGTTAATTTTTGGATTTTTCACTATTCCTGACCTTGTTGTCTTGCACTGAGCATAACTAGAGCTACAGATATCAGATTTTGGTGATCCTGGTGTCCCTAGAAAAATAAGGAAGAGGCCTACAATTTCAGGTTTCACAAGAATTGTCAAATTAGGCCAAAATCAAGGCTTAATTGGGTCCCGAATTCTCTGGCACGGATCAGTGCTCAGTCCATGATGTTCCTTATCTTAAATGGGTCTAACTTACTCATCTTAAGACCAATTAAGGCATATGATACCCTGTTGGAAAGCTTATTCAGAGGCCCTTAATTTGGTCTAGGGTTAGGTCAGGATTAACAAGCATAAATAGCAGTTTATAGCTGCACAAGCCAGAAAGAGATGGAAATTAGACAACTTTTATAATCATTCTTTTTGCTTTTACATTATTGGGCTTAATTGGTCTGAATTGCATAACATTGTCAACTTTCGGATTTTTCACTCATCGTGACCTTGTTGCCTTGCCAGAGCATAACTAGAGCTACAGATATCGGATTTTGGTGATCCTGATGTCCCTAGAAAGACAAGGAAGAGACCTACAATTTCAGGTTTCGCTAGAATTGTCAAATTAGGCCAAAATCAAGGCTAAATTGGGTCCCGAGTTCTCTGGCACGGATCAGTGTTCAGTCCATGATGTTCCTTATCTTAAATGGGCCTAACTTACTCATCTTAAGCCCAATTAAGGCATATGATACCTTGTTGGAAAGCTTATTCAGAGGCCCTGAATTTGGTCTAGGGTTAGGTCAGGAATAATAAGCATAAATAGCAGTTTACAGCCGCACAAGCCAGAAAGAGACGGAAATTAGACAACTTTTATAATCATTATTTTTGCTTTTATATTATTGGGCTTAATTGGGCTGAATTGCATAACAGTGTTAACTTTCGGATTTTTCACTCATCCTGACCTTGTTACCTTTCGCAGAGCATAACTAGAGATACCGATATCGGATTTTGGTGATCTTGCGGTCCCTAGAAAGATAAGGAAGAGACCTACAATTTCAGGTGTCACGAGAATTGTCAAATTAGGCCAAACTCAAGGCTAAATTGGGTCCCGAGTTCTCTAGCAGGGATCAGTGCTCAGTCCATGATGTTCCTTATCTTAGATGGGCCTAACTTACTCATCTTAAGCCCAATTATGGCATATGATACCTTGTTGGAAAGCTTATTCAGAGGCCCTGAATTTGGTCTAGGGTTAGGTAAGGATTAATAATCATAAATAGTAGTTTACAGCAGCACAAGACCGAGAGAGACGGAAATTAGACAACTTTTACAATCGTTGTTTTTGTTTTTAATTATTGGGGTTAATTGGGCTTAATTGCCAAACATTGTTAATTTTCGGATTTCTCACCCATCCTGACCTTGTTACATTGCGCAGAGCATAACTAGAGATACAGATATCGGATTTTGGTGATCTTGCTGTCCCTAGAAAGATAAGGTAGAGACCTACAATTTCAGGTTTCACAAGAATTGTCAAATTAGGCCAAAATCAAGGCTAAATTGGGTCCTGAGTTCTCTGGCGCGGATCGGTACGGAGTCCATGATGTTCCTTCACTTAAATGGGCCTAACTTACTCTTCTTAAGCCCAGTTAAGGCATATGATACCTAGTTGGAAAGCTTATTCAGAGACCCTTGATTAGGTCTAGGGTTAGGTCATGATTAATAAGAATAAATAGTAGTTTACAGCCGCACAAGACAGAGAGAGACGGAAATTAGACAACTTTTACAATCATTGTTTTTTCTTTTACATTATAGGGCTTAATTGCCAAACATTGTTAATTTTCGGATTTCTCACACATCCTGACCTTGTTGCCTTGCGCTGAGCATAACTAGAGCTACAGATATCGGATTTTGGTGATCTTGCAGTCCCTAGAAAAATAAGGAAGAGACCTACAATTTAAGGTCTCACAAGAATTGTCAAATTAAGCCAAAATCAGGGCTATATTGTGTCCCGAGTTCTCGGGCGCGGATCAGTGCGTAGTCCATGATGTTCCTTCACTTAAATGGGCCTAACATACTCGTCTAAAGCCCAATTAAGGCATATGATACCTCGTTGGAAAGCTTATTCAGAGGTCCTTAATTTGGTCTAGGGTTTGGTCACGATTAATAAGCATAACTAGCAGTTTACAGCCGCACAAGACAGAGAGAGAGACATAAATTAGATAACTTTTACAATCATTATTTTTGTTTTACATTATTAGGCTTAATTGGGCTTAATTAATAAACATTGTTAACTTTCGGATTTTTCACTCATCCTGACGTTGTTACCTTGCGCAGAGTATAGCTAGAGCTACAGATATCGGATTTTGGTGATCTTGCTGTCCCTAGAAAGATAAGGAAGAGACCTGCAATTTCAGGTTTCACAAGAATTGTCAAATTAGGCCAAAATCAAGGCTAAATTGAGTCCTAAGTTCTCTGGCGCGGATCGGTGTGCAGTCCATGATGTTCCTTCACATAAATGGGCCTAACTTACTCATCTCTAGCCCAGTTAAGGCATAAGATACCTTGTTGAAAAGCTTATTTAGAGGCCATTAATTTGGTCTAGCGTTTGGTTAGGATTAATAATCATAAATAGCAGTTTACACCTGAACAAGCCAGAGAGACGGAAATTAGACAAATTTTACAATCATTATTTTTGCTTTTACATTATTGGGATTAATTGGGCTTAATTGCTAAACATTGTTAATTTTCTGATTTTTCACTCATCCTGACCTTGTCGCCTTGCACGGAGCATAACTAGAACTACAGATATCGGATTTTGGTGATCTTGATGTCCCTGGAAATATAAGGAAGAGACCTACAATTTTAGGTTTTACAAGTATTATCAAATTAGTCCAAAATCAAGGCAAAATTGGGAACCGAGTTCTCTGGCACTGATCAGTGCGCAGTCCATGATGTTCCTTCACTTAAATGGGCCTAGCTTACTCATCTGAAGCACAATTAAGGCATATGATACCTTGTTGGAAAGCTTATTCAGAGGCACTGATAGTGTGATTTCACATCATATTTCATGTACACTTTTGCATGCATTTTCATATAGTTTAGGCATATTTAGTTTGATTTTTATTAGTTTTTATCTTGGAACGGGTAAGGCGGTGTCGTGGTGTTGCTTTGCAGAAATTAAAGATAAAATGCCCAAAATGAGCCATAATGGAGCCTGGATTAAGTTGGAGCTGGAAAATTGAAGATATTGGATGACTCCAATTTAATTTGGAATGGAAATATCTAATGATAATTGACAAAAGTCCAGCAGAAATGTAAGAGGCCTAATTGATGGATTTGATGATTTGGATATTAATGACTTGCCATAAAAATAGAAGATGAAGATTGGGCAATTAATTCAGAAGATTTGAAGTCATCAAAGAATATCAATCACCATATGCAAGGAGATAACGTCAGCATTAATTAGAGGATCAATTCGTGATTGCAACCATCAAATAATAAGTTCAATTGGAAATTGGAGAAGAATTACTCCCTGGACTTGGGAAGCAACGTGAATTAAATGTACAAGGGATCCACATGTGAAATCAAAGATACATATTGAGTAATCAAAGATGGAAATCTTCAATTAATTGCTATATGGATAATGAGCTCAAACCAAAAATAAAGGGCTGATCCTGTGCATTATATAGACAGCAGCGCCATCAACATAAGGAGAGTAGACAGACACGGTCAAAAACAGAAAAATAGGGACTTTTATCATGACCTTGGAGGCTGCGGCTGAGGAAGGACTGGAACCCTAGAATCAAAGGAGGCCGACAACTGGGGAAAAGCTTCCAATGGAGTTTCTTATTTCCCTTCTTCTTTCCTTTGTCCCGACTGTTTTAGATTTGGCTTTCTCTATGAGTAGCTAAATCCCTGTTGTTGGGATTAGATGTAGCCAAACTGAAATAACATGTAATTGCCTTGACTGATTAACCTATGTTTATGTTTCTCTATTAGTGATTGATTTCCTTCGCTTAATGCCTGTGTGGCTAGCACCCCCATGACTTGATTAGTGTTTTGGTATGCAATTGGAAAATTCGTATTAGAACCAGAACTGGAATTAATCACCTAGTAACCCTTGCGTCTAGGAATGGAGTTTGGTTTATTAGTAATCGCGTAATTCTTAATCTTAATGCAAATTCATTAATCTAGGCCACCTAAGGAATTAGGGTCTATTAGTGGATTTAGGCTCTTGTCATCTGAGGAATCAGGGCTTGAGTAATTTCGTGGGTTGATTTTAATATTTGAAGCATGAATGGGAGGTATCTAGTCTTGGTAGTGCATGAGGCTAAGGTTTGGTGAAGTTTAATCCCAACAACCCTTTTTCCGCATTCCAAGTGTTTGTTAAAAGTTCCCAAAAAGACCAAAAACATTTTATTGCTTTTTTTGCTTTAGTTTATGTTTTGATCTCTCTTCATAGTTTAGTCTAGATAGTTGCTTGATTTGCGAATTGGTAATTGGCAACCGATCCCTGTGGATACGATAACCGGTCTCACCACCGTATTACTTGTTCGACTAGGTATACTTGCCTATATTTTCGTCCAACAAGTTTTTGGCGCCGTTGCCGGGGATTGGTTTTGCCAATATCATTAGTAACAAAGGAGGCAACTAATTTAGACATTTTTATTTTTTTCTGTATATATTTGACATTTTCTCTGTACAGATTTGATTTTTTTTCTTTTGAGTTTTTGTTTGTGCAAGGTTGAGGCAACACATGGACTATCATTACTATCCAACTTGGGAATCTCAACTTGATTGGATCGTGTTTGATGGTATCACCGATAAGCACGTGAAGATTTACTCCAAAGAGGAATGGGAATCCTATGTGTCATCCTTGCAACCACCACCACACTTCGAGCTGGATCCCGATTTGCTAGAGATTCTTTGGGATATAGATGCTTGTCTTTTGAGCTTGAGCATAGAGCGTAGCGAGGAGGAAGTTAGTTCCATGCTTCAGAGGGCTGAAATGCGAGCAGGGAAAAATACTAGTAAGATAGCGGCATCGCTAATTGACAACTTGCAGAAATTAGAAGAACAGGCTAGTGAATTTTCTAAATTGCTAGCAGAAAAGCCACATGGAACTCAAATTGAAGAGAATCTATTTGCTAGCATGGACGTGAATGAAGATGAAGTGGTGGTGGTAGAAGAGCCACAAGGAGAGGAGTGGGAATGGAATGAGCAACCACCTCTGAAGGTTGATCTAGAACAATATTCCCAAGAGCTATCCATCTATGAGACCAAAATCAGAACCAACTGTGACAGTATCGAAGCTGTGATGCAGAATTTCAAAACGCAAGTTGAGGAAATTTGAAAACAGTTAGTACAAGAGTCAGATGAAGCACAATTTGAGCAAAATCTGGTTATGGGGATAGTTCAAAATGTAGATGAAGTGGTAGTGGACTCTACCATGCTTGATGAGCAACCTGAATTTGATGCATTAGATAAATATGTTGGCTTAAATGCATGTGTGGACCCTGCAAAATTAGTCCCTTCCACTTATCTGTCAAACCTCCTTGTGAAAATTCCATTTGACCCGAGAGGAAGCGGGTTCATTATTGTAGTTAAAGAGGTCAATGGAGTTTTCACACACTGGCTAGGTGGAGTTAAGGATAAAGTCATATTACTTCTGCAATCGCCACTCCACAGACCATGGGATCCGGGAGGAGGATCCTAGAACGTCAAGCTAGTGACGTTAAAGAAGCGCTTATTGGGAGGCAACCCAAGTTTTCTTAACCCTTCTCTTTAGTTGTTTTCATTTTCTTGGTAGTTTTTGCTTTTGTTTTTAACTCTTGAATAATTTGAGAAGATCAAGAGTTCATAGATTAATAGGTTTGCCAAGTGATTTTAGGGAAAGAAGGAAGGAAGAGCAAGAAGACAAGGAAAAAGCAAAATCAGAAGCCATCACGCCCAGGCCGTGACACTGGTCATGGTCGTGATGAGCTAGAATTGAAGACCAGAAAGGATCATGGCCTAGCCGTGATCCCCATCACGGGTGTGATGTGAGGTCCCTGAAGTTCAGAGAGCATCACGGCCTGGCCGTGATGCAGGTCACGGCCGTGACAGGCCTTATCCTTTGGACCATAATTGATCACGGCCTGCCCGTGATACAGATCACGGCCGTGACACATTTTCCAACAAGCTTTTGCCTGGAATGTGAGCCAACACCCGCTACCACCTCGGTGAGTTGTTCCAAAATTTTTGTTTTTATTTTATTTATTTTATTTTATTTTTCTCCTCTCTCCGACTTGATTATTTACATTGGGGACAATGTAAATTTTTAAGCTTGGTGTAGGGGTATTTTTGCATCTTTCATGTTGCATTCATTTAGGCATAATTTTGCATGATCACATGATTAGATTACCCCCGTGCTTAGATATGATGCATCCAATTGTGAGAACTGAGTGCCAATTAAATTGAGATAGTGAATTCTTGAACCCAATTTTTTATTCTTGTGATGAGGCTTCAAATAAAAATTCTTGAGATAATCTTTTGATAGTTGATAATTAGCATGTGGTTCCGTAGATTTGTATTTCTCATTGATTTTTGAACTACTAAATGTGAGATTTTGAGCTAAAAAGGGGTACTCACTAAATCTACCCCATTCTTTGTGATAGAGTGTTATTCCTCTTGGATTGTATTTCTCTAGAACTTGACTTGAAACCGTTTTGAAGCTTAAAAATTTTTGAAAACATTTTTGAAAATGATTGAGGCACTAGGTATTTTTCCCGGCCTTCTGAGCTTTGATTGATCAAATGCTACCCCTTAGTTGCCCAATTTTGAGCCTTAAAGAATAAAATACTTTTCTTGGTACCTTGAATTGCTTTGATGAATATGCTTGGTAGGGCACCTTTTAAAGTATTACAAAAAGGGTAGAAAGGTAGTTGAAAAAGTATGGGATGAGAAAATCAGAAAAAATATTTCCCTTGAGCAGAAAATCTCCCCTTCTCCAAACAAAAGAAAAAAAAAAGAAAAATATATGGAGAAGGGGATGACAAAAGAAAAGTGAGAAATAAAAAGAAAAAGAAAGAAAGAAAGGTGGAAAAATGAATCAAAACCCAAAAAGGTATTTTAGAAGGTGTCATGCTTTACAATACTTGATTTTGTGTAGCCTTTTGAAATGTCCTTTTCTTGATTTCCCCACCTAACGATAAATCCCATGGCCACGTTACAACCAAAGCAAAAGACCTCTTGATTCTTAATTGTTTTCATTAATAAAGTAGAAATTTGGTTGATAGTCAAGCCTATGGTAGAGTTCATTCCTTGAGGAAAATGGAGCGAATTGTCATATATCCCTAAACACTTGAGTGAGGAAAGAAAGAGTGCCAAGCAAATGAACAAGCTTGGGGTGATTTTCAGGTGAGAAAGAGTGCCCAAATCAGTGAGAATATGAGTCTAAGAAACCTAAGCTTCTAATTGGACTTGAACAGATTGTCTCTTGTTGAATTAATTGAAATGCCCGTTACTTGGATTATTTGCTCGGTTCTTGACTCACTATCCATGCTTTGATTATATATCTCATCTGGCCTTAGTGATTGCTTGAGGACAAGCAATTGAACAAGCTTGGGGTGATTTGATAGTGTGATTTCACATCATATTTCATGTACACTTTTGTATGCATTTTCATATAGTTTAGGCATATTTAGTTTGATTTTTATTAGTTTTTATCTTGGAACGGGTAAGGCGGTGTCGTGGTGTTCTTTTGCAAAAATTAAAGATAAAATGCCCAAAATGAGCCATAATGGAGCCTGGATTAAGTTGGAGCTGGAAAATTGAAGATATTGGATAACTCCAATTTAATTTGGAATGGAAATATCTAATGATAATTGACAAAAGTCCAGCAGAAATGTAAGAGGCCTAATTGATGGATTTGATGATTTGGATATTAATGACTTGCCATAAAAATAGAAGATGAAGATTGGGCAATTAATTTAGAAGATTTGAAGTCATTAAAGAATATCAATCACCATATGCAAGGAGATAACATCAGCATTAATTAGAGGATCAATTCGTGATTGCAACCATCAAATAATAAGTTCAATTGGAAATTGGAGAAGAATTACTCCCTGGACTTGGGCAGCAACGTGAATTAAATGCACAAGGGATCCACATGTGAAATCAAAGATACAGATTGAGTAATCAAAGATGGAAATCTTCAATTAATTGCTATATGGATAATGAGCTCAAACCAAAAATAAAGGGCTGATCCTGTGCATTATATAGACAGCAGCGCCATCAACAAAAGGAGAGTAGACAGACACGGCCACAAACAGAAAAATAGGGACTTTTATCATGACCTTGGAGGCTGCGACTGAGGAAGGACTGCAACCCTAGAATCAAAGGAGGCCGACAGCTGGGGAAAAGCTTCCAATGGCGTTTCTTCTTTCCCTTCTTCTTTCCTTTGTCCCTACTGTTTTAGTTTTGGCTTTCTCTATGAGTAGCTAAATCCCTGTTGTTGGGATTAGATGTAGCCAAACTGAAATAACATGTAATTGCCTTGACTGATTAATCTATGTTTATGTTTCTCTATTAGTGATTGATTTCCTTCGCTTAATGCATGTTGTGGCTAGCACCCCCATGACTTGATTAGTATTTTGGTATGCAATTGGAAAATTCGTATTAGAACAAGAACTGGAATTAATCACCTAGTAACCCTTGCGTCTAGGAATGGAGTTTGGTTTATTAGTAATCGCGTAATCCTTAATCTTAATGCAAATTCATTAATCTAGGCCACCTAAGGAATTAGGGTCTATTAGTGGATTTAGGCTCTTGTCATCTGAGGAATCAGGGCTTGAGTAATTTTGTGGGTTGATTTTAATATTTGAAGCATGAATGGGAGGTATCTAGTCTTGGTAGTGCATGAGGCTAAGGTTTGGTGATGTTTAATCCCAACAACCCTTTTTCCGCATTCCAAGTGTTTGTTAAAAGTTCCCAAAAAGACCAAAAACATTTTATTGCTTTTGTTGCTTTAGTTTATGTTTTGATCTCTCTTCATAGTTTAGTCTAGATAATTACTTGATTTGGTCTCACCACCGTGTTACTTGTTCGACTAGGTATACTTGCCTTTATTTTCGTCCAACAGGCACTTAATTTGGTCTGGGGTTAGGTCGAGATTAATAAGCATAAATAGCAGTTTAATTGCAAAACACTGTTAACTTTCGGATTTTTCACTCATCCTGACCTTGTTGCCTTGCGCAGAGTATAGCTAGAGCTACAGATATCGGATTTTGGTGATCTTGCTGTCCCTAGAAAGATAAGGAAGAGACCTACAATTTCAGGTTGCACAAGAATTGTTAAATTAGGCCAAAATCAAGGCTAAATTGGGTCCTGAGTTATCTGGCGCGGATCGGTGTGCAGTCCATGATATTCCTTCACATAAATGGGCCTAACTAACTCATCTTAAGCCCAGTTATGGCATATGATACCTTGTTGAAAAGCTTATTCAGAGGGCATTAATTTGGTCTAGCGTTAGTTTAGGATTAATAATCATAAATTGCTGTTTACACCTGAACAAGCAAGAGAGAGACGGAAATTAGACAACTTTTACAATCATTATTTTTGCTTTTAAATTATTGGGCTTAATTGGGCTTAGTTGCTAAACATTGTTAATTTTCGGATTTTTTACTCATCCTGACCATGTTGCCTTGCGCAGAGCATAACTAGAGCTATAGATATCGGATTTTGGTGATCTTGCTGTCCCTAGAAAGATAAGGAAGAGACCTACAATTTAAGGTCAAGAATTGTAAAATTAGGCCAAAATCAAGGCAAAATTGGGAACCGAGTTCTCTGGCGTGGATCAGTACACAGTCCATGATGTTCCTTCACATAAATGGGCCTAACTTACTCATCTTAAGCCCAATTAAGGCATATGATACCCTATTGGAAGGCTTATTGAGAGGCCCTTAATTTGGTCTAGGTTTATGTCAGGATTAATAAGCATAAATAGCAGTTTACAGCTGCACAAGCCAGAGAGAGACAGAAATTAGACAACTTTTACAATAATTGTTTTTGCTTTTACATTATTGGGCTTAATTGCTAAACATTGTTAATTTTCGGATTTTTCACTCATCCTGACCTTGTTGCCTTACGCAGAGCATAACTAGAGCTACAAATATCGGATTTTGGTGATCTTGCTGTCCCTAGAATGATAAGGAAGAGACCTACAATTTCAGGTATCACAAGAATTGTCAAATTAGGCCAAAATCAAGGCTAAATTGGGTCCCGATTTCTCTGGCGAGGATCGGTGCGCAGTCCATGATTTTCCTTCACTTAAATGGGCCTAACTTACTCATCTAAAGCCCAATTAAGGCATATGATACCTTGTTGGAAAGCTTATTTAGAGTCCCTTAATTTGGTCTAACGATAGGTCATTAATAATAAGCATAAATAGCAGTTTACAGCCGCACAGGACAGAGAGAGACTGAAATTAGACAACTTTTACATTCATTGTTTGTGCTTTTACATTATTGGCCTTAATTGGGCTTAATTGCTAAACATTGTTAATTTTCGGAGTTTTCACTCATCCCGACCTTGTTGGCTTGCGCAGAGCATAACTAGAGCTACAGATATCGGATTTTGGTGATCTTGTTGTCCCTAGAAAGATAAGGAAGAGACCAACAATTTCAGGTTTCACAAGAATTGTCAACTTAGGCCAAAATAAAGGCTAAATTGGGTCCCGAGTTCAATGGCGCGGATCAGTGCTCAATGCATGATGTTCCTTCACTAAAATGGGCCTACCATACTCATCTTAAGCTCAATTAAGGCATATGATACCTCGTTGGAAAGCTTATTCAGAGGTCCTTAATTTGGTCTAGGGTTAGGTCATTAATAAGCATAAATAGCAGTTTACAGCCGCACAAGATAGAGAGAGATGGAAATTAGACAACTTTTATAGTCATTATTTTTGCTTATACATTATTGGGCTGAATTAGGCTTAATTGCAAAACATTGTTAACTTTGGGATTTTTCACTCATCCTGACCTTGTGGCCTTGCGCAGAGCATAACTAGAGCTAAAGATATCGGATTTTGGTGATCTTGTTGTCCCTAGAAAGATAAGGAAGAGACCTACAATTTCAAGATTCACAATAATTGTCAAATTAGGACAAAATCAAGGCTAAATTGGGTCCCGAGTTCAATGGCACGGATCGGTGCGCAGTCCATGATGTTCCTTCACTTAAATGGGCCTAACTTACTCATCTTTAGCCTAGTTAAGGCATATGATACCTTGTTGGAAATTGCAGTTTACAGTCACACAAGCCAGGGAGAGACGGAAATTAGACAACTTTTACAATCACTATTTTTGCTTTTACATTACTCAGCTTAATTGCTAAACGTTGTTAATTTTCGGATTTTTCACTCATACCTTGTTGCCTTGCGCAGAACATAACTAGAGCTACATATATCAGATTTTGGTGATCTAGCTGTCCCTAGAAATATAAGGAAGAGTCCTACAATTTTAGGATTCACAAGAATTGTCAAATTAGGCCAAAATCAAGGCTAAATTGGATCTCGAGTTCTCTGGCACGGATCAGTGCGCAGTCCGTGATGCTCCTTCACTTAAATGGGCCTAACTTACTCATTTCAAGCCCAACTAAGGCATATGATACCTTGTTGGAAAGCTTATTCGGAGGCACTTAATTTGGTCTAGGGTTAAGTCAGCATTAATAAGCATAAATAGCAGTTTACAGCAGCACAAGACAGAGAGAGACGGAAATTAGACAACTTTTACAATCATTGTTTTTTCTTTTACATTATTGGGCTTAATTGGGCTTAATTGCTAAACATTGTTAATTTTCGGATTTTTCACTCTTCCTGACCTTGTCGCCTTGCACAGTGCATAACTAGAACTACAGATATCAGATTTTGGTGATCTTGCTGTCCCTGGAAAGATAAGGAAGAGACCTACAATTTCAGGTTTCAGAAGAATTGTCAAATTAAACCAAAATCAAGGCTAAATTGGGTCCCGAGTTCTCTGGCACGGATCAGTGCGGAGTCCATGATGTTCCTTCACTTAAATGGGCCTAACTTACTCATCTTAAGCCGAGTTGAGGCATATGATACCTTGTTGGAAAGCTTATTCAGAGGCCCTTGATTTGGTCTAGGGTTAGGTCATGATTAATAAGCATAAATAGCAGTTTACAGCCGCACAAGACAGAGAGAGACGAAAATTAGACAACTTTTGTATTCATTGTTTTTGCTTTTACATTATAGGGCTTAATTGCCAAACATTGTTAATTTTCGGATTTCTCACTCATCCTGACCTTTTTTCCTAGCGCAGAGCATTACTAGAGCTACATATATAGGATTTTGGTTATCTTGCAGTCCCTAGAAAAATAAGGAAGAGACCTACAATTTAAGGTATCACAAGAATTGTCAAATTAGGCCAAAATCAAGGCTAAATTGTGTCCCGAGTTCTCGGCATGGATCAGGTGCAGATCCTTGATGTTACTTCACTTAAATGGGCCTAACATACTCGTCTAAAGCCCAATTAAGGCATATGATACCTTGTTGGAAAGCTTATTCAAAGGCCCTTAATTTGGTTTAGGGTTAGGTCACGATTAATAAGCATAAATAGCAGTTTACAGCCTCACAAGACAGAGAGAGACGGAAATTAGACAACTTTAACAATCATTGTTTTTGCTTTTGAATTATTGGGCTTAATATGGCTTAATTGCTAAACATTGTTAATTTTTGGATTTTTCACTCATCCTGACCTTGTTGCCTTGTGCAGAGCATAACTAGAGCTACAGATATCGGATTTTTGTGATCTTGTTGTCCCTAGAAAGGTAAGGAAGAGACCTACAATTTCAGGTTTCAGAAGAATTGGCAAATTAGGCCAAAAAAAGGCTAAATGGGGTCCCGAGTTCTCTGGAGCGGATCAGTGCACAATGCATGATGTTCCTTCATTTAAATGGGCCTAACTTACTGATAGTGTGATTTTACATCATATTTCATGTGCAGTTTCGCATGTATTTTTCATATACTTTAGGCATAATTAGTTGATTTTTGTTAGTTTTTCCCTTGGAACGGGTGAAGCGGTCTCTTGGTGTTGTTTTGCAGGGATTTAAGGAAAAATGCTCAGAAAATTAGCCCAGATGGAGCTCTCATGGAATAGAGGTTGTAAAGTGAAGAATATAAGCCAAACAGAGCCCATCACCGTCACGGGCCGTGATGACCATCATGGCCATGATCGAGTAGAGAAGAAAGGCTGAAGTCAGAGTCTATCATGGCCTAGCCGTGATGTCCATCACGGCCATGACCTAAAACCCCCACAAGTCAGAGACCGTCACGGCTTAGCCGTGATTCACATCATGGGCTGTAAAAAGAAGGCTCGCGTCGCGAGACACCCTTCGCGTCGCGAGGACTGAATTCCGCAAAAGTGCCAAACAGAAGACGAGACGGCCTAGCCGTGATGGCCATCACGCGCCGTGACGCGTGGCCTCCCTATAAATAAGGCGATGCGAGAACAGATTTGAAAAACTTTCGGGCATCGTAATGCATTGTAGATCTTTTAGAATCCTTATTCTGGGGCTACGTCCCCCTCTTCCCCTCCTCTTTACTTTTTATTTTACGATGGTGGTTATGTCCGATTGTTTGTCTATGAGCATGAGAAACTAATCCCCTCGTCTGAGGGAACAATGAAGCCACCCATGGCGGTGTAGATCCGATGTGATGTATGTTTTTCTCTCCCTTAATTCAATTCTTGTTTTCCAATTCTGATTTGATTGCGTTGATCATATGTATTGCGTGATTGACTTGTTAAACGTGTTGAGGCTGATCGGCGATTCGTGTTTTAGAACTTGAATTGGGATCACTAATCGAATATTGCACGACAGTGAGTAGGAGATTAGTACAACCTTATAGGGAACAAGAATTAATCAAATTCGAGATTAGGATTATGAGACCTAGTAAGTAATTAATCCAATCATCGAATACGTCCTAATGAGCACGACAGTGGATTTAGGAGAATTTGGGGGTCCCGGTTGACATTGTAATTGAACTTAGGGAGGAATTCATCATCACTTGGGTATGCATATTGGGTAGGTGGATTTGTGACCTTGGACATTTTAATTTCAGATTTTAATAGTTTAGTTTTATTAGATTTGTTAATTGAATATCGATCCTCTTATTCTCTCTCTCTCAACCACCTCCTCGCTTGACCAAACGTATCGGATTTCCCGTGGATTAGTCGAATTGGTAACCCAATCCTTGTGTTCGACCTCGGTAATTACTTACCGTGTTATTTTATTACTTGCGACGACCCAGTGCACTTGCCGGTGACTCAACAAGTTTTTGGCGCCGTTGCCGGGGATTGGCACAACCAATTTTCCTAATTTTGAGGAAATTCGGTTATTTGGTTAAGCTGACTTTTATTTTTATTTTTATTTTTATTTTATTTGCGATTATCTCTCTACTTCTTTGATTCCACTTGGTCTTGCCTTGTTTTGTATGCGAGGTACACGAGGGAATGCTTCCGGGTTGCGAATATTGTAATGGAGACCATGACACTTGGAGCTGTCCGTTCTACTTCTCTCAAGAATATGTGGACTCAAGCTATAATTTCTATGACAACGTGCCCCTGGACAACTATCAGAGTCAGAATCAGTATTGGGGTGATATGAGGGAAGACCATCCGGGTTTCGCTTGGAGTAATGATGGCGATGGTCTAGCTTGGCAACAACAACCTCAACGGGATGGTGGAAGACAACCTTGGGAGTTGGCTCTTGATAAGATGAATGCGGCAGTTGAGAAGTTGGCAATCAATACAAGCACAACCATTGATAAGTTGGCAACTCATACAGGGTTGGCAATTCAGAATTTAGAGATGCAGATTGCCCAGCTCGCAAAGCTACTAAATGAGCGTCTCCCAGAGACTTTCCCAGGTGATACCGAGAACAACCCTAAGAACCAATGCGACGCCACAACAACGAGAAGCAGTGGGGTGTTGGGATCTAACAGGGATGCAACTAGTTCTCAGGAAGTTGAGGAAGAACTACCACATGTTGAGGAAGAGCAACCTAAGGAATAGGAGTTGGCAAGGGACAAGGCACCGGAGCAAGGGGTAGAGACCAAAATGCGGATGAAGTGGTAGAGGATTTCACCATGCTTGCCAAGCAACCTAAAATTACTGCATTGGATAACTATGTTGGCTTGCACGCATGTGTGGACATTGGTAAGTTAGACACTCCCACTTGTCTAGCACACTTCCTTGAGAAAACACCATTTGACCCGAGAGGAAGTGAGTTCATAATTCTGAGAGGTCAATGGAGTTTTCACACTCAGGCTAGGTGGAATCATGGATAGAATCGTATTGCTCCTGCGAGGGCCACTTCATAAACCATGGGATCCAGGTGGAGGATCTCACATGATGAGCGTCTCTTGGCCCTTGTTTCACAGGCTATGGGATCCAGGTGGACGCTTCTTAATAAGTCAAGCTAGTGACGTTAAAGAAGCGCTTATTGGGAGGCAACCCAACTTTTCTTAACCCTTCTCTTTAGTAGATTCAATTTTGATTTTCACTCTTGAAAAATTTGAGAAGATCAAGAGTTTTCTTTTACTAATAAAACTGTCAAGTGATTTCGGGAAGGGAGAGCAAGAAGACAAGGAGAAAGTAGAGGCGAGCCATCACGCCCGCGTAGTGACAATGGTCACGGCCGTGATAAGCCAAAAATGAAGACCAGAAAGGATCACGGCCCAGTAGTGAAAGACATCACCGGGCGTGATGGAAAAACCCTGAGGACCAGAATTGATCACGTCCTAGCCGTGATGAGGCTCACGGCCGTGATGTACTTCCTAACAAGTTTCTGACTGGAATGAGAGTCAACACCCGCTACCGCCTTGGTAAGACGTTCCAATTTTTTCTTCCCCCTCCGACTTGATTGTTTACATTGGGGACAATGTAAATTTGTAAGTCAGGGTAGGGGTATTTTGCATGTGCATTGTTCATGTTGCATTCATATAGTTTTGCATGATAGTCTTGCATGATCACATTATTCAATTGCCCTTTACTTAGATATGATGTGTCCAATTGCGAGAACTGAGTGCCAAATAAATAGAGATAGTCGATTGTTGAACCCAATTTTTATTCTTGTGATAAGGCAAATAATGAAAATGTTTGAGATGATCTTGATAATTGATGATTAGCATATGGTTCCATAGATTCATGTTTTTCACTGATTTCTGAACTACAAAATGTGAGATTTTGAGCCAAATGGGTACTCACTATATCTACCCCTCTCCTTGTGTTAGAGTGTTATTCCTCTCGGATTGTATTTCTCTAGAACTTGACTTGAAACCGTTTCAACGCTTAAAAATTTTTGACAACATTTTTGAAAGTGATTGAGGCACTAGGTATTTTTTTTCCGGCCTTCTGAGCTTTGAATGACTAAATGCTACCCTTAGTTGCCCAATTTTGAGCCTGAAAGAATAAAATACTTTTCTTGGTACCCTGAAATAATTTGATAAATATGCTTGGTAGGATACCTTCTAAAGTATTACAAAAAGGGTAAAAAGGTAGTGAGAAAAAGTATGGGATAACAAAGTCAGAAAGAAATATCTCTCCTAAATTGAAAATCTCCCCTTCTCTAATAAAAATAAAAAGAAAAAGAAAAGAAAAAAATGGAGAAGGGGATGACAAAAGAAAAGGGAGAAATAAAAACAAAATGAAAGAAAAAAAAAAGGGTGGAAAAGTGAGTCGAAACCCAAAAATGTATTTTAGAAGGTGTCATGCTTTGCAATGCTGATAGTTTGTATAGCCTTTTGAAATTTCCTTTTCTTGATTTCCCCACCTAACGATTAATCCCATGTCCCCGTTACAACCAAAGCAAATACCTCTTGATTCTTAATTGCTTTCATTAATAAAGTAGAGATTCGGTTGATAGTCAAGCCTATGGTAGAATTCAGTCCTTGAGGAAAATGGAGCGAAATGTCATATATCCCTAAACACTTGAGTGAGGTAAGAAAGAGTGCCAAGCTAATGAACAAGCTTGGGGTCATTTTCAGGTGAGAAGGACTGCCCAAATCAGTGAGAATTCGAATCTAAGAAACCTTAGCGTCTAATTGGACTTGAACTGATTGTCTCTTGCTTAATCATTTGAATTGCCTGTTACTTGGATCAGTTACTACTCGGGTTCTAAATCACACTATCCATGCTTTCTGATATTCTGGCCTTAGTATTTGCTTGAGGACAATCAAGTTTTAAGCTTGGGGTGATTTGATAGTGTGATTTTACATCATATTTCATGTGCACTTTCGCATGCATTTTTCATATAGTTTAGGCATAATTAGTTGATTTTTGTTAGTTTTTCCCTTGGAACAAGTAAAGCGGTCTCTTGGTGTTGTTTTGCAGGGATTTAAGGAAAAATGCTCAGAAATTAGCCCAGATGGAGCTCTCATGGAATAGAGGTTGTAAAGTGAAGAATATAAGCCAAACAGAGCCCATCACGGCCTGGCCGTGATGACCATCACGGCCATGATTGAGTAGAGAAGAAAGGCTGAAGTCAGAGTCTGTCACGGCCTAGCCGTGACGTCCATCACGGCCGTGACCTAAAACCCCCACAAGTCAGAGACCGTCACGGCTTAGCCGTGATTCACATCATGGGCTGTAAAAAGAAGGCTCGCGTCGCGAGACACCCTTCGCGTCGCGAGGGACTGAATTCCACAAAAGTGCCGAAGCAGGAAGCCGTCACGGCCTAGCCGTGATGGCCATCACAACCGTGTGGCGTGGCCTCCCTATAAATAAGGCAGTGTAGAACAGATTTGAAAAACTTTCTTGGCATCAGAACAGATTGTAGATCTTTTAGAATCCTTATTCTGGGGCTGCGTCCCCCTCTTCCCCTCCTCTTTACTTTTTATTTTACGATGGTGGTTATGTCCGATTGTTTGTCTATGAGCATGAGGAACTAATCCCCTAAATCCGAGGGAACAATGAAGCCACCCATGGCGGTGTAGATCTGATGTGATGTATGTTTTTCTCTCCCTTAATTCAATTCTTGTTTTCCAATTCTGATTTGATTGCGTTGATCATATGTATTGCGTGATTCACTTGTTAAACGTGTTGAGGCTGATCGGCGATTCGCGTTTTAGAACTTGAATTGGGATCACTAATCGAATATTGCACGACAGTGAGTAGGAGATTAGTGCAACCTTATAGGTAACAAGAATTAATCAGATTCGAGATTAGGATTATGAGACCTAGTAAGTAATTAATCCAATCATCGAATACGTCCTAATGAGCACGACAGTGGATTTAGGAGAATTTGGGGGTCCCGGTTGACATTGTAATTGAACTTAGGGAGGAATTCATCATCACTTGGGTATGCATATTGGGTAGGTGGATTTGTGACCTTGGAAATTTTAATTTCAGATTTTAATAGTTTAGTTTTATTAGATTTGTTAATTGAATATCGATCCTCTTATTCTCTCTCTCTCAACCACCTTCTGTGACTTGACCAAACGTATCAGATTTCCCTGCGGATTGGTTGAATTGGTAGCCCAATCCTTGTGTTCGACCTCGGTAATTTCTTGTCGTGTTTTTTATTACTTGCGACGACCCGGTACACTTGCCGGTGACTCAACACTTACTCATCTTTGGCCCAATTAAGGCATATGATACCTTGTTGGAATGCTTATTCAGAGGCCCTTAATTTGGTCTAGGGTTAGGTCACGATTAATAAGCATAAATAGCAGTTTACAGCCGCACAAGCACAAGAGAGTCGGAAATTAGACAACTTTTACAATCATTGTTTTTGCTTTTACATTATCGGGCTTAATTGCTAAACATTGTTAATTTTCGGATTTTTCACTCATGCTGACCTTGTTGCCTTGCGCAGAGCATAACTAGAGCTACAGATATCGGATTTTGGAGATCTTGCTGTCCCTAGAAAGATAATGAAGAGACCTACAATTTCAGGTTTCCCAAGAATTGTCAAATTAGGACAAAATCAAGGCTAAATTGGGTCCCGAGTTCTCTGGCACGCATCAGTGCGGAGTCCAAGATGTTCCTTCACTTAAATGGGCCTAACTTACTCATCTTAAGCGCAGTTAAGGCATATGATACCTTGTTGGAAAGCTTATTCAGAGGCCCTTAATTTGATCTTGGTTTAGGTCAGGATTAATAAGCACAAATAGCAGTTTACAGCCGCACAAGCGAGAGAGAGACGGAAGTCAGACAACTTTTACAATCATTGTTTTTACTTTTACATTATTGGGCTTAATTGCCAAACATTATTAATTTTTGGATTTTTCACTCATCCTGACCTTGTTGCCTTGCACATAGCATAACTAGAGCTACAGATATCGGATTTTGGTGATCTTGCTGTCCCAAGAAAGATAAGGAAGATACCTACAATTTCTGGTTTCATAAGAATTGTCAAATTAGGCCAAAATCAAGGCTAAATTGGGTCCCGTGTTCTCTGGCACGGATCAGTGCGTAGTACATGATGTTCCTTCACTTAAAATGGCCCAGCTTACTTATCTTAAGCCCAGTTAAGGCATATGATACCTTGTTGGAAAGCTTATTCAGAGGCCCTTAATTTGATCTTGGATCAGGTCAGGATTAATTGGGATTAATTGGGCTTAATTGCTAAAAATTGATAACTTTCGGATTTTTCGCTCATGCTGACCTTGTTGGCTTGCGCAGAGCATAACTAGAGCTACAGATATCGGATTTTGGTGATATTGCTGTCCCGAGAAAGATAAGGAAGAGACCAACAATTTCAGGTATCACTAGAATTGTCAAATTAGGCCAAAATAAAGGCTAAATTGGTCACGAGTTCTCTGGCGCGGATCAGTACGCGGTCCATGATGTTCCTTCACTTAAATGGGCCTAACTTTCTCATCTTATGACCAATTAAGGCATATGATACCTTGTTGGAAAGCTTATTCACAGGCCCTTGATTTGGTCTAGGGTTAGGTCAGGATTAATAAGTATAAATAGTAGTTTACAGCAGCGTAAGCCAGAGAGAAACGAAAATTAGATAACTTTTACAATCATTGTTTTTGCTTTTACATTATTGGGGTTAATCGGGCTTAATTGCTAAACATTGTTAATTTTCGGACTTTTCACTCATCCTGACCTTGTTTCCTTGTCGCCTAGCACAGAGCATAACTAGAGCTACAGATATCGGATTTTGGTGATCTTGCTGTCCCTAGAAAGATAAGGAAGAGGCCTACAATTTCAGGTTTCACAAGAATTGTCAAATTAGGCCAAAATCAAGACTAAATTGGGTCCCGAGTTCTCTGGCGCGGATTAGTGCGGAGTCCATGATGTTCCTTCACTTAAATGGGCCTAACTTACTCATCTTAAGCCCAGTTAAGGCATATGATACCTTGTTGGAAAGCTTATTCAGAGGCCCTTAATTTGGTCTAGGGTTAGGTCAGGATTAATAAGCATAAATAACAGTTTACAGCCGCACAAGCACAAGAGAGTCGGAAATTAGACAACTTTTACAATCATTGTTTTTGCTTTTACATTATCGGGCTTAATTGCTAAACATTGTAAATTTTCGGATTTTTCACTCATGCTGACCTTGTTGCCTTGCGCAGAGCATAACTAGGGCTACAGATATCAGATTTTGGAGATCTTGAATTCCCTAGAAAGATAAGGAAGAGACCTACAATTTCAGATTTCACAAGAATTGTTAAATTAGACCAAAATCAAGGCTAAATTGGGGCCCGAGTTCTCTGGCACGGATCAGTGCGGAGTCCATGATGTTCCTTCACTTAAATGGGCCTAACTTACTCATCTTCAGCCCAGTTAAGGGATATGATACCTTGTTGGAAAGCTTATTCAGAGGCCCTTAATTTGGTCCAGGGTTAGGTCATGATTAATAAGCATAAATTGCTGTTTACAGCCGCACAAGACAGAGAGAGACGGAAATTATACAACTTTTACATCATTGTTTTTGCTTTTACATTATTGAGCTTAATTGCCAAACATTGTTAATTTTCGGATTTTTCACTCATCCTGACCTTGTTGCCTTGCGCAGAGCATAACTAGAGCTACATATATCGGATTTTGGTGATCTTTCTGTCCCTAGAAATATAACGAAGAGACCTACAATTTCAGGTTCACAAGAATAGTCAAATTAGGCCAATATCAAGGCTAAATTGGGTCCCGAGTTCTCTGGCGCGGATCAGTGCGCAGTCCATGATGTTCCTTCACTTAAATGAGCCTAGCTTACTCATCTTAAGCCCAGTTAAGGCATATGATACCCTGTTGGAAAGCTTATTTAGAGGCCCTTAATTTGATCTAGGATTAGGTCAGGATTAATAAGCATAAATAGCAGTTTACAGCCGCAAGCCAGAGAGAGACGGAAATTAGACCACTTTTACAATCATTATTTTTGCTTTTACATTATTGGGATTAATTGGGCTTAATTACTAAACATTGTTAACTTTCAGATTTTTCACTCATCCTGACCTTGTTGCCTTGTGCAGAGCAAAACTAGAGCTACAAATATCGGATTTTGGTGATCTTGCTGTCTCTAGAAAGATAAGGAAGAGACCTATAATTTCAGGTTTCACTAGAATTGTCAAATTAGGCAAAAATCAAGGCTAAATTGGGTCCCGAGTTCTGCAGCGCGGATCGGTGCGCGATCCATGATGTTCCTTCACTTAATTGGGCATAACTTACTCATCTTAAGCCCAATTAAGGCATATGATCCCTTGTTGGAAAGCTTATTCAGAGGCCCTTAATTTGGTCTAGGGTTAGATCATGATTAATAAGCATAAATAGCAGTTTACAGCCGTACAAGACAGATAGAGACGAAAATTAGACAACTTTTACAATCATTATTTTTGCTTTTACATTATTGCGCTTAATTGGGCTTAATTGCTAAACATTGTTAACTTTCGGATTTTTCACTCATCCTGACCTTGTCGCCTTGAGCAGAGCATAACTAGAGCTACAGAGATCGGATTTTGGTGATCTTGATGTCCCTAGAAAGATAAGGAAGAGACCTACAATTTCAGGGCTCACAAGCATTGTCAAATTAGGCCAAAATCTAGGCTAAATTGGGTCCCGAGTTCTCTGGCATGGATCAGTGCGCAATGTATGATGTTCCTTTACTTAAATGGGCCTAACTAACTCATCTTAAGCCCAATTAAGGCATTTGATACCTTGTCGGAAAGCTTATTCAGAGGCCCTTAATTTGGTCTAGGGTTAGGTCTTGATTAATAAGCATAAATAGCAGTTTACAGCATCACAAGGCAGAGAGAGACGGAAATTAGACAACTTTTACAATCAATGTTTTTGCTCTTACATTATTGGGCTCAATTGCTAAACATTGTCAATTTTCGGATTTTTCACCCATCCTGACCTTGTTGCCTTGTGCAGAGCATAAATTGAGCTACAGATATCGGATTTTGGTGATCTTGCTGTCCCTAGAAAGATAAGGAAGAGACCTACAAGTTCAAGTGTCACAATAATTGTCAAATTAGACCAAAATCAAGGTTAATTTGGGTCCCAAGTTCTCTGGCGCGGATCAGTGGGCAGTCCATGATGTTCCTTCACTTAAATGGGCCTAACTTACTCATCTTAAGCCCAATTAAGGCATATGATACCTTGTTGGAAAGCTTATTCAGAGGCCCTTAATTTAGTCTAGGGTTAGGTCAGGATTAATAAGCTTAAATAGCATTTTACAGCTGCACAAGCCAGAGAGAGACGAAAATTATACAACTTTTAATACCATTGTTTTTACTTTTACATTATTGGGCTTAATTGCTAAACATTGTTAATTTTCGGATTTTTCATTCATCCTGACCTTGTTGCCTTGCGCAGAGCATAACTTGAGCTTCAGATATCGGATTTTGGTGATCTTACTGTCCCTAGAAAGATAAGGAAGAGACCTACAATTTCAGGTGTAACAAGAATTGTCAAATTAGGGCAAAATCAAGGCTAAATTGGGTCCCGAGTTCTCTGTCACGGATCAATGCGTAGTCCATGAAGTTCCTTCTCTTAAATGGGCCTAACTTACTCATCTTAAGCCCAACTAAGGCATATGATACCTTGTCGGAATGCTTATTCAGAGACCCTTAATTTGGTCTAAGGTTAGGTCATGATTAATAAGCATAAATAGCAGTTTACAGCCACACAAGACAGAGAGAGACGAAATTAGACAACTTTTACAATCATTGTTTTTGCTTTTACATTATTGGGCTTAATTGGGCTTAATTGCTAAACATTGTTAATTTTCGGATTTTTCAATCATCCTGACCTTGTTGCCTTGCGCAGAGCATAACTAGAGCTACAGATATCGGATTTTGGTCATCTTGATGTACCATGAAAGATAAGGAAGGGACCTACAATTTCAGGTTTCACAAGAATTGTCAAATTTGGCCAAAATCAAGGCTAAATTGGGTCCCGAGTTCTCTAGCGCGGATCAGTGCGCAGTCCATGATGTTCCTTCACTTAAATGGGCCTAACTTACTCATCTTAAGCCCAGTTAAGGCATATGATACCTTGTTGGAAAGCTTTTTCAGAGACCCTTAATTTGGTCTAGGGTTAGGTCATAAATAATAAGCATAAATAGCAGTTTACAGCAGCACAAGACAGAGAGAGACGGAAATTAGTCAACTTTTACAATCATTGTTTTTGCTTTTACATTATTGGGCTTAATTGCCAAAAATTGATAATTTTTGGATTTTTCAGTCATCATGACCTTGGTGCCTTGCGCAGAGCATAACTAGAGCTACAGATATCGGATTTTGGTGATCTTACAGTTCCTAGAAAGATAAGGAAGAGACATACAATTTCAGGTTTCACAAGAATTGTCAGATTAGGCCAAAATCAAGGCTAAATTGGGTCCCGAGTTCTCTGTCGCGGATCAGTTCGCAATCCCTGATGTTCCTAAATGGGCCTAACTTACTCATCTAAAGCCCAATTAAGGCATATGATACCTTGTTGGAAAGCTTCTTCAGAGGCCCTTAATTTGGTCGAGGGTTGGGTCAGGATTAATAAGCATAAGTATTAGTTTACAGCCGCACAAGCCAGAGAGAGACGGAAATTAGACAACTTTTACAATCATTGTTTTTGCTTTTACATTATTGGGCTTAATTGCGCTTAATTGCTAAACATTGTTATTTTTCGGATTTTTCACTCATCCTAACCTTGTTGCCTTCTGCAGAGCATAACTAGAGCTACAGATATCGGATTTTGGTGATCTTGTTGTCCCTAGAAAGAAAAGGAAGAGACCAACAATTTCAGGTTTCCAAAGAATTGGCAAATTAGGCAAAAATCAAGGCTAAATTGGGTCCCGAGTTCTCTGGCGCGGATCAGTGCACAGTGCATGATGTTCCTTCACTTAAATGGGCCCAACTTACTCATCTTAATCCAAATTAATGCATAAGATACCTTGTTGGGAAGCTTATTCAGAGGCCCTTAATTTGGTCTAGGGTTAGGTCAGGATTAATAAGCATAAATAGCAGTGTACAGTCGCAGAAGCCAGAGACGAAAATTAGACAACTTTTACAATCGTTGTTTTTACTTTTACATTATCGGGCTTAATTGCTAAACATTGTTAATTTTACAATTTTTCACTCATCCTGACCTTGTTGCCTTGCGCAGAGCATAACTAGAGCTACATATATCGGATTTTGGAGATCTTGTTGTCCCTAGAAAGATAAGGAAGAGACCTACAATTTCATGTTTCAGAAGAATTGTCAAATTAGGCCAAAATAAAGTCTAAATTGGGTCCCGAGTTCTCTGGCACAGATCTGTGCGCAGTCCGTGATGTTCCTTCACTTAAATGCGCCTAACTTACTCATCTTAAGCCCAGTTAAGTCATCTGATACCTTGTTGGAAATCTTATTCAGAGGCCCTTAATTTGGTCTAGGGTTACGTCGCGATTAATAAGCATAAATATTAGTTTACGGACGCACAAGACAGAGAGAGACGAAAATTAGACAACTTTTACAATCATTGTTTTTGCTTTTACATTATTGGGCTTAATTATGCTTAATTGCTAAACATTGTTAACTTTCGGATTTTTCACTCATCCTGACCTTGTTTCCTTTCGCACAGCATAACTAGAGCTACAGATATCTGATTTGGGTGATCTTGCTGTCCCTAGAAAGATACGGAAGAGACCTACAATTTCAGGTGTACCAAGAATTGTCAAATTAGGCCAAAATCAAGGCTAAATTGGGTCCCGAGTTCTCTAGAGTGGATCAGTGCGCAGTCCATGATGTTCCTTCACTTAAATGGGCCTAACTTACTCATCTTAAGCCCAGTTAAGGCATATGATACCTTGTTGGAAAGCTTTTTCAAAGGCCCTTAATTTGGTCTAGGGTTAGGTCAGGATTAATAAGCATAAATAGCAGTTCATAGCTGTACAAGCCAGAGAGAGACGAAAATTAGACAACTTTTACAATCATTGTTTTTGCTTTTACATTATTGAGCTTAATTGGGCTTAATTGCAAAACATTGTTAATTTTCAGATTTTTCACTCATCCTGACCTTGTTGCCTTGCGCAGAGAATAACTAGAGCTACAGATATTGGATTTTGGTGAACTTGCTGTCCCTATAAAGATAAGGAAGAGACCTACAAGTTCAGTTTAACAAGAATTGTCAAATTAGGCCAAAATCAAGGATACATTGGGTCCCGAGTTCTCTGGCGTGAATCAGTGCGTAGTCCTTGATGTTCCTTCACTTAAATGGGCCTAACTCATCTTAAGCCCAATTAAGGCATATTATACCTTGTTGGAAAGCTTATTCAGAGGCCCTTATTTTGGTCAAGGATTAGGTGAGGATTAATAAGCATAAATAGCAGTTTACAGCCGCAAAAGCCAGAAAGAGACGAAAATTAGACAACTTTTACAATCATTGTTTTTGCTTTTACATTATTGGGCTTAATTGCTAAACAATGTTAATTTTCGGATTTTTCACTCATCCTGACCTTGTTGCCTTTCACAAAGCATAACTAGAGCTACAGATATCGGATTTTGGTGATCTTGCTGTCCCTAGAAAGATAAGGAAGAGACCTAAAATTTCAGGTATAACAAGAATTGTCAAATTAGGCTAAAATCAAGGCTAAATTGGGTCCCGATTTCTCAGGCGCGGATCGGTGCAAAGTCCATGATGTTCCTTCATTTAAATGGGCCTAACTTACTCATCTTATGCTTAATTAATGCATACGATACCTTGTTGGAATGCTTTTTCAGAGGCTCTTAATTTGGTCTAGGCTTAGGTGAGGATTAATAAGCATAAATAGCAGTTTACAGCCGCCCATGCCCGAAAGAGACGGAAATTACACAACTTTTACAATCACTGTTTTTGCTTTTACATTATTGGGCTTAGTTGCCAAACATTGTTAATTTTCGGATTTTTCACTCATCCTGACCTTGTTGCCTTGCACAGAGCATAACTAGAGCTACAGATATCGGATTTTGGTGATCTTGCTGTCCCTAGAAAGATAAGGAAGAGACCTACAATTTCAGGTTTCAAATGAATTGTCAAATTAGGCCAAAATCAAGGCTAAATTGGGTCCCGAGTTCTCAGGCGCGGATCGGTGCACAGTCCATGATTTTCCTTCACTTAAATGGGCCTAACTTACTCATCTTAAGCCCAATTAAGGCATATTATACCTTAATGGAAAGCTTATTCAGAGTCCCTTAATTTGGTCTAGGGTTAGGTGAGGATCAATAAGCATAAATAGCAGTTTACAGCCGCACAAGCAAGAAAGTGAGGGAAATTAAACAACTTTTACAATCATTGTTTTTGCTTTTACATTGTTGGGCTTAATTGCTAAACATTGTTAATTTTCAGATTTTTCAATCATCCTGACCTTGTTGCCTTGTACAGAGCATAACTAGAGCTACAGATATCGGATTTTGGTGATCTTGCCGTCCCTAGATAGATAAGGAAGAGACCTACGATTTCAGGTATCACAAGATTTGTCAACTTATGTGAAAATGAAGGCTAAATTGGGTCCCGAGTTCTCTTGTACGGATCAGTGCGCGGTCCATGATGTTCCTTCACTTAAATGGACCTAACTTACTCATCTTAAGCCCAATTAAGGCATATGATACCTTATTGGAAAGCTTATTCAGAGGCCCTTAATTTGGTCTAGGGTTAGGTCATGATTAATAAGCATAAATAGCAGTTTACAGCCGCACAAGACAGAGAGAGACAGAAATTAGACAACTTTTACAATCATTGTTTTTGCTTTTACATTATCGGGCTTAATTGCTAAACATTGTTAATTTTCGGATTTTTCACTCATCCTGACCTTGTTGCCTTGCGCAGAGCATAACTTGAGCTTCAGATATCGGATTTTGGTGATCTTACTGTCCCTAGAAAGATAAGGAAAAGACCTACAATTTCAGGTTTCACAAGAATTGTCAAATTAGTCCAAAATCAAGGCTAAATTGGGTCTCGAGTTCTCTGTCACGGATCAGTACGCAGTCCATGATGTTCCTTCACTTAAATGGGCCTAACTTACTCATCTTAAGCACAATTAAGGCATATGATACCTTGTTGGAAAGCTTATTAAGAGGCCGTTAATTTGGTCTAAGGTTTGGTCATGATTAATAAGCGTAAATAGCAGTTTACAGCTGCACAAGACAGAGAGAGACGATAATTAGACAACTTTTACAATCATTGTTTTTGCTTTTACATTATTGGGCTTATTTGGGCTTAATTGCTAAACATTGTTAATTTTCGGATTTTTCACTCATCCTGACCTTGTTGCCTTGAGCAGAGCATAACTAGAGCTACAGATATCGGATTTTGGTGATCTTGTTGTCCCTAGAAAGATAAGGAAGAGACCTACAATTTCAGGTTTCACAAGATTTGTCAACTTATGCCAAAATCAAGGCTAAATTGGGTCCCGAGTTCTCTTGCGCGGATCAGTGCGCAATCCATGATGTTCCTTCACTTAAATGGGCCTAACTTACTCATCTTAAGCCCAATTAAGGCATATGATACCTTATTGGAAAGCTTATTCAGAGGCCCTTAATTTGGTCTAGGGTAGGTCATGATTAATAAGCATAAATAGCAGTTTACAGCAACACAAGACAGAGAGAGACGGAAATTAGTCAACTTTTACAATCATTGTTTTTCCTTTTACATTATTGGGCTTAATTGCCAAACATTGTTAATTTTCGGATTTTTCAGTCATCATGACCTTGTTGCCTTGCGCAGAGCATAACTAGAGCTACAGATATCGGATTTTGGTGATCTTATAGTTCCTAGAAAGATAAGGAAGAGACCTACAATTTCAGGTGTCACAAGAATTGTCAAATTAGGCCAAAATCAAAGCTAAATTGGGTCCCGAGTTCTCTGCCGCGGATCGGTCTGCGATCCCTAATGTTCCTTCACTTAAATGGGCCTAACTTACTCATCTAAAGCCCAATTAAGGCATATGATACCTTGTTGGAATGCTTATTCAGAGGCCCTTAATTTGGTCTAGGCTTAGGTGAGGATTAATAAGCATAAATAGCAGTTTACAGCTGCCCATGCCCGAAAGAGACGAAAATTAGACAACTTTTACAATCATTGTTTTTGCTTTTACATTATTGGGCTTAATTGCCAAACATTGTTAATTTTTGGATTTTTCACTCATCCTGACCTTGTTACCTTGCACAGAGCATAACTAGAGCTACAGATATCGGATTTTGGTGATCTTGTTGTCCCTAGAAAGATAAGGAAGAGACCTATAATTTCAGGTTTCACAAGATTTGTCAAATTAGGCCAAAATCAAGGCTAAATTGGGTCCCGAGTTCTCAGGTGCGGATCGGTGCGCAGTCCAGGATGTTCCTTCACTTAAATGGGCCTAACTTACTCATCTAAAGCCCAATTAAGGCATATGATACCTTGTTGGAATGCTTATTCAGAGTCCCTTAATTTGGTCTAGGGTTAGGTGAGGATCAATAAGCATAAATAGCAGTTTACAGCCACACAAGCAACAAAAGTGGGGGAAATTAAACAACTTTTAAAATCATTGTTTTTGCTTTTACATTGTTGGGCTTAATTGCTAAACATTGTTAATTTTCGGATTTTTCCATCATCCTGACCTTGTTGCCTTGTACAGAGCATAACTAGAGCTACAGATATCGGATTTTGGTGATCTTACCGTCCCTAGATAGTTAAGGAAGAGACCTACGATTTCAGGTTTCACAAGAATTGTCAAGTTAGGCCAAAATGAAGGCTTAATTGGGTACCGAGTTCTCTGGCGTGGATCTGAGTGCAGTCCATGATGTTCCTTCACTTTAATGGGCCTAACTTAGTCATCTTAAGCCCAATTAAGGCATATGGTACCTTGTTGGAAAGCTTATTCTGAGGCCCTTAATTTGGTCTAAGGTTAGGTCATGATTAATAAGCATAAATAACAGTTTACAGCTGCACAGGACAGAGAGAGACGGAAATTAGACAACTTTTACAATCATTGTTTTTGCTTTTACATTATTGGGCTTATTTGGGCTTAATTGCTAAACATTGTTAATTTTCGGATTTTTTACACATCCTGACCTTGTTGCCTTGCGCAGAGCATAACTAGAGCTATAGATATCGGATTTTGGGGATCTTGTTGTCCCTAGAAAGATAAGGAAGAGACCTACAATTTCAGGTTTCACAAGATTTATCAACTTATGCCAAAATCAAGGCTAAATTTGGTCCCGAGTTCTCTTGCGCGGATCAGTACGCAGTCCATGATGTTCCTTCCCTTAAATGGGCCTAACTTACTCATCTTAAGCCCAATTAAGGCATATGATACCTTATTGGAAATCTTATTCTCTAGGGTTAGGTCATGATTAATAAGCATAAATAGCGATTCTTTTACCGACAAGACAGAGAGAGACAGAAATTAGACAACTTTTACAATCATTGTTTTTGCTTTTACATTATTGGGCTTAATTTCTAAACATTGTTAATTTTCGGATTTTTAACTCATCCTGACCTTGTTGCCTTGCGCAGAGCATAACTTGAGCTTCAGATATCAGATTTTGGTGATCTTACTGTCCCTAGAAAGATAAGGAAGAGACCTACAATTTCAGGTGTAACAATAATTGTCCAATTATGCCAAAATCAAGGCTGAATTGGGTCTCGAGTTCTCTTTCACGGATCAGTGCGTAGTCCATGAAGTTCCTTCTCTTAAATGTCCCTAACTTACTCATCTTAAGCCCAATTAAGGCATATGATACCTTGTCGGAATGCTTATTCAGAGGCCCTTAATTTGGTCTAAGGTTAGGTCATGATTAATAAGCATAAATAGCAGTTTACAGCCGCACAAGACAGAGAGAGACGAAATTAGACAACTTTTACAATCATTGTTTTTGCTTTTACATTATTGGGCTTAATAGGCTTTTGCGACATTTACTTTTCGGTTTTTCAACTCATCGGCCTTGTTTCTTTTGCCACTACTAGGGCTCGTTAAATAGCGTCAGAGGTTGATTAGGTGCTAGGCCTAGAAAGATAAGAAGGACCTATAATTTTCAGGTTTCACAATTGTCAAATTATGGCAAAATCGGCAAATTATCCAGAGTTCTCCAGCACGGATCAGCCTTCCAGATGTTCTTCACTTAAATGGCCTAACTTTTCATCTTACCCCATTAAGGCATATTCTATATTGAAAGCTTTTAAAGCTCCATTAATTTGGTCTAGGGTGTAGGTCAATATAGCATAATATTACAAGCCTGACACAAGACAGAGAGAGGGAGAAATTAGACACCTTTTCAATCATTGGTTTTGCTTCTTTACTTGTGGGCTTAATTGCGAAACTTGTTAATTTTCGATTTTTCTACCCATCTTGATCTTGTTTGCCTTTCACAAGCATAACTAGAGCTACGGATATCGGATTGTTGGTGATCTTGCTGTCTAGAAAGATAAGGAAGAGACTACAATTTTCGGTATCACGAGAGTGTCAAATTAGGCCAAATCAAAGGCTTAATTGGGTCTCGAGTTCTCTGTGAGGATCGGTCGTAGTCCACGTGAATTCATTCTCTTAAATGTCCTACACACATCTGCAGCCCAATTAAGGCATGTGATACCTTGTCGGAATGCTTATTGAGAGGCCGCCATTTGGTCACAATATTAGGTCATGATTAATAAGCATAAATAGCGATTTCTGACCGTTACAGGTGGAGACGGAAGGCAGAATTAGTTACACTTTTACAATCATTTGTTTTTGCTTTACATTGTTGACAGGTAGGCTTGTTACTAAACTTTTTATTAATTTTGGATTTTTCACTTCATACGACCTTGTTAACGCGCGCGACATAACTAGAGCTATAGATATGGATTTTGGTGATCTTATTGTCCCTAGAAAGATAAGGAAGAGACCTCTGATTTCGGGTTTCACAAGATTTGTCAACTTATGCCAAAATCAAGGCTAAATTAGGTCCAGAGTTCTCTTGCGAGATCGGTCACATGATCCATGATGTTGGCCTTCACTTAAATGAGCCTAACACTGTCTTAATCCCAATTAAGGCATATGATACCTTGGCCAAATCTTATTGAGAGGCCATAATTTGGCGGTCTAGTATTGGGTCATGATTAATCAGCGTAAATAGCAGTTTACAGCCGCCTGAAATGAGAGAAGAGAGCGAAGAGAAATTAGATAACTTTTACAATCATTGTTTTTGCTTTTACATTGTGGAGGCTTAACATTCTAAATGTTGTTAATCTTGATTTTTGCTAAATCACGACCTTGTTGCCTTCTTGACCATAACCCAGGCTTGAGATATCGGATTTTGGTGATCTTCTTTGTCACTGAAAGATAAAGGAAGAGACCTGATTTCAGTTGTAACAATGGTGTCAAGTGGAGGCCAAAATCAAGGAGTGAATTGGGTCACCGAGTTCTCTTGTCACCGGATCGGTCGTAGTCAGTAAAGTTCCTTCTCTTAAATGTCACTAACTTACTGTGCCGTGATTAAGGCATATGATACCTTGGCGGAATGTGACCGGAGGCCACTTTAATTTGGTCTAAGGTTAGGTCATGATTAATAGCGTAAATATGAGTTTACAGCGCTGGAGGCAGGAGAGAGGCGAAGATTAGGACAACTTTTTACAATCATTGTTTTTGCTTTACATTATTGGGCTTAATTTAAACCAATTGCTAAACATTGTTAATTTTCAGTTTTTCACCCATTAAACATTGTTGCCTTGCACTTGGGAAGCATAATAAACCTCGGATATAGCAGTTTGGTGATCTTGTTGTCCACTAGAAGGAAAGGAAGGGCCTACAGTTTGAGTTTCCAAGAATTATTAAATTAGGCCAAAATCAAGGCTAGGTGGGTCCCACAGAATTCTGGGGCGTGAATCGGTGCCCACAGTGCATGATGTTACTTCATAAATGGGCCCATTATCATCTTAATCCAAATTGCTTACTATGATACCTTGTTAGGGAAGCTTATTCAGAGGCCCTTAATTTGGTCTAGGGTTAGGTTCACGATTAATATGCATGCTTGATGTCCACCTTCATACCTGAAGCCAGGAGGCAGAATTTGGGCTTAACTTTTACAATCATTGTTTTTACTTTTACATTATCGGGCTTAATTGCTTAAACATTGTTAATGTTGAATTTTTACTCACCTTTGAACCTTGTTGCCTTGCGTGGAGCTAACTAGGGCCTACAGATATGCCGGATTTTGGAGGATCTTGTTGTCATAGAGAGATAAGGAAGACCTACAATTTCGGGTTTCGAAATTGTCAAGTGGAAGCGAATCAAGGCTAAAGAAGTGGGTCGATTTCTGCGCGCGGATGCATGCAGGTCCGTAGTGTTCTTTTCGCCGTCATTTCTTACTCAAATCAAGCCCGATTCAAGGGCATATGACTCTGCTGTTGAAAGCTTATTGAAGGCCACTGTTTGAGTACAGGGTAACGTCCATTATTAAGCATAAATAACTGGGATTCCACGGACAGCCAAGGCAGCAGCGAGAGGCAAAATTAGACAACTTTTACAATCACATTATTTTATTTTTTACAATATTGGAAGCAGGTATGCTTTGAGTACTAAACATTGTTAACTTTCAGTTTTCACTCACCAGACCTTGTTTTGCTTTTCATACTGATATAATAGAGCCTTGAGATTATTGGATTTGGTGATCTTCACTGTCCCTAGAAAGATAGGAAGAGACTACAGAGTTCGGTTTTTTGCGGTGTTCAAGTGGGGCCAAATCAAGGATACGGTAGGTCCCCGAAGTTCTGGCGCGGATCCGATTGCGTAGTCACTTTGATGTTAAGCTAACAAATGGGCCCTACACACTCATCGCCAAGCCCAATTAAGGCATAATGGTACCTTGTTGGAGGGCTTTGAAGGCCCTTGGTGAGTCACAAGGTTAGAGTGAGGATGAAAATGGCATAGTAGCGATTTTACAGCACCCCTGAAGGGCAAAAGAAAGTGGGGAAATTAAACAACTTTTTACAATCATTATTTTTGCACATTATTGGAAACTTAATTGCCATATTGTTAATTTGTGATTTCACTCATCGACCTTGTTGCCTTAGGCAGAGCATAACTAGAACTACGGATGCCAGTTTGGTTATCTCATTGTCCACACAGAAGATAAGGAAGAGACCCTACATTTAGGGTTCACAGGGTATTCCCAAATTGGGCAAAATCAAGGCTACATTGGGTCAGGGTTCTACAGGCGCGGATCGAGTGTGCAGCCATGATGATCGTTCACTTAAATGAGCCTAACTTGCAAGTCTTACCAATGATTAGGAATATGATACCTTGTTGGGAAAGCTTATTCAAAGGCCTTAATTTAATAAATTACAGAAGTTAAGTCAGGGATTAATAACCATAAATAACGATTTTACAGCCACAAGCTATGAGAAGGCGAAGGAATTCAGACAACTTTTACAATCATTGGTTTCTTTACATTGTATTGGGCTTAATTGCGAGCATTGTTGGTACCCGGATTTTCATCACGACGAAACGCCTTGTACGCGAGCATAATGAGCTACGGATATTGGATTTTGGTGATCTTGCTGTCCTAGAAAATAAGGAAGAGACCTCACGATTTCAGTTTCACAAGAATTGTCAAATTAGGCCAAAATCAAGGCTAAATCAGGTCCCAAGGTTCTCTGGAGGCGGATCGATATGGGAGTCCATGATGTTCCTTCCACTTAAATGGGCCCTAGCATTATGTGACGATTAAGGCATACTGATACTATGTTGGAACTTATTCGGAGGCCGCCCAGGTGTAGTGCAGAGTTAGGTTTTAATTATTAAGCATAAATAACGGTTACAGCCGCCTGAAACCGGGAGAGAGACGGAGAATTGAACCTTTTTACAATCATTGTTTTGATTTTTGTTGTGAGCTTAATAGCTAAACATTGTTAATTTTAATTTTAACTCATCTGATCTTATTGTAATACGAGCGTAAATAGAAGCTACATATCGGATTTTGGTGATCTTATTGTCCCTAGAAAGATAAGGAAGAGACCTACAATTTGAGCTTTCTTTGAAATTGTCAAATTGGGCCAAAATCGAAAATAAATTGATCCAAGGATTCCTACGCTTCCAGATCGATTGTGATCATGATATTCCCTTCATAAATAAGTGCAACTTATAAATACTTAAGCCGTTAAGGCATATGATACCTTGTTGACTTATTGAAGCCCACCCAATTTGGTCTAGGGGTTAGGTGAGGATCAATAAGCATAAATAGCAGTTTACAGCCTTTAAAAGCAAGAAAGAGGGGGGAGAGATTATTAACTTTTACAATCATTGGTTTGCTTTTTTTTACATTGTTAGGCTTAATTCTTCAAACATTGTTAATTTTGATTTTCACTCATCTTGACCTTGTGCCTTTCCTGAACATAACTGGAGCTACGGATGGATTACCATTTAGTCTTGCTGTCCCCCAGAAAGATTAGGAAGAGACCTAAAATTTCAGGTTTCACGAGAATTGTCAGGTGAAGGCTGGAAATCAAGGCTAGGCGGTGCTCCCGAGGTTCTCGGGCGCGGATCGGGGGTGCGCAGTCACGATGTTCCTTCACTAAATGGGCCTAACTTGCACAAATACCCATGCCCCAATTTAAGACCTTAGTATACCTTGTTGGAAGCTTATTCCAGAGACGTAATTTGGTCTGGGATTGAGTGAGAACTAATGGGCATAAATAGCGATTTACAGCCGCCATGATCTAGAAAGGGTAAATTAGACAACTTTTACAATCATTGTTTTTGCTTTTTTGCATTATTGAAGCGGTGCCAAACATTTTTATTGGTGCAGTTTTCCTCATCCTGAGCATCACTAGAGCTACAGGATATCGATTTTGGTGATCTTTGTCCTGAAAGATAAGGAAGAGACCTACGATTTCGGGTTTCACAAGAATTATCAAATTAGGCCAAAATCGAAACTAAATTGGGTCAGAGTTCTCAGTGAGGATGAGTGTGCAGTCCATGATGTTCCTTCAACCGTAGGCCTATGTTGCAATGCCAAGCTAATTCAGGCATTATACCTTGTTGGAAAGCTTGTTGAGTCCACCCAATTTGGTTTTGGGTTAGGTGAGGATAAATAAGCTTCGTAGCATTTTACAGCCGCAGAAGCAAGAGAGTATGGGGAAATTAAACAAGTTTTATAATCATTGTTTTGCTTTTACATTATTGGTAATTGCTAAACATTGTTAATTTTCGGATTTTTCACTCATCACGACCTTGTTGCCTTGTACGAGAGCGTAACTAGAACTCTGAGATATCTCGGATTTTGGTGATCTTGCCATCCCTAGATAGATAGAGGAAGAGAACTACAATTTTCGGGTTCCACAAAAGGTGTCAGAGTGGGAGGCCAAAATGAGAAGGCTTTATTGGGTACCGAGTTCTCTGGCGTGGATCATGCGCGGTCGAATGTCCTTCACTTTAATAGGCCTAACTTAGTCATGTTAAATGATAAAGGCATATGGTACCTTGTTGGGAAAGCTTATTGAAGGCCACCAATTTGGTCACAAAGGGTTAAGTGAGGATTAATAAGGATAAATAGCGATTTACCAGCACGAGGCCAGAGAGAGACGAAATTAGACAATTTTACAATCATTGTTTTGCTTTTACATTATTGGAGCTTCGAGTGGAACTTAATTGCTAAATATTGATAATTTCTGGATTTTCACTCATCTTGACCTTGTTGCCTTGCGCGAGGAGCGTAACTAGGCTACGGATATGTCGAATTTTGGTGATCTTACGGTCCACTGAGAAAGAGATAGAAAGAGACCTACAATTGAGTTTAACATGTGTGTCAAATTAGGTCAAAATCAAGGGACCCCATTGGGTCCCAGAGTTCTGTGGCGCCGAGATCGGTCGTAGTCCATGATGTTCACTTCACTTAAATGGGCCTAACCTCATCTGCAGCCAATTGAGGCATATGGTACCTTGTTAGAAGAAACATTCCAGAGGCCATAATTTTGGTCTTGGGTTATGTGAGGATTAATAAACATAAATAGCAATTTACAGCCACTTCAAGCCAGAAGGGCCAGTGGGTAACTTTTACAATCATTGTTTGCTTTTTTTTTACATTGTTAGGTAGTTGCCAAACATTATTGGTACCAGTTTTCGCTCATCCACGAACTTGTTGCCTTGCTTAGGAAGCATAACTAAACTCTTATTTCCAGGTTTCACAAAAATTGTCAAATTATCCCAAAATCAAGGCTAAATTGGGCCCAGAGTTCTCTGGCGGATCGTGTACATTCGATGATATTCCTTCACTTAAATGGGACTAACTTACTCTTCTTGATTAAGGCATATGATACCTTGTTGGAAGCTTATTCGAATCCATAATTTGGTCTAGAGATAGAGTTTGAATTAATAAGCATAAATAACAGTTTATAGCCACACAAGCCAGAGAGATATGGAAATTAGACAACTTTTACAATCATTATTTTTACTTTGCATTGTAGGATTAATTTACTAAGCATTTATTTAATTTCGGATTTTCGGTCATCACCGACCTTGTTGCCTTATGCGAGCATAACTAGACCTACGGATATTGGATTTTGGTGATCACTTGCACATCCACACAGAAGATAAGGAAAAGAGACCTAAAATTTCCAAGTTTCCACGGGAATTGTCAAATTAGTTTTAAGTCAAGGCTAAGTGGGACCACCCCAGTTGCTGTGTCGGGCGTGAGTCGTGTGCGATCCACGATATTCCTTGATTAAATGGGCCTAACACTCATCTCAAGCCCAATTAAGGCATGTTATACCTTGTTCAGGCATTCAGAGGCCCTTAATTTGGTCTAGGGTTGGGTGAGGGATCGATAAGCATAAATAGCAGTTTACAGCCACACAAGCAAGAAGAGGTAAATTAAGCCCTTACACAATCATTATTTTTGCTTTTACATTATTGGGGCGTAATTGCTAAACATTATTTAATTTTGGATTTTTTCAACCATCCACGACCTTGTTGCCTTTATGCAGGAAAGACATAAATAAATTTCTGAGATATGATTTTGGTGATCTTGCCGTCTTTTAGATAGATAAGAAGGAGCTGTAATTTCGGAGTTTCACAAGAATTGTCAAATTAAGCCAAAATGAAGGCTTAATTGGGTACGGGATTCTCCCAGGCGTGGATCGTACGCAGGTCCCGTGATGTTAGTTCACTTTAATGGGCTTTGTAGTCGGCGGCCCAATTGGGGCATATGATACCTTGTTGGAGAAGCTTATTCATAGATGCACTTAATTTGAGTGTTTGAGTTGAAGTTTTGATTAATAAGCATAAATGACAGGTTGCGACCGTGAGGCTATAGAGTGCCGAAAATTAGATAACGTCATTATTTTGCTTTACATTATTAGGATTAATTTGCTAAACATTGTTAATTTTCAGATTTTCCTCGTCCTAACCCTTATTTTGCCTTACGCGAGGAAGCATAGCACAACTACGAGATATCTGATTTTGGTGATCTTACTTATTACTAGAAAGATAAGAAGAGACACCTATAATTTAAACTTCTCAAAATTTTCAAATTAAACCAAAAATCAAGGCAAGAATTGGGTCACAGAGTTCTCTGGCATTAGATCGATGTGCGATCCATGATGTTCCATCCTTAAATAGGGCTAACTATCTTCGCTTGAGTTTAAGGCATTATACTTATTGAAAGCTTATTCATAGGCCCAGTAGTTTGGTCTTAGATTCGAGTTTTGAATTAATAAGAATAAATAGTTCGTATATGTGAGAGAGAGGCAAAAATTAGACAGCACTACGATCATTGTTTTTAACATTATTGGGCTTAATTGCTGAAAGCATTATTAATTACCGGTTACTTCATCCGGCCTTGTTGCCTTGCACGGGAGGCATAGCTAGAGCCACGATATACGATTTTGCCTAATCTTATTTCCACTAGAAAGATAAGAGAGAGACCACAAACTTGGAGTGTTCTAGTGTGTCAAATTAAGCCAAAACCAAGGCAAAGTGGAGTCCCAGTTTCTACATGTGAGGTGGTGCCGATCCGACGATGTTCCTTGCCCAAATAGGCCTAACTTTTCAAGTAAAGCCGATTAAGGCAAATGATACCTTGTTGGAAAGCTTATTGGAGGCGCTGTTTGGTCTGAGGTTAGGTTTGAATTAATAAGCATAAATAACAGTTTTTGTGCTGAAGCCAGAGAGAGGCGAAAATTAGACAACTTTTACAATCACTTTGTTTTTGCTTCTCCATTGTGGAAACGGTGATTTAAACATTGTTAATTTTTCAGATTTTTCACTCATCTAGGACCTTGTTGCATTCGGAGAATCATAGCGAGAGCTACAGATGCGCAAGTTTTGGTGATCTTGCTGCCCCTAGAAGATAAGGAAGAGACCTACAATTTCACGTTTCACAAGGATTTGTCAAATTAGGCCAAAATAAGGCTATATATTGAGTCTCGATTTCTGCAGCGCGGATCGGTGCGCAGTCCCACGATATTCCTTCACTTAAATAGGTCTAACTTCCTAAGTAGAAGCCCCGATTCGGCATGTATTTTGTTTGGAAAGCTTATTCATAGTCCACTTAATTTGAGTGCGGGGTTAGGTGAGGATTAATAAGCATAAATTTTAGTTTATAGCACTGTGAGAGGAGAATAGGAAATTAGACAGCTTTACAATCATTGTTTTTGCTTTTTACATTATTGGAAGCAGTACCAAACAACAATTTTGGATTTTCAATCATCTGACCTTGTTACCTTGCCCAGGCATAACTGGGAGGCTCTGAGATATATGAATTTGGTGATCTGCTGTTCCTAGAAGATAAGGAAAGGGCCTACCTGATTTCGGGTTTCACATGAAAATTGTCAGGTGTGGGCAAAATCAAGGCTAAATTGGGTCCCAAGAGTTCTGCGCGAGGATTGGTCGCAGTCATGATGTTCCTTCACTTAAACCGACCTAACTTACTAAATCTTAAGCATAATTTGGGCATGTGATACCTTGTTGGAAAGCTTATTGGAAGGCTCTTAATTTGAGTCACCAGGGACAGAGTGAGGATTAATAAGCATAAATAACAGTTATAGCCGCACAAGCCGAGAGACGGAAATTGAACAGCACACAATCATTATTTTTGTGCATTATTGAGCATTATTGCCGCATTGTGTTTGGATTTTCACTGCATCCCGGCCTTGTTGCCTGGAATCATTACTGAAACTTTCTGATGTCGGATTTTGGTAATCTTGCTGTCCTAGAAGATAGGAAGGGAACCTGCAATTTCCCGTTTCACAGAGGTGGTGTAAAATGAGGCCAAATGAACGCTAAATTGGGTCTCGGAGTTTATACCCGGCGCAGATCGGTGTGGATCCGTGATGTTCCTTCACTAAATGGAGGCCCTACTTACTACAAATACTTAACACTAATTTGAGCGGCTGATGCCTTGTTGGAAACCCTATTGAGTAGCTTAGGAGGTGAATAGGGTTGGAAGGTAAGGTTTATAAGCATAAATAGCAGTTTACCCACGCACAATCCGAGAGAGAGTAAATTGGGCAACTTTTACAATCATTTTTGTTTACATTATAGGGCTTAATTGCTAAACATTGTTAATTTTGATTTTTGATCATCAGCTTGTTGCCTTATGCAGGGCATAACTAGGAAGCTA
>JAUPTC010000013.1:5105367-5198823 GCA_030762895.1 Sophora flavescens
GCTAAACATTATTAATTTTCGGATTTTTCACTCATCGTGACCATGTTGCCTTGCGCAGAGCATAACTAGAGCTACAGATATCGGATTTTGGTGATCTTGTTGTCCGCATAAAGATAAGGAAGAGACCTACAATTTCGGGTTTTACAAGAATTGTCAAATTAGGCCAAAATCAAGGCAAAATTGGGTCCAGTGTTCTCTCGCGTGGATCAGTGCGCAGTCCACGATGTTCTTTCACTTAAATGGGCCTAACTTACTCATCTTAAGCCCAATTAAGGCATATGATACCTTTTTAGAAAGCTTATTCAGAGGCCCTTAATTTTGTTTTGGGTTAGGTCAGGATTAATAAGCATAAATAGCAGTTTACAGCCGCACAAGCCAGAGAGAGACGGAAATTAAACAACTTTTACAATCATTGTTTTTGATTTTACATTATTGGGCTTAATTGCTAAACATTGTTAATTTTTAGATTTTTCACTCATCCTGACCTTGTTGACTTGCGCATGCATAACTAGAGCTACATATATCAGATTTTGGTGATATTGCTGTACTTAGAAAGATAAGGAGGAGACCTACAATTTTAGGTTTCGCAAGAATTGTCAAATTAGGCCTAAATCAAGGCTAAATTGGGTCCATAGTTCTCTGGCGCGGATCAGTGCCCAGTCCATAATATTCCTTCACTTAAATGGGCCTAACTTACTCATCTGAATCCCAATTAAGGCAGATGATACCTTGTTGGAAAGTTTATTCAGAGGCCCTTAATTTGGTCTAGGGTTAGGTCAGGATTTATAAGCATAAATATCAGTTTACAGCCGCACAAGCCAGACAGACACGAAAATTAGACAACTTTTACAATCATTGTTTTTGCTTTTACATTATTGGGCTTAATTGCTAAACATTGTTAATTTTTGGATTTTTCACTCATCCTGACCTTGTTGCCTTGCGCAGAGCATAACTAGAGTTACATATATCCGATTTTGGTGATCTTGCTGTCCCAAGAAAGATAAGGAAGAGACCTACAATTTCTGGTTTCATAAGAATTGTCTAGTTAGGCCAACATCAAGGCAAAATTGGGTCCCAAGTTCTCTGGCGCGGATCAGTGCGCAGTGCATGATGTTCCTTCTCTTAAATGGGCCTAACTTACTCATCTTAAGCCCAATTAATGCATATGATACCTTGTTGGAAAGCTTATTCGGACGCCCTTAATTGGGTCTAGGGTTTTGTCAGGATTAATAAGCATCAATAGCAGTTTACAGCCGCACAAGCCAATAGAGACGGAAATTAGACAACTTTTACAATCATTCTTTTTGCTTTTACATTATTGAGCTTAATTGCGCTTAATGACTAAACATTGTTAATTTTTGGATTTTTCACTCATCCTGACCTTGTTACCTTGCGGAGAGCATAACCAGAGCTACAGATATCAGATTTTGGTGATCTTGCTGTCCCCAGAAAGATAAGGAAGAGACCTACAATTTCAGGTTTTACAAGAATTGTCAAATTAGGCCAAAATCAAGGTTAAATTGGGTCCAAAGTTCTCTGGCACGAATCGGTGCGTAGTCCATGATGTTACGTCACTTAAATGGGCCTAACTTACTCATCTTAAGCCAAATTAAGGTATATGATACCTTTTTGGAAAGCTTATTCAGAGGCCCTTAATTTGGTCTAGGGTTAGGTCAAGATTAATAAGCATAAATACCAGTTTACATCCGCACAAGCCAGAGAGAGACGGAAATTAGACAACTTTTACAATCATTGTTTTTTATTTTACATTATTGGGCTTAATTGCTAAACATTGTTAATTTTTGGAATTTTGACTCATCCTGACCTTGTTTCCTTGCGCATGCATAACTAGAGCTACAGATATCGAATTTTGGTGATCTTGCTGTCCCTAGAAAGATAAGGAGGAGACCTACAATTTTAGATGTCACAATAATTGTCAAATTAGGCCAAAATCAAGGCTAAATTGGGTCCCGAGTTCTCTGGCTCGGATTAGTGCGCAGTCCATGATATTCCTTCACTTAAACGGGCCTACTTACTCATCTGAAGCCCAATTAAGGCAGATGATACCTTGTTGGAAAGCTTATTCAGAGGCCCTTAATTTGGTCTAGGGTTAGGTAAGGATTTATAAGCATAAGTAGCAGTTTACAGTCGTACAAGCCAGAGAGAGACGAAAATTAGACAACTTTTACAATCATTGTTTTTGCTTTTACATTATTCGGCTTAATTGGGCTTAATTGCTAAACATTGTTAATTTTTGGATTTTTCACTCATCCTAACCTTGTTGCCTTGCGCAGAGCATAACTAGAGCTACAGATATCCGATTTTAGTGTTCTTGCTGTCCCTAGAAAGATAAGGAAGAGACCTATAATTTCTGGTTTCATAAGAATTGTCAAGTTAGGCCAAAATCAAGGCTAAATTTGGTCCCGAGTTCTCTGGCGCGGATCAGTGCTCAGTGCATGATGTTCCTTCACTTAAATGGGCCTAACTTACTCATCTTAAGCCCAATTAAGGCATATGATACCTTGTTGGAAAGCTTATTCGGACGCCCTTAATTGGGTCTAGGGTTAGGTCAAGATTAATAAGCATAAATAGCAGTTTACAGCCGCACCAGCCAAAGAGAGTCGTAAATTAGACAACTTTTACAGTCATTGTTTTTGCTTTTACATTATTGAGCTTAATTGCGCTTAATGGCTAAACATTGTTAATTTTCGGATTGTTCACTCATGTTGACCTTGTTCCCTTGCGAAGAGCATAACTTGAGCTACAGATATCGGATTTTGGTGATTTTGCTGTCCCTAGAAAGATAAGGAAGAGACCTACAATTTCAGGTTTCAAAGGATTGTCAAATTAAGCCAAAATCAAGGATAAATTGGGTCCCGAGTTCTCTGGTGCGGATCAGTGCGCAGTCCATGATGTCCTTTCACTTAAATGGGCCTAACTTACTCATCTTAAACCCAATTAAGGCATATGATACCTTGTTGGAAAACTTATTCAGAGGCCCTTAATTTGGTCTAGGATTAGGCCAGGATTAATGAGCATAAATAGCAGTTTACAGCCGCACAAGCCAGAGAGACGGAAATTAGACAAGTTTTACAATCATTGTTTTTGCTTTTACATTATTGGGCTTAATTGCAAAACATTATTAATTTTCGGATTTTTCACTCATCCTGAACTTGTTGCCTTGCGCAGAGCATAACTAGAGCTACAGATATCGGATTTTGGTAATCTTGCTGTCCCTAGAAAGATAAGGAGGAGACCCACAATATCAGGTGTCACAAGGATAGTCAAATTAGGCCAAAATCAAGGCTAAATTAGGTCCCGGGTTCTCTGACGCGGATCGGTGCGCAGTGCGTAATGGTCCTTCACTTAAATGGGCCTAACTTATTCATCTTAAGCCCAATTAAGGCATATGATACCTTGTTGGAAAGATTATTCGGACACCCTTAATTGGTTCTAGGGTTAGGTCAGGATTAATAAGCATAAATAGCAGTTTACAGCCGCACAAGCCAGAGAGAGACGAAAATTAGACAACTTTTACAATCATTGTTTTTGCTTTTACATTATTGGGCTTAATTGCTAAACATTGTTAATTTTTGGATTTTTCACTCATCCTGACCTTGTTGCCTTACGCAGAGCATAACTTGAGCTACAGATATCTGATTTTGGTGATCTTGCTGTCCCTAAAAAGATAAGGAAGAGACCTACAATTTCAGGTTTCACAAGAATTATCAAATTAGGCCAAAATCAAGGCTAAATTGGGTCCCGGGTTCTCTGGCATGGATCAGTGTGCAGTCCTTGATGTTCCTTCACTTAAATGGGCCTAACTTACTCATCTTAAGCCCAATTAAGGCATATGATAACTTGTTGGAAAGCTTATTCCGAGACCCTTAATTTGTTTAGGGTTAGGTCAAGATCAATAAGCATAAATAACATTTTACAGCCGCACAAGCAACAGAGAGACGGAAATTAGACAACTTTTACAATCATTGTTTTTGCTTTTGCATTATTGAGCTTAAATGCAATTAATTGCTAAACATTGTTAATTTTCGGATTTTTCTCTCATCCTGACCTTGTTGCCTTGCGCAGAGCATAACTAGAGCTACAGATATCCGATTTTGGTGATCTTGGGGTCCCTAGAAAGATAAGGAAGAGACCTACAATTTCAAGTTTCACAAGTATTGTCAAATTAGGCCAAAATCTAGGCTAAATTGGGCCCTCAGTTCTCTGACGCGAATCAGTGCACAGTGCATGATGTTCCTTCACTTAAATGGGCCTAACTTATTCATCTTAAGCCCAATTAAGGCATATGATACCTTGTTGGAAAGCTTCTTCGGATGCCCTTAATTGGTTCTAGGTTTAGGTCAGGATTAATAAGCATAAATAGCAGTTTACAGCCGCACAAACCAGAGAGAGATGAAAATTAGACAACTTTAACAATCACTGTTTTTGTTTTTACATTATTGGGCTTAATTGGGCTTAATTGCTAAACATTGTTAATTTTCGGAATTTTCACTCATCCTGACCTTGTTGCCTTGCGCATGCATAATTAGAGCTACAGATATCGGATTTTGGTGATCTTCCTGTCCCTAGAAAGATAAGGAAGAGACCTACAATATCAGGTTTCACAGGAATTGTGAAATTAGGCCAAAATCAAGGCTAAATTGGGTCCCAATTTCTCTGGTGCGGATCATTGCGCAGTCCATGATATTCCTTCACTTAAATGGCCCTAACTGACTCATCTGAAGCCCAATTAAGGTAGATGATACCTTATTGGAAAGCTTATTCAGAGGCCCTTAATTTGGTCTAGGGTTAGGTCAAGATTTATAAGCATAAATAGCATTTTACAGCCGCACAAGCCAGAGAGAGGCGAAAATTAGACAACTTTTACAATCATTGTTTTTGCTTTTACATTATTGGGCTTAATTGTTAAACATTGTTAATTTTTGGATTTTTCACTCATCCTCACCTAGTTGCCTTATGCAGAGCATAACTAGAGCTACAGATATCGGATTTTGGTGATCTTGCTGTCACTAGAAAGATAAGGAAGAGACATACAATTTCAGGTTTCCTAAGAATTGTCAAAGTAGGCCAAAATCAAGGCTAAATTGGGTCCCGAGTTTTAAGCGCGGATCGGGCGCGGTGCATGATGTTCCTTCACTTAAATGGGCCTAACTTACTCATCTTAAGCCCAATTAAGGCATATGATACCTTGTTGGAAAGCTTATTCGGGCGTCCTTAATTGGGTCTAGGGTTAGGTCAGGATTAATAAGCATAAATAGCTGTTTAGAGCCGCACAAGCCAGAGAGAGACGGAAATTAGACAACTTTTACAATCAATGTTTTTGCTTTTACATTATTGGGCTTAATTGCTAAACATTGTTAATTTTCGGAATTTCACTCATCATGACCTTGTTGCTTTGCACAGAGCAAAACTCGAGCTACAGATATCGGATTTTGGTGATCTTGCTGTCCATAGAAAGATAAGGAAGAGACCTACAATTTCATGTTTCAGAAGAATTGTCAAATTTGGCCACAATCATGGCTAAATTGGGTCCCGAGTTCTCTGGCGTGGATCAGTGTGCAGTCCATGATATTCCTTCACTTAAATGGGCCTAACTTACTCATCTGAATCCCAATTAAGGCAGATGATACCTTGTTGTAAAGCTTATTCAGAGGCCCTTAATTTGGTCTAGGGTTAGGTCAGGATTAATAAGCATAAATAGCAGATTACAACCGCACAAGACAGAGGGAGATGGAAATTAGACAACTTTTACAATCGTTGTTTTTTACTTTTACATTGTTGGGCTTAATTGGGCTTAATTGCTAAACATTGATAATTTTCGGATTTTTCACTCATCCTGACCTTGTTGCCTTGCGCAGAGCATAACTAGAGCTACAGATATCGGATTTGGGTGATCTTGCAATCCCTAGAAAGATAAGGAAGAGACCTACAATTTCTGGTTTCACAAGAATTGTCAAATTAGGCAAAAATCAAGGCTAAATTGGGTCCTGAGTTCTCTGGCGCGGATCGGTCTGTGATCCATGATGTTCCTTCACATAAATGGGCCCAACTTACTCATCTTAAGCCCAATTAAGGCATATGATACCTTGTTGGAAAGCTTATTCCGAGGCCTTTAATTCGGTCTAGGGTTATGTCAGGATTAATAAACATAAATAGCAGCATATAGCCCCACAGGTCAGAGAGATACGGAATTTAGACAACTTTTACAATCATTGTTTTTGCTTTTACATTATTGGGCTTAATTGGGCTTAATTGCTAAACATTGTTAATTTTCGGATATTTCACTCTTCCTGACCTTGTTGTCTTGCGCAGAGAAAAACTGGAGCTACAGATATCGGATTTTAGTGATGTTGCTATCCCCAGAAAGATAAGGATGAGACCTACAAGTTCAGGTTTCACAAGATTTGTCAAATTAGGCCAAAATCAAGGCTAAATTGGGTCCCGAGTTCTATGGCGCGGATCAGTGTGCAGTTTATTATTTTCTTCACTTAAATGGGCCAAACTTACTCATCTTATGCCCGATTAAGGCATATGATACCTTGTTCGAAAGCTTATTCAGAGGCCCTTAATTTGGTCTAGGGTTAGGTCATTATTAATAAGCAACAATAGCAATTTACTGTCGCAACTTTTACAATCGTTGTTTTTGCTTTTACCATCGTTGTTTTTGCTTTTACATTATTGGGCTTAATTGGGCTTAATTACTAAACATTGTTAATTTTCGGATTTTTTACTCATCCTGACCTTGTTGCCTTGCGCGAAGCATAACTAGAGCTACAGATATCGGATTTTAGTGATCTTGCTGTCCCTAGAAAGATAAGAAAGAGACCTAAAAATTCAGGTTTCAAAAGAATTGTCAAATTAGGCAAAAATCAAGGCTAAATTGGGTCCCGAGTTCTCAGGCGCGCATAGGTGCGCAGTGCATGATGTTCCTTCACTTAAATGGGCCTAACTTACTCATCTTAAGGCCATTTAAGGCATATGACACCTTGTTGGAAAGCTTATTCAGAGGCACTTAATTTGGTCTAGGTTTATGTCAGGATTAATAAGCATAAATAGCAGTTTATACCGCACAATCATTGTTTTTGCTTTTACATTATTCGGCTTAATTGCTAAACATTGTTAATTTTCGGATTTTTCACTCATCCTGACTTGTTACCTTGCGTAGAGCATAACTAGAGCTTCATATATCGGATTTTTGTGGTCTTGCTGTCCCTAGAATGATAAGCAAGAGACCTACACTTTTAGGTTTCACAAGAATTGTCAAATTTGTCCAAAATCAAGGCTAAATTGGGTCCCGAGTTCGCTGGCGCGGATCAGTGTGCAGTCCATGATGTTCCTTCACTTAAATAGGCCTAACTTACTAATCTTAAGCCCAATTAAGGCATAAGATACCTTGTTGGAAAGCTTATTCAGAGGCCCTTAATTTGGTCCAGGGTTAGGTCAGGATTAATAAACATAAATAGCAGTTTACAGCCGTACAAGCCAGAGAGAGATGGAAAGCTTAATAAATATTATCGGGCTTAATTGCTAAACATTGTTAATTTTTTGATTTTTCACTCTTCCTGACCTTGTTGTCTTGCGCAGAGCATAACTAGAGCTACAGATATTGGATTTTGGTGATCTTGATGTCCCTAGAAAGATAAGGAAGAGACCTACAATTTTAGGTAATACAAGAATTGTTAAATTAGGCCAAAATCAAGCCGAAATTGGGAACCGAGTTCTCCGGCACGGATCAGTGCACAGTCTATGATGTTCCTTCACATAAATGGGCCTAACTTACTCATCTTAAGCCCAATTAAATCATATGATACATTGTTGGAAAGTTTATTCAGAGGCCCTTAATTTGGCCTAGGTTTATGTCAGGATTAATTAGTATAAATAGCAGTTTACAGCTGTACAAGCCAGATAGAGGCGGAAATTAGACTCCTTTTACAATCATTGTTTTTGCTTTTACATTATTGGGCTTAATTGCCAAACATTGTTAATTTTCAGATTTTTCACTCATCCTGACTTGTTGCCATGCGCAGAGTATAACTAGAGCTACAGACATCGGATTTGGGTGATCTTGCTGTCCCTAGAAATAAAAGGAAGAGTCCTACAATTTCAGATTTTACAAGAATTGTCAAATTAGGCCAAAATAAAGGCTAAATTGGGTCCCGAGTTCTCTGGCGCGGATCAGTGCGCAGTCCATGATGTTCCTTCACTTAAATGGGCCTAAATTACTCATCTTAAGCCCAATTAAGGCATATGAAACCTTGTTGGAAAGCTTATTCAGAGGCCCTTAATTTGGGGTAGGGTTAGGTCAGGATTAATAAGCATAAATAGCAGTTTACAGCCGCACAAACCAGAGAGAGACGGAAATTAGACAACTTTTACAATCATTGTTTTCGCTTTTACATTATTGGGCTTAATTGGGCTTAATTGCTAAACATTGTTAATTTTCGGTTTTTCACTCATCCTGACTTTGTTTCCTTGCGCAGTGCATAACTAGAGCTACTGATATCGGATTTTGATGATATTGTTGTCCCTAGAAAGATAAGGAAGAGGCCTACAATTTCAGGTTAGGACAAAATCTAGGCTAAATTGGGTCACGAGTTCTCTGGCGCGGATCAGTGTGCAGTCCATGATGTTCCTTCACTTAAATGGGCCTAAATTACTCATCTTAAGCCCAATTAAGGCATATGAAACATTGTTGGAAAGCTTATTCAATGGCCCTTAATTTGGGGTAGGGTTAGGTCAGGATTAATAAGCATAAATAGCAGTTTACAGCCGCACAAACCAGAGAGAGACGGAAATTAGACAACTTTTACAATCATTGTTTTCGCTTTTACATTATTGGGCTTAATTGGGCTTAATTGCTAAACATTGTTAATTTTCGGTTTTTCACTCATCCTGACTTTGTTTCCTTGCGCAGAACATAACTAGAACTACATATATCGGATTTTGGTGATCTTGTTGCCCCTAGAAAGATAAGGAAGAGACCCACAATTTCAGGTTTCACAAGATTTGTCAAATTAGGCCAAAATCAAGGCTAAATTGGGTCCCGAGTTCTCTGGCACGAATCAGTGCGTAGTCCATGATGTTCCTTCACTTAAATGGACCTAACTTACTCATCTTAAGACTAATTAAGGCATATGAAACTTTGTTGGAAAGCTTATTCAGAGGCCCTTAATTTGGTCTAGGGTTAGGTCACGATTAATAAGCATAAATAGCAGTCTACAGCCGCACAAGACAGAGAGAGACGGAAATTAGATAACTTTTACAATCATTGTTTTTGCTTTTACATTATTAAGCTAAATTACTAAACATTGTTAATTTTCAGATTTTTAACTCATCCTGACCTTGTTGCCTTGCGCAGAGCATAACTTGAGCTACATATATCGGATTTTGGTGATCTTGCTGTCCCTAGAAAGATAAGGAAGAGACCTACAATTTCAAGATTCACAAGAATTGTCAAATTAGGCCAAAATCAATGCTAAATTGGGTCCTGAGTTCTCTGGCTCGGATCAATATGCAGTCCATGATGTTCCTTCACTTAAATGGGCCCTACTTACTCATCTTAAGCCCAATTAAGGCATATGATACCTTGTTGGAAAGCTTATTCATAGGCCCTTAATTTGGTCTTGGGTTAGTTCAGGATTAATAACCATAAATAGCAGGTTACCACCGCACAAGCCAGAGAGAGACGGAAATTAGACAACTTTTACAATCATTGTTTTTGCATTTACATTATCGGGCTTAATTGCTAAACATTGTTAATTTTCGGATTTTTAACTCATGCAGTCCTTGTTGCCTTGCACAGAGCATAACTAGAGCTACAGATATCGAATTTTGGTGACCTTGTTGTCCCTAGAAAGATAAGGAAGAGACCTACAATTTCAGTTTTCTCAAGAATTGTCAAATTAATCCAAAATCAAGGCTAAATTGGGTCCCGAGTTCTCTGACGCGGATCAGTACGCATTCCTTGATGTTCCTTCACTTAAAAGCGCCTAACTTACTAATCTTAAGCCAATTAAGGCATATGATACCTTGTTGGAAAGCTTATTCAGAGGCCCTTAATTTGGTCTAGGATTAGGTCAGGATTAATAAGCATAAATAGCAGTTTACAGCCGCATAAGCCAGAGAGTGACGGAAATTAGACAGCTTTTACAATCATTGTTTTTGCTTTTACATTATCGGGCTTAATTGCTAAACATTGTTAATTTTCAGATTTTTCACTCATCCTGACCTTGTTGTCTTGCGCAGAGCATAACTTGAGCTACAGATATCGGATTTTGGTGATCTTGCTGTCCCTAGAAAGATAAGGAAGCGACCTACAATTTCATGTTTCACAAGAATTGTCAAATTATGCCAAAATCAAGGCTATATTGGGTCTCGAGTTCTCTGGCCCGGATTAGTGCGCAGCCCATGATGTTCCTTCACTTAAATGGGCCTAACTTACTCATCTTAAGCCCAATTAAGGCATACGATACCTTGTGGGAAAGCTTATTCAGAGGCACTTAATTTGCTCTAGGGTTAGGTCAGGATTAATAAGCTTAAATAGCAGTTTACAGCCGCACAAGCCAGAGAGGGACGGAAATTAGACAACTTTTACCATCATTGTTTTTGCTTTTACATTATTGGGCTTAATTGTGCTTAATTGCTAAACATTGTTAATTTTCGGTTTTTCACTCATCCTGGCCTTGTTGCCTTGCGCAAAACATAACTAGAGCTACAGATATCGGATTTTGGTGATCTTGTTGTCCCTAGAAAGATAAGGAAGAGACCCACAATTTCAGGGTTCACAAGAATTGTGAAATTAGGCCAGAATCAAGGCTAAATTGGGTCCTGAATTCTCTTGCGCGGATCAGTGCGCAGTCCATGATGTTCCTTCACTTACACTACTAGAAAATTGTAATTTTCGGTCGGATTCACGGTCGGATTTTAGACGGAATTTGGACACTTTTCCCACGGATTTTGGACGGACAATTAATTTCAGACGGATTTCAGACGGAACATCCCCCGTCCGAAAAAGCCCCGTTGCAAATTAAAAATTCTGTCCGAAATTCAGTCTGTAATTAGTTCCAGACATATTTCGGACAGATTTCGGACAAACACAAAAATCTAAATTTTGGTTATATTGGCTTAATTTCGGATGAATTTCAGACGGATTCAATATTGCTATTCATGCAAATTCTGGATGGATTTCAGACGAATTTTATGATAATAGTTTGGACAGATTTCCCACGGATTAGATAATCATATTTAAATAATATTTTTTGATAAACAAATCATGTTTGTTAATAAAAAATGGCCAAACTTAAATAATTATGCATACCAAATTAGGTACCTGAACTTGGAATCTAATATAATATAATAAAAAATAATTATTATTAAGATACCACTCTAGACAATTATCAAGCTTCAAATAAACAAAAACACAAAGTATCTTGAAATACAAGAATGATATATTAAGATTCAAAGCATTAAAATATCATTACAAACATCAAAGACATAATTTTATTCCTCATTGTTACTTTGATCACTAAACTCTTCATCTTCATCTAGCACATCATCCATCATCTCCTCCTCATCATCATATCATCGTCGTTGTCATCTAATCATCGTCGTCATTGATTAATTAGTGGCCACCATCATAAACGAGAAGGATGTTACTATAATCAAATAAAAGATAGTGAGTCCTTCCGAGAAAGCATTCATCACACTGTAACAAGATAATAGACATTATAACTAATTTAAATAACAAGATAGAAAATATGGATATTCAAACCATTTGGCTTGTACTCACATAATGGACACCATCACATTAAGATACTCTCTACTTTGAAACATGCTCGCTTATCAATTGGCAACACATGACAAGACAAAATGTTCAATTTTTTTCTCTTCCAAATTCATAACTTTCATATAAGACCACAATAATAGTGAAATGCAACATGGTTGCAAGCTGAATCAAATGCAACATCATCAAATTTTTCAATTTTTTGATCAAAAGTACCTATTTTAAGTACATCAATAAAGCTGCCAATAATGAAACTTAATGTTTAAGCATGTAACTATGAAATATATATCAGCAACTGGAGCTTATGGTCATAAATAAATGGTCAGAATGATGCATCAGGTCCAAAATAAGAGTGAAGACACTAGGATCACACTTGGTTTATGACTACTACTAGAAAAGTTTCCTTTGATTTATAGACAAACCATAGAAGCTTACTTTGTAGGGTAGTTGTAGTATATATGGCGTCACTTTAAGTATCAATGGCCTCTTTTTCAGCTTTCCCACAGCTAAGTTTCTTGATATGCACCTTGCCTAGCATTCTCAGCCTTAACCATAGCCTGTTCAAGTTGATCGTAGAGAGTATCCAACCATTCCTTCATCATGTTTCAATCACAATATTAAAATCATTATCATAAAGCTTGGGTATTCAAACTATTAACCAATGCAAATTTTGAAAGTCAAACTATCTCTTCATCAATTTCAAAAGTCAACAAGAAATATCCACATTCTCCTTAGCAGACAAGATTAAAAGAATATGTATATGCTGTTTTTTTTTTTACCAAGTATGTTAATTGGTTACAACTCTTAGTCAAACTATCTCATTATGTTTGCAGCAGAAAGAACTCCCCCCAAAAGGCGTATCTAACAACCACATAGCTGAACCTTAAAGACTCACATTGAAAACTCACTTCCCAACCATACAGAAGGCTGCATACAGGTTTATCAGACAAACACATATGTGCATAACACCCACCCAAAACAGAACATACCAGTAAAAAACCTAAAAACAGAAAAACCAGCAAACAGACAACAAACAGACCAGTAAAATGGCTATAAACAGAAACCAGCAGCAACCAAACTAAACCCCATAGTGACTAGCTTCTCCATGTGTTTAAGCTTAGGTACAACTTGTTATGACCTTCCCTTTGATGTCACAAATATAGTTAACAAAACTCCAATGGACATGGGAGAAAATAAAAACTGCAACAATATTTCACCATATCCAAAATTAAAATAACAAACAAGCATATGATTAATGATTGAGAGGGGGTATGGGATTTCTTCATGTTTTTGGTTGATAGGTTAGCTCGGGGCCTTAGGAAATTATCCTTTTTTCCTAAGAGCTAAACTCATACATTTATGTCTTATCTCTTCACTTTGGTATTCCACTATCAATTTTCAATCAATAAAACAGTATTCCTGTTCATTAGAAGGATTGAATCATATCAGGAACGCACTTGAGACAAATAGCACACCAAAAGAAGGAATGTCTCCTGGAAATCTAGCTTCGTATGCAATAAACAGTCATGCTTGCTAAACATCCCCCAAGGACTATGTTGATCCTTAAAAATGATAATCTACTCGAATAAGACCATTAACTACAAAAATCAACTCTACTTATGAGTTATGACTAAAAAATGCAAATAAAATTGTTCTGTTTTCGCACACCAAAAAAAAAAAATTCGCTCTGTTTTCTAAGGTGGGACTCTCACACTCTACAACACCCTAGCGCCAGTATCACCAAACTGTAAATTGCTATAAGATGTGAAAACAAAAATATCACACAGCATATAACCCATACTTAAATCAATAAAGCAGAATTATGACTGTAGTTTATATATATTACTGCATTTTTTTTAAAAATAGATTACCAACCAGTTCAATCAAATATTTATTCAGCTTTGCAAACTGAGGAGCCATCCGTTGATTCAATTCAGACAGTAAAAAGGTGGGCTCTGGATCCAAGAATCTAAGAGCAAAAAATATACAAAAAATATATTAGGAATCAAAATGAATAAAAAATTTAAAAAAAATTAGGGAAACAAATTTAGTAATAGCAATTACTCTTCAATATCCTTTTTGTTAGTCACAAGGTCCATTTTTGTGACGATATTAACATGAGGTAATTCAAGTTGAATCATTGCAGAAAGGGATGCCATGCATCCACTTATAAATTTGGTCACATATGTCATGAACTCGCAATGTTCTAAACATATTAGAGTCAACAAAGATAATAAGAACAACAATAATTAGAAGTATGAAGGAATGTGAGAGTAATTAGCCTAAAAGGAAAGCATGGCTGAAGCAAAATTGTCACAAACCTGTGAATCGAGTAAGTACACAGCACAAACATTAAAATTTTTACGTTTCAAATGTTCCACGAAATTTCGAAGCACTGGCACGTGTGAATAAAGTTCTATCTGACCTGCAAAACATCACAAGGCTCTGTTAATTTATCTCAAATTTGTCAGATTAGCTCCAATAGAAAATTGGGTCTTGCTAACGAGTACCCTAAGGACATTATTTAAGGAAACCATACAAGGTAAGCTTTCATTGAAAAGCTAAGTATTTCCCTTCCCACTGTATTGATTACACTACTTTCCATAAAAACTTACTTTTTTAGATTCCTTAAACAATGCCCTTAGAGCATTCTTTAGCATTTGCCTAGAAAATTTTATAAACAAGTATAAGAAAAAAAATTAGGCTAAACAAACAAGCCAAGCAACTGTTTTGTTCTTATATTTTTTTAGGTGTACACAATTCATAAGAATGTAACTGTTATAGTTTGAAGGACATAATTTAATGTATGCACTAATTGCATTATATTACCCGTTCGGATTTTGGGGTCTCACATGCTTGTGAATTGTGATTGCATTTTATACAAATATATTATCAGCTCACAATCAAAAGTTTCATATAGTTGTAATCTTTAAATAATAATAATTATACATATACATATAAAATATAATCAGGATAAGAGATCAGTATGAATACCAGGGCAGTCAAAAACCAAATAATCATCATCTAAATAATTGTCCAGTTCGTCAGTGAAAAGGAGGAACAGAGAAACAGATAGAGGTAATTTATTATAGTAAACACAATCTCTACCTAAGGCAGCCTGACGTAAACAATGGTGCAGAATTACTGTTTCAGATAATATTGTAAAGATATACAACAGAAAAATTTTAAAAACTGATGAAAAGGATACTCCATGCAATATATAAGACCACCATTAGGACCTAATCCAAGTTCCTCCATAACATCATCCAGCGAAATGAGTTCCCTTATATCTGCAAGCATCTCAAAGCAATACAATCAAGCTCCACAAAACCAAACAGCCAAACCCACAAAAAAAAAAAAACTGACCACACAGCAATTCTATTTACCCATCGTAATTACAGATTGAACATTTTACCTTCAAATTGCATATTGAACTTCTTATCTTCAAGCAAATCTTGTCTTCAAATTGCAGAACCCTCACCTTCAAATCTTACCTTCAAATCGCAACCTGAGAGAGAGAACGTAAGCGATGGAGAAAGAGAGAAAGATTGAAATCTGAATTCAAAAGCTAGGGTTAGGGTTTGGGAAAATTTGGGGATTCTTGAAATTAGATAAAGTGAGAAAATCACTCACCCAACCAAGAGGAAGAAGGAGACGTGGTGGCTGAAGATGGTGGCGACGGCAGCGGCGCGACGACAGCATCAACGTTCCAGAAGCAACCATGACGGAAACAGCTTCCTAACAGCTCACCAACCTGACATAAAGTGAGGTTGTCGTCCTCTCCACTCCATGCGGTGGTGGACGTTGCTCCACGACGGCTCACTTGACTCACCGTGGCGGAGAGCGTTTCCAGGCAGCTGAGGAACGAACCAGGCACAACAGGGACGCGGGTTGGAGCAGGGCAGACAGGACGCGGTGGTTGAACTGCTCCGGCGGCGGTGCACGCGTCGCGACGGCACGGAGCTGGGCTGGCAGGGGCTGGGTGGCGATTCTGGTCAAGAGAGAGAAGAAAGAAGTTTGGGTTGTAGAGGAAGAAGACGATTGAGCAGCAAAAATAGGAAAGAAAATAGTGGGGGTGTCGTGAGAAAAGGAGGGGTGCGACTAGCAATTTAATAAAAATCAGTTTTTAATAAAATATGTTATAAAAAATGATAAATCCGTGTGAAATCTGTCTCAAATTTTCGGACAGATTTCAGACGGATGGTTAAAAAGACCCAAGAATAAAAAATGAAACCGATCCGTGCGAAATCCGTCCGAAATGTTCATAAAATTTCATACAGAAACATTTTCGTCCGAAAATTCTGTCTGAAAATACAAGTTTTCTAGTAAATCCGTGTGAAATCTATCTCAAATTTTCGGACAGATTTCAGACGGACGGTTAAAAGACCCAAGATTAAAAAATAATGAAACCAATCCATGTGAAATCCGAGGGAAACATTTTGGCGCGTTATGGGAGCGAAAGTTTGGGACAAAGTAGAGACGAATTTGAGACAGAATCTCATTGAAAATTACATTCGTCTCAAATCCGTCCGAAATGTACATAAAATTTCATACGGAAACATTTCCGTCCGAAAATTCCGTCTGAAAGTCCAAGTTTTCTAGTAGTGTTAAATGGGCCTAACTTACTCATCTTAAGCCCAATTAAGGTCTATGATACCTTGTTGGAAAACATATTCAGAGGCCCTTAATTTGGTCTTGTGTTAGGTCAGGATTAATAAGCATAAATAGCAGGTTACAGTCGAACAAGCCAGAGAGAGACGGAAATTAGATAACTTTTACAACCATTGTTTTTGCTTTTACATTATCGGGCTTAATTGCTAAACATTGTTAATTTTCGGATTTTTCACTCATGCAGACCTTGTTGCCTTGTACAGAGCATAACTAGAGCTACAGATATCGGATTTTGGTGATCTTGCAGTCCCTAGAAAGATAAGGAAGAGACCTACAATTTCAGGTTTCCCAAGAATTGTCAAATTATGCCAAAATCAAGGCTAAATTGGGTCCCGAGTTCTCTGGCGCAGATCAGTGCGCAGTCCATGATGGTCCTTCACTTAAATGGGCCTAACTTACTAATCTTAAGCCCAATTAAGGCATATGATACCTTGTTGGAAAGCTTATTGAGAGGCCCTTAATTTGGTCTAGGATTAGGTCAGGATTAATAAGCATAAATAGCAGTTTACAGCCGCACAATCCAGAGAGAGACAGAAATTAGACAACTTTTACAATCATTGTTTTTGCTTTTACATTATTGGGCTTAATTGCTAAACATTGTTAATTTTCGGATTTTTCACTCATCCTGACATATTGCCTTGCGCATAGCATAACTTGAGCTACATATTTCGAATTTTGGTGATCTTGCTGTCCCTAGAAAGATAAGGAAGAGACCTACAATTTCAGGTTTCACAAGAATTATCAAATTAGGCCAAAATCAAGGCTAAATTGGGTCCCGAGTTCTCTGGCCCGGATCAGTGCGCAGCCCATGATGTTCCTTCACTTAAATGGGCCTAACTTACTCATCTTAAGCCCGATTAAGGCATATGATACCTTGTTGGAAAGCTTATACAGAGGCACTTAATTTGCTCTCGGGTTAGGTCAGGATTAATAAGTATAAATAGCAGTTTACAGCCGTACAAGCCAGAGAGAGACGGAAATTAGACAACTTTTACAATCATTGTTTTTGCTTTTACATTATTGGGCTTAATTGGGCTTAATTGCTAAACATTGTTAATTTTCGTTTTTTCACTCATCCTGACCTTGTTGCCTTGCGCAGAGCATAACTAGAGCTAAAGATATCAGATTTTGGTGATCATGCTGTCCCTAGAAAGATATGCAAGAGACCCACAATTTCAGGTTTCACAAGAATTGTCAAATTAGGTCAAAATCAAGGCTAAATTGGGTCCCGAGTTCTCTGCCGTGGATCAGTTGTGATCCATGATGTTCCTTCACTTAAATGGGGCAAACTTACCAATCTTAAGCCAAATTAAGGCATATGATACCTGCTTAGAAAGCTTATTCAGAGGCCTTTAATTTGGTATTGTGTTAGGTCATGATTAATAAGCATAAATAGCAGGTTACAGGCTCACAAGCCATAGAGAGACGGAAATTAGAAAACTTTTACAATCATTGTTTTTGCTTTTACATTATCGTGCTTAATTGCTAAACATTGTTAATTTTCCGATTTTTCACTCATGCAGACCTTGTTGCCTTGCACTGAGCATAACTAGTGCTACAGATATCTGATTTTGGTGATCTTGCAGTCCCTAGAAAGATAAAGAAGAGACCTACAATTTCAGGATTCCCAAGAATTGTCAAATTTGGCCAAAATAAAGGCAAAATTGGGTCCCGAGTTCTCTGGCGCGGATCAGTGCTCATTCCATGATGTTCCTTCACTTAAATTGGACCGACTTACTGATCTTAAGCCCAATTAAGGAATATGATACCTTGTTGGAAAGCTTATTCCGAGGCCCTTAATTTAGTATAGGATTAGGTCATGATTAATAAACATAAATAACAGTTTACAGCCGCACAAGCCACAGAGAGACAGAAATTAGACAACTTTTACAATCATTGTTTTTGCTTTTACATTATCAGGCTTAATTGCTAAACATTATTAATTTTCGGATTTTTCACTCATCCTGACCTTGTGTCTTGCGCAGAGCATAACTAGAGCTACAGATATCGGATTTTGGTGATCTTGCTGTCCCTAGAAAGATAAGGAAGAGACCTACAATTTCAGGTTTCATATGAATTGTCAAATTAGGCAAAAATCAAGGCTAAATTGGGAACCGAGTTCTCTGGCGCGGATCTGTGCATAGTCCATGATGTTCCTTCACATAAATGGGCCTAACTTACTCATCTTATGCCCAATTAAGGCATATGAAATCTTCTTGGAAACCTTATTCAGAGGCCCTTAATTTGGTCTAGGTTTATGTCACGATTAACAAGCATAAATAACAGTTTACAGCCACACAAGCCAGAGAGAGACGGAAATTAGACAACTTTTACAATAATTGTTTTTGCTTTTACATTATAGCGCTTAATTGCTAAACATTGTTAATTTATGGATTTTTCACTCATCCTGACCTTGTTGCCTTACGCAGAGCATAACTAGAGCTACAGATATCGGATTTTGGTGATCTTGCTATCCCAAGAAAGATAAGTAAGAGACCTACAATTTCAAGTTTCACAAGAATTGTCAAATTAGGCCAAAATCAAGGCTAAATTGGGTCCCAAGTTCTCTAGCGCGGATCAGTGCTCAGTTCATGATGTTCCTTATATTAAATGGGCCTAACTTACTCATCTTAAGCCTAATTAAGGCATATGATACCTTGTTGGAAAGCTTATTCAGAGGCCCTTAATTTGGTCTAGGGTTAGGTCAGGATTAATAAGCATAAATAGCAGTTTACAGCCGCACAAGCCAGAGAGAGACGGAAATTAGACAGCTTTTACAATCATTTTTTTTGCTTTTACATTATAGGGCTTAATTGCTAAACATTATTAATTTTGGGATTTTTCACGCATCCTGGTCTTGTTGCCTTGCGCAGAGCATAACTGGAGCTACAAATATCGGATTTTGGTGATCTTGCTGTCCTAAGAAAGATAAGGAAGAGACCTACAATTTCAGGTGTCACAAGAATTGTCAAATTTGGCCAAGCCAGAGAGAGACGGAAATTAGACAACTTTTACAATCATTGTTTTTGCTTTTACATTATTGGGTTTAATTGGACTTAATTGATAAACATTATTAATTTTCGGATTTTTCACTCATCGTGACCTTGTTACCTTGCCAGAGCATAACTAGAGCTACATATATCGGATTTTTGTGATCTTGCAGTCCCTAAAAAGATAAGGAAGAGACCTACAATTTCAGGTTTCACAAGAATTGTCAAATTAGGCCAAAATCAAGGCTAAATTGGGTCCCGAGTTCTCTGGCGCGGATCAGTTCGCAGTCCATGATGTTCCTTCACTTCAATGGGCCTAACTTATTCATCTTATGCCCAATTAAGCCAAATGATACCTCGTTGGAAAGCTTATTCAGAGGTCCTTAATTTGGTCCAGGGTTAGGTCATGGTTAATAAGCATAAATAGCAGTTTACAGCCGCCCAAGACAGAGCGAGACGGAAATTAGATAACTTTTACAATCATTGTTTTTGCTTTTACATTATTGGGCTTAATTGGGCTTAATTACTAAACATTGTTAACTTTCGGATTTTTCGCTCATCCTGACCTTGTTGCCTTGCGCAGAGTATAGCTAGAGCAACAGATATCGGATTTTGGTGATCTTGCTGTCCCTATAAAGATAAGGAAGAGACCTACAATTTCAGGTTTCACAAGAATTGTCAAATTAGGCCAAAATCAAGGCTAAATTGGGTCCCGAGTTCTCTGGCGCGGATCAGTGCTCAGTCCATGATGTTCCTTATCTTAAATGGGCCTAACTTACTCATCTTAAGCCCAATTAAGGCATATGATACCTTGTTGGAAAGCTTATTCAGAGGCCCTTAATTTGGTCTTGGGTTAGGTCAGGTTTAATAAGCATAAATAGCAATTTACAGCCGCACAAGCCAGAAAGAGACGGAAATTAGACAACTTTTTCAATCATTCTTTTTGCTTTTACATTATTGGGCTTAATTGGGCTGAATTGCTAAACATTGTTAACTTTCGGATTTTTCATTCATACTGACCTTGTTACCTTTCGCAGAGCATAACTAGAGCTACAGATATCGGATTTTGGTGATCTTGCTGTCCCTAGAAAGATAAGGAAGAGACCTACAATTTCAGGTTTCACGAGAATTGTCAAATTAGGCCAAAATAAAGGAAAAATTGGGTCCCGAGTTCTCTGGCACGGATCAGTGCGCAGTCCATGATGTTCCTTCACATAAATGGGCCTAACTTACTCATCTTAAGCCCAATTAAGGCATATGATACCTTGTTGGAAAGCTTATTCAGAGGCCCTTAATTTGGTCTAGGGTTAGGTCAGGATTAATAAGCATAAATAGCAGTTTACAGCCTCACAAGCCAGAGAGAGACAGAAATTAGACAACATTTACGATCATTATTTTTGCTTTTACATTATCGGGCTTAATTGCTAAACATTGTTAATTTTTGGATTTTTCACTCATGCTGACCTAGTTGCCTCGCACAGATCATAACTAGAGCTACATATATCGGATTTTTGTGATCTTGCAGCCCCTAAAAAGATAAGGAAGAGACCTACAATTTCAGGTTTCACAAGAATTGTCAAATTAGGCCAAAATCAAGGCTAAATAGGGTCCCGAGTTCTCTGGCGCGGATCAGTGCTCAGTCCATGATGATCCTTATCTTAAATGGGCCTAACTTACTCATCTTAAGCCCAATTATGGCATATGATACCTTGTTGGAAAGCTTATTCAGAGGCCCTTAATTTGGTCTTGGGTTAGGTCAGGTTTAATAAGCATAAATAGCAATTTACAGCTGCACAAGTCAGAAAGAGACGGAAATTAGACAACTTTTACAATCATTCTTTTTGCTTTTACATTATTGGGCTTAATTGGGCTGAATTGCTAAACATTGTTAACTTTCGGATTTTTCATTCATACTGACCTTGTTACCTTTCGCAGAGCATAACTAGAGCTACAGATATCGGATTTTGGTGATCTTGTTGTCCCTAGAAAGATAAGGAAGAGGCCTACAATTTCAGGTTTCGCAAATATTGTCAAATTAGGCCAAAATCAAGGCTAAATTGGGTCCCGAGTTCTCTAGCGCGGATCAGTGCTCAGTCCATGATGTTCCTTATCTTAAATAGGCCTAACTTACTCATCTTAAGCCCAATTAAGGCATATAATATCTTGTTGGAAAGCTTATTCAGAGGCCCTTAATTTGGTCTAGGGTTAGGTCAGGATTAATAAGCATAAATAGGAGTTTACAACCGCACAAGACACAAAGAGACGGAAATTAGACAACTTTTACAATCATTGTTTTTGCTTTTACATTATTGGGTTTAATTGGGCTTAAGTACTAAACATTTTTAATTTTCGGATTTTTCACTCATCCTGACCTTGTTGCCTTCCATAGAGCATAACTAGAGCTACAGATATCGGATTTTTGTGATCTTGCAGTCCCTAGAAAGATAAGGAAGAGACCTACGATTTCAGGTTTACAAGAATTGTAAAATTAGGCCAAAAACAGTGCTAAATTGGGTCCCGAGTTCTCTGGCGCGGATCGAGATTGAGTCCATGATGTTCCTTCACTTAAATGGGCCTAACTTACTCATCTTAAGCCCAATTAAGCCATATGATACCTCGTTGGAAAGCTTATTCAGAGGCCCTTAATTTGGTCTAGGGTTAGGTCAGGATTAATAACCATAAATAAGAGTTTACAGCCGCACAAGGCACAAAGAGACGGAAATTAGACAACTTTTACAATCATTGTTTTTGCTTTTACATTATTGGGTTTAATTGGGCTTAATTTCTAAACATTGTTAATTTTCGGATTTTTCACTCATCCTGACCTTGTTGCCTTGCATAGAGCATAACTAGAGCTACAGATATCGGATTTTGGTGATCTTGCTGTCCCTAGAAAGATAAGGAAGAGACCTACAATTTAAGCTTTCACAAGAATTGTCAAATTAGGCCAAAATCAAGGCAAAATTGGGTCCCGAGTTTTCTGGCGCGATCAGTACTCAGTCCAAGATGTTCATTCTCTTAAATGGGCCTAACTTTCTCATCTTAAGCCCAATTAAGGCATATGATACCTTGTTGGAAAGCTTATTCGGAGGCCCTTAATTTGGTCTAGGGTTAGGTCAGGATTAATAAGCATAAATAGCAGTTTACAGCCGCACAAGCCAGAGAGAGACGGAAATTAGACAACTTTTACAATCATTGTTTTTGCTTTTACATTATCGGGCTTAATTGCTAAACATTGTTAATTTTCGGATTTTTGACTCATGCTGACCTAGTTGCCTCGCACAGAGCATAACTAGAGCTTCATATATCGGATTTTTGTGATCTTGCAGTCCCTAAAAAGATAAGGAAGAGACCTACAATTTAAGGTTTCACAAGAATTGTAAAATTAGGCCAAAATCAAGGCTAAATTGGGTCCCTAGTTCTCTGGCACGGATCAGTGCGCAGTCCATGATGTTACTTCACTTGAATGGGCCTAACTTACTCATCTTAAGCCCAATTAAGGCATATGATACCTCGTTGGAAAGCTTATTCAGAGGTCCTTAATTTGGTCTAGGGTTAGGTAACGATTAATAAGCATAAATAGCAGTTTACGACCGCACAAGACAGAGAGAGACTGAAATTAGACAAATTTTACAATCATTGTTTTTGCTTTTACATTATTGGGCTTAATTGGGCTTAATTGCTAAACATTGTTAATTTTCGGATTTTTCCCTCATCCTGACCCTGTTGCCTTGCACAGACCATAACTAGAGCTACAGATATTGGATTTTGGTGATCTTGCTGTCCCTAGAAAGATAAGGAAGAGACCAACAATTTCAGGTTTCACAAGAATTGTCAAATTAGGCCAAAATCAAGACTAAATTGGGTCCCGAGTTCTCTGGCACGGATCGGTGCGCAGTCCATGATGTTCCTTCACTTAAATGGACCTAACTTACTCATCTTAAGCCCAATTAAGGCGTATGATACCTTGTTGGATAGCTTATTCAGAGGCACTTAATTTGGTCTAGGTTTAGGTCAGGATTAATAAGCATAAATTGCAGTTTACAGCCGCACAAGCCAGAGAGAGACGGAAATTAGACAACTATTACAATCACTGTTTTTGCTTTTACATTACTCGGCTTAATTGCTAAACATTGTTAATTTTCGGATTTTTCACTCACCCTGACCTTGTTGCCTTGCGCAGAGCATAACTAGAGCTACAGATATCGGATTTTGGTGATCTAGCTGTCCCTAGAAAGATAAGGAAGAGACCTACAATTTCAGGTTTCACAAGAATTTTCAAATTAGGCCAAAATCAAGGCTAAATTGGGTCCCGAGTTCTCTGGCGCGGATCAGTGCGCAGTCCATGATGTTCCTTCACTTAAGTGGGTCTAACTTACTCATCTTAAGCCCAATCAAGGCATATGATACCTTGTTGGATAGCTTATTCAGAGGCCCTTAATTTGGTCTTGGGTTAGGTCAGGTTTATTAAGCATAAATAGCAATTTACAGCCGCACAAGCCAGAAAGAGACGGAAATTAGACAACTTTTACAATCATTCTTTTTGCTTTTACATTATTGGGCTTAATTGGGCTGAATTGCTAAACATTGTTAACTTTCCGATTTTTCACTCATACTGACCTTGTTACCTTTCGCAGAGCATAACTAGAGCTACAAATATCGGATTTTGGTGATCTTGCTGTCCCTAGAAAGATAAGGAAGAGACCTACAATTTCAGGTTTCACAAGAATTGTCAAATCAGGCCAAAATCAAGGCTAAATTGGGTCCCGAATTCTCTGGCGCGGATCAGTGCGCAGTCTAAGATGTTCCTTCACTTAAATGGGCCTAACTTACTCATCTTAAGCCCAATTAAGGCATATGATACCTCGTTGGAAAGCTTATTCAGAGGCCCTTAATTTGGTCTAGGGTTAGGTCAGGATTAATAAACATAATAGCAGTTTACTGCCGCACAAGCCAGAAAGAGACGGAAATTAGACAACTACTACAGTCATTATTTTTGCTTTTACATTATTGGACTTAATTGCTAAACATGGTTAATTTACGGATTTTTCACTCATCCTGACCTTGTTACCTTGAACAGAGCATAACTAGAGCTACAGATATCGGATTGTGGTGATCTTACTGTCCTTAGAAAGATAAGGAAGAGACCTACAATTTCAGGTTTCACAAGAATTGTCAAATTAGGCCAAAATCATGGCTAAATTGGGTCCCGAGTTCTCACGCGGATCGGTGCCATCCATGATGTTCCTTCACTTAAATAGGCCTAACTTACTCATCTTAAGCCCAATTAAGGCATATAATACCTTGTTGGAAAGCTTATTAGAGGCCCTTAATTTGGTCTAGGTTAGGTAGATTAATAAGCATAAATAGGAGTTTACAACCGCACAAGCCACAGAGAGACAGAAATTAGACAACTTTTACAATCATTGTTTTTGCTTTTACATTATTGCGCTTAATTGCTAAACATTGTTAATTTTCGGATTTTTCACTCATCCTGACCTTGTTGCCTTCCATAGAGCATAACTAGAGCTACAGATATCGGATTTTGGTGATCTTGCTGTCCCTAGAAAGATAAGGAAGAGACCTACAATTTCAGGTTTCACAAGAATTGTTAAATTAGGCCAAAATCAAGGCTAAATTGGGTCCCGAGTTTTCTGGCGCGCATCGGGTGCGATCCATGATGTTCCTTCACTTAAATGGACCTAACTTGCTTATCTTAAGCCCAATTAAGGCATATGATACCTTGTTGGAAAGCTTATTCAGAGGCCCTTAATTTGGTCTAGGGTTAGGTCAGGATTAATATGCATAAATAGCAGTTTACAGCCACACAAGCCAGAGAGAGACGAAAATTAGACAACTTTTACAATCATTGGTTTTGCTTTTACATTATCGGGCTTAATTGCTAAACATTGTTAATTTTCGGATTTTTGACTCATGCTGACCTAGTTGCCGTGTGCAGAGCATAACTAGAGCTTCATATATCGGATTTTTGTGATCTTGCAGTCCCTAAAAAGATAAGGAAGAGACCTACAATTTAAGGTTTCACAAGAATTGTAAAATTAGGCCAAAATCAAGGCTAAATTGGGTCCCTAGTTCTCTGGCACGGATCAGTGCGCAGTCCATGATGTTACTTCACTTGAATGGGCCTAACTTACTCATCTTAAGCCCAATTAAGGCATATGATACCTCGTTGGAAAGCTTATTCAGAGGTCCTTAATTTGGTCTAGGGTTAGGTAACGATTAATAAGCATAAATTGCAGTTTACAGACCGCACAAGAGCCAGAGAGAGATGGAAATTAGACAAACTTTACAATCATTGTTTTTGCTTTTACATTATTGGGCTTAATTTGGCTTAATTGCTAAACATTGTTAATTTTCGGATTTTTCACTCATCCCGACCTTGTTGCCTTTTGCAGACCATAACTAGAGCTACAAATATTGGATTTTGGTGATCTTGCTTTGTCCCTAGAAAGATAAGGAAGAGACCAACAATTTCAGGTTTCACAAGAATTGTCAAATTAGGCCAAAATCAACGCTAAAATTGCTCCCGAGTTCTCCGGCACGGATCTGTGCGCACTCCATGATGGTCCTACACTTAAATGGGCCTAACTTACTCATCTTAAGCCCAATTAAGGCATATGATACCTTGTTGGAAAGCTTATTCAGAGGTCCTTAATTTGGTCTAGGTTTAGGTCACGATTAATAAGCATAAATAGCAGTTTACAGCCGTACAAGCCAGAGAGAGACGAAAATTAGACAACTTTTACAATCATTGTTTTTGATTTTACATTATTGGGCTTAATTGGGCTTAATTGCTAAACATTGTTAATTTTCGGGTTTTTCACTCATCCCGACCTTGATGCCCTGCGCAGAGCATAACTAAAGCAACAGATATCAAATTTTGGTGATTTGCTGTCCCTAGAAAGATAAGGAAGAGTCCTACAATTTCAGGTTTCCCAACAATTGTCAAATTAGGCCAAAATCAAGGCTAAGTTGGGTCCCGAGTTCTCTGGCGCGGATCAGTGCGCAGTCCATGGTGTTCCTTCACTTAAATGGCCCTAACTTACTCATCTTATTCCCAATTAAGGCATATGATATCTTGTTAGAAAGCTTATTCACAGGCCTTTAATTTGGTCTAGGGTTAGGTCAGGTTTAATAAGCATAAATAGTAATTTATAGCCGCACAAGCCAGAGAGAGACGGAAATTAAAAAATATTTACAATCATTGTTTTTGCTTTTATATTATTGGGGCTTAATTGGGCTGAATTGCTAAACATTGTTAATTTTCGGATTTTCCACTTATCCTGACCTTGTTGCCTTGCGTAGAGCATAACTTGAGATACAGATATTGGATTTTGGTGATCTTGCTGTCCCTAAAAAGATAAGAGACCTACAATTTCAGGTTTCACCAGAATTGTCAAATTATAACAAAATCAAGGATAAATTGGTTCCCGAGTTCTCTTGCACGGATCAGTGCGTAGTCCATGATGTTCCTTCGCTTAAATGGGCCTAACTTACTCATCTTAAGCCCAATTAAGGCATATGATACCTTGTTAGAAAGCTTATTTAGAGGCCCTTAATTTGGTCTAGGGTTAGGTCACGATTAATAAGCATAAATTGCAGTTTACAGCCGCACAAGCCATAGAGAGACGGAAATTAGACAACTTTTACAATCACTGTTTTTGCTTTTACATTACTCGGCTTAATTGCTAAACATTGTTAATTTTCGGATTTTTCACTCACCCTGACCTTGTTGCCTTGGGCAGAGCATAACTAGAGCTACAGATATCGGATTTTGGTGATCTAGCTGTCCCTAGAAAGATAAGGAAGAGACCTACAATTTCAGGTTTCACAAGAATTATCAAATTAGGCCAAAATCAAGGCTAAATTGGATCCCGAGTTCTCTGGCACGGATCAGTGCGCGGTCCATGATGCTCCTTCACTTAAATGGGAATAACTTACTCATTTCAAGCCCAATTAAGGCATATGATACCTTGTTGGAAAGATTATTCAGAGGCACTTAATTTGGTCTAGGGTTAGGTCAGGATTAATAAGCATAAATAGCAGTTTACAGCAGTACAAGCCAGAGAGAGATGGAAATTAGAAAACTTTAACAATCATTGTTTTTGCTTTTACATTATTGGGCTTAATTTGGCTTAATTGCTAAACATTGTTAATTTTCGGATTTTTCACTCATCCTGACCTTGTTGCCTTGCGCAGAGCATAACTAGAGGTACAGATATCGGATTTTGGTGATCTTGCTGTCCCTAGAAAGGAAAGGAAGAGACCTACAATTTCAGGTTTCAATAGAATTGGAAAATTAGTCCAAAATAAAGGCTAAATAGGTCCCGAGTTCTCCGGCACGGATCAGTGCACAGTGCATGATGTTCCTTCACTTAAATAGGCCTAACTTACTCATCTTAAGCCCAGTTAAGGCATATGATACCTTGTTGGAAAGCTTATTCAGAGGCCCTTAATTTGGTCTAGGGTTAGGTCATGATTAATAAGCATAAATAGCAGTTTACAGCCGCACAAGACAGAGAGAGACGGAAATTAGATAACTTTTACAATCATTGTTTTTGCTTTTACATTATTGGGTTTAATTGGGCTTAATTGCTAAACATTGTTAATTTTCGGATTTTTCACTCATCCTGACCTTGTTGCCTTGCATAGAGCATAACTAGAGCTACAAATATCGGATTTTGGTGATCTTGCTGTCCCTAGAAAGATAAGGAAGAGACCAACAATTTCAAGATTCACAAGAATTGTCAAATTAGGCCAAAATCAAGGCTAAATTGGGTCCCGAGTTCTCTGGCGCGGATCGGTGCATAGTCCATGATGTTCCTTCACTTAAATGGGCCTAGCTTACTCATCTTAAGCCCAATTATGGCATATGATACCTTGTTGGAAAGCTTATTTAGAGCCCTTAATTTGGTCAAAGGATAGGTCATTAATAATAAGCATAAATAGCAGTTTACGGCCGCACAAGACAAAGAGAGACTGAAATTAGACAAATTTTACAATCATTGTTTTTGCTTTTACATTATTGGGCTTAATTGCTAAACATTGTTAATTTTCGGATTTTTCACTCATCCTGACTTTGTTGCCTTGCAGCAGAGCATAACTAGAGCTACAAATATCGGATTTTGGTGATCTAGCTGTCCCTAGAAAGTTAAGGAAGAGACCTACAATTTCAGGTTTCACAAGAATTGTCAAATTAGGCCAAAATCAATGCTAAATTCGATCCCGAGTTCTCTGGCATGGATCAGTGCGCAGTCCATGATGCTCCTTCACTTAAATGGGAATAACTTACTCATTTCAAGCCTAAATAAGGCATATGATACCTTGTTGGAAAGCTGATTCAGAGGCACTTAATTTTGTCTAGGGTTAGGTCAGGATTAATAAGCATAAATAGCAGTTTACAACAGCACAAGCCAGAGAGAGATGGAAATTAGACAACTTTATCAATCATTGTTTTTGCTTTTACAATATTGGGCTTAATTTGGCTTAATTGCTAAACATTGTTAATTTTCGGATTTTTCACTCATCTTGATTTTGTTGCCTTGCGCAGAGCATAACTAGAGCTACAGATATCGGATTTTGGTGATCTTGCTGTCCCTAGAAAGGAAAGGAAGAGACCTACAATTTCAAGTTTCAATAGAATTGGCAAATTAGGCCAAAATAAAGGCTAAATAGGGTCCCGAGTTTTCTGGCGTGGATCAGTGCACAGTGCATGATGTTCCTTCACTTAAATGGGCCTAACTTACTCATCTTAAGCCTAGTTAAGGCATATGATACCTTGTTGTAAAGCTTATTCAGAGGCCCTTAATTTGATCTTAGATTAGGTCAGGATTAAAAACCATAAATAGCAGTTTGCCAGCACAAGCTAGAGAGAGATGGAAATTAGATAACTTTTACAATCAATGTTTTTGCTTTTACATTATTGGGCTTAATTGGGACTTAATTACTAAACATTGTTAACTTTCGGATTTTTCACTCATCCCGACCTTGTCTCCTTTGCCTTACGCAGAGCAGAACTAAAGCTATAGATATCGGATTTTTTTTATCTTGCTATCCCTAGAAAGATAAGGAAGAGACCTACAATTTCAGGTTTCACAAGAATTGTCAAATTAGGCCAAAATCAAGGCTAAATTGGGTCCCAAGTTCTCCGGCACGGATTAGTGCGTAGTACATGGTGTTCCTTCACTTAAATAGGCCTACCTTACTCATCTTAAGCCCAATTAAGGCATATGATACCTTGTTGGAAAGCTTATTCAGAGGCCCTTAATTTGGTCTAGGGTTAGGTCATAATTAATAAGCATAAATAGCAGTTTACAGCCGCACAAGCCAGGGATAGACGAAAATTTGACAACTTTTACAATCATTGTTTTTCTTTTACATTATAAGGGCTTAATTGCTAAACATTTTAAACTTTCGGATTTTTCACTCATCATCGACCTTGTCGCCTTGTCAGAGCATAACTAGGGCTACGAGATATCGGATTTTGGTGATCTTGCTGTCCCTAGAAAGATAACGAAGAGACCAACAATTTCAGGTTTTACAAGAATTGTCAAATTAGGCCAAAATCAAGGATAAATTGGGTCCCGAGGTTCTCGCTCGGATCGGTGCGCAGTCCATGATGTTCCTTCACTTAAATGGGCCTAACTTACTCATCTTAAGCCCAGTTAAGGCATATGATACTTTGTTGGAAAGCTTATTCAGAGGCCCTTAATTTGGTCTAGGGTTCGGTCATTATTAATAAGCATAAATTGCAGTTTACAGCCGCACAAGTCAGAGAGCGACGGAAATTAGACAACTTTTACAATCATTTTTTTTTTGCTTTTACATTATTGGGCTTAATTGCTAAACAATGTTAATTTTCGAATTTTTCACTCATCTGGACCTTGTTGCCTTGCGCAGAGCATAACTAGAGCTACAGATATCGGATTTTGGTGATCTTGCTGTCCCTAGAAAGATAAGGAAGAGACCTACAATTTTAGGTGGCACAATATTTGTCAAATTAGGCCAAAATCAAGGCTAAATAGGGTCCCGTGTTCTCTGGCGCGGAGCAGTGTGCAGTCCATGGTGTTCCTTCACTTAAATGGTCCTAACTTACTCATCTTAAGCCCAATTAAGGCATATGATACCTGTTGGAAAGCTTATTCAGAGGCCCTTAATTTGGTCTAGGGTTAGGTTAGGGTTAATAAGCAAAAATAACAGTTTACAGCCGCACAATCTCAAGAGAGTCGAAAATTAGACAACTTTTACAATCATTGTTTTTGCTTTTACATTATCGAGCTTAATTGCCAAACATTGTTAATTTTCGGATTTTTCACTAATGCTGACCTTGTTGCCTTGCGCAGAGCATAACAAGAGCTACAGATATCGGATTTTGGAGATCTTGTTGTCCCTAGAAAGATAAGGAAGAGACCTACAATTTCAGGTTTCGCAAGCATTGTCAAATTAGGCCAAAATCAAGGCTAAATTGGGTCCCGAGTTCTCTGACCCGGATCAGTGCGCCGTCCATGATGTTCCTTCACTTAAATGGGCATAACTTACTCATCTCAAGCCCAATTAAGGCATATGATCCCTTGTTGGAAAGCTTATTCAGAGGCCCTTAATTTGGTCTAGGGTTAGGTCATGATTAATAAGCATAAATAGCAGTTTACAGCCACACAAGACAGAGAGAGACGAAAATTAGACAACTTTTACAATCATTTTTTTGCTTTTACATTATCGAGCTTAATTCCTAAATATTGTTAATTTTCGGATTTTTCACTCATGCTGACCTTGTTGCCTTGCGCAGAGCATAAGTAGAGCTACAGATATCGGATTTTGGTGATCTTGCTGTCCCTAGAAAGATAAGGAAGAGACCAACAATTTCAGGTTTCACAAGAATTGTCAAATTAGGCCAAAATCAAGGCTAAATTTGGTCCCGGGTTCTCTGGCTCGGATCAGTGTGCAGTGCATGATGTTCCTTCACCTAAATGGGACCAACTTACTCATCTTAAGCCCAGTTAAGGCATATGATACCTTGTTGGAAAGCTTATTCAGAGGCCCTTAATTTGGTCTAGGGTTAGGTCGCGATTAATAAGCATAAATAGCAGTTTACAGCCGCACAAGCCACATAGAGATGGAAATTAGACAACTTTTAATGTCATTATTTTTGCTTTTACATTATTGGGCTTAATTGCTAAACATTGTTAATTTTCTGAATTTTCACTCATCCTGACCTTGTTGCCTTCCGTAGAGCATAACTAGAGCTACAGATATCGGATTTTGGTGATCTTGATGTCCCTAGAAAGATAAGGAAGAGACCTACAATTTCAGGTTAAGAATTGTCAAATAAGGCCAAAATCAAGGATAAATTGGGTCCCGAGTTCTAGGGCGCGGATAAGTGCGCAGTCCATGATGTTCCTTCACTTAAATGGCCCTAACTTACTCATCTAAAGGCCAATTAAGGCATATGATACCTTGTTGGAAAGCTTATTCAGAGGCCCTTAATTTGGTCTAGGGTTAGGTCATGATTAATAAGTATAAATACCAGTTTACAGCTGCACAAGCCACATAGAGACGGAAATTAGACAACTTTTACAATCATTGTTTTTGCTTTTACATTGTTGGGCTTAATTGGGCTTAATTGCTAAACATTGTTAATTTTAGGATTTTTCACTCATTCTGACCTTGTTACCTTGCGCAGAGCATAACTAGAGCTACAAATATCGGATTTTGTTGATCTTGCTGTCCCTAGAAAGATAAGGAAGAGACCTACAATTTCAGGTTTCACAAGAATTGTCAACTTAGACAAAAATCAAGGCTAAATTGGGTCCCGTGTTCTCTGGCGCGGATCAGTTCACAGTCCATGATGTTCCTTCACTTAAATGGGCCTAACTTGCTCATCTTAAGCCCAATTAAGGCATTTGATACCTTGTTGGAAAGCTTATTCAGAGGCCCTTAATTTGGTCTAGGGTTAGGTCATTATTAATAAGCATAAATAGCAGCTTACAGCCGCACAAAACAGTGAGAGACGGAAATTAGACAACTTTTACAATCATTGTTTTTGCTTTTACATTATTTTGCTTAATTGGGCTTAATTTCAAAACATTGTTAACTTTCGGATTTTTCACTCGTCCCGACCTTGCTATCTTGTGCAGATCATAACTAGAGCTATAGATATCGGATTTTGGTGATCTTGATGTCCCTAGAAAGATAAGGAAGAGACCTACAATTTCATGTTTCACAAGAATTGTCAAATTAGGCCAAAATCAAGGCTAAAGTGGGTCACGAGTTCTCGGGCGCGGATCAGTGCGCGGTCCATGATGTTCCTTCACTTAAATGGGCCTAACTTACTCATCTTAAGCCCAATTAAGGCATATGATACCTCGTTGGAAAGCTTATTCAAAGGTCCTTAATTTGATCTATGGTTAGGTCATGATTAATAAGCATAAATAACAGTTTACAGCCGCACAAGACAGAGAGAGACGGAAATTAGACAACTTTTACAATCACTGTTTTTGCTTTTATATTATTGGGCTTAATTGCTAAACATTGTTAACTTTCGGATTTTTCAATCATCCTGACCTTGTTGCCTTGCACGAAGCATAACTAGAGCTACAGGTATCGGATTTTGGTGATCTTGCTGTCCCTAGAAAGATAAGGAAGAGACCTACAATTTCAGGTTGAAAAAGAATTGTCAAATTAGGCGAAAATCAAGGCAAAATTGGGTCCCAAGTTCTCTGGCACGGATCAGTGTGCAGTGCATGATGTTCCTTCACTCAAATGGGCCTAACTTACTCATCTTAAGTCCAATTAAGACATATGATACCTTAGTGGAAAGCTTATTCATAGACCCTTAATTTGGTCGAGGGTTAGGTTAGGATTAATAAGAATAAATAGCAGTTTACTGCCGCAAAAGCCAGAGAGAGACGAAAATTAGACAACTTTTACAATCATTGTTTTTTCTTTTACATTATCGGGCTTAATTGCTAAACATTGTTAATATTCAGATTTTTGACTCATTCAGACCTTGAAGCCTTGCGCAGAGTATAACTTGAGCTACAAATATCTGATTTTGGTGATCTTGCTGTCCCTAGAAAGATAAGGAAGAGACCTACAATTTCAGGTTTCCCAAGAATTGTCAAATTATTCCAAAATCAAGGCTAAATTGGGAACCGAGTTCTCTAGCGTGGATCAGTGCGCAATCCATGATGTTCCATCACTTAAATGGGCCTAACTTAATCATCTTAAGCCCAATTAAGGCATATGATACCTTGTTGGAAAGCATATTCAGAAGCCCTTAATTTGGTCTAAGATTAGGTCAGGATTAATAAGCATAAATAGCAGTTTACAGCCGCACAATCCAGAGAGAGACGGAAATTAGACAACTTTTACAATCATTGTTTTTGCTTTTACATTATCGGGCTTAATTGCAAAACATTGTTAATTTTCGGATTTTTCACACATCCTGACCTTGTTGTCTTGCGCGTAGCATAATTAGAGCTACAGATATCGGATTTTGGTGATCTCGCTGTCCCTAGACTGATAAGGAAGAGACCTACAATTACAGGTTTCACAAGAATTGTCAAATTATTCCAAAATAAAGGCTAAATTGGGAACCGAGTTCTCTGGTACAGATCAATGCATAGTCCATGATGTTCCTTCACTTAAATGGGCCTAACATACTAATCTTAAGCCCAATTAAGGCATATGATACCGTGTTAGAAAGCTTATTCAGAGTCCGATAATTTGGTCTAGGATTAATTCAGTATTAATAAGCATAAATAGCAGTTTACAACCACACAATCCAGAGAGAGACGGAAATTAGTCAACTTTTACAATCATTTTTTTTTTTGATTTTACATTATCGGGCTTAATTGCTAAACATTGTTAGTTTTCGGATTTTTCACACATCCTGACCATGTTATCTTGCGCAGAGCATAATTAGAGCTACAGATATCGGATTTTGGTGATCTCGCTATCCCTAGATTGATAAGGAAGAGACCAACAATTACAGGTTTCACAAGAATTGTCAAATTATGCCAAAATCAAGGCTAAATTGGGAACCGAGTTCTCTGGTACAGATCAGTGTACAGTCTATGATGTTCCTTCACTTAAATGGGCCTAACTTACTAATCTTAAGCCCAATTAAGGCATATGGTACCTTGTTGGAAAGCTTATTCAGAGGCCCTTAATTTGGTCTAGGATTAGGTCAGGATTAAGAAGCATAAATAGCAGTTTACAGCCGCACAAACCAGAGAGAGACGGAAATTAGACAACTATTACAATCATTGTTTTTGCTTTTAGATTATCGAGCTTAATTGCTAAACATTGTTAATTTTCGGATTTTTCACTCATCCTGACCTTGTTGTCTTGCGCAGAGCATAATTAGAGCTACAGATATCGGATTTTGGTGATCTTGCTATCCCTAGACTGATAAGGAATAGACCTACAATTTCAGGTTTCACAAGAGTTGTCAAATTAGGTCAAAATCAAGGCTGAATTGGGTCCCGATGTCTCTGGCGCGGATCAGTGCGCAGTCCATGATGTTCCTTCACTTAAATGAGACTAACTTACTCATCTTAAGCCCAGTTAAGGCATATGATACCTTGTTGGAAAGCTTATTCAGAGGCCCTTAATTTTGTCTAGGGTTAGGTTAGGATTAATAAGCATAAATAGCAGTTTACAGCCACACAAGACAGAGAGAGACGAAAATTAGACAACTTTTACAATCATTGTTTTTGCTTTTACATTATCTAGCTTAATTGCAAAACATTGTTAATTTTCGGATTTTTCACTCATGCAGTCCTTGTTTCCTTGCACAGAGCATAACTAGAGCTACAGATATCGGATTTTGGTGATCTTGCAGTCCGTAGAAAGATAAGGAAGAGACCTACAATGTCAGTTTTCCCAAGAATTGACAAATTAATCCAAAATCAAGGCTAAATTTGGTCCCGAGTTCTCTGGCGCGGATCAGTACGCAGTCCATGATGTTCCTTCACTTAAAAGGGCCTAACTTACTAATCTTAAGCCAATTAAGGCATATGATACCTTGTTGGAAAGCTTATTTAGAGGCCCTTAATTTGGTCTAGGATTAGGTCAGGATTAATAAGCATAAATAGCATTTTACAGTCGCATAAGCCAGAGAGAGACGGAAATTAGACAACTTTTACAATCATTGTTTTTGCTTTTACATTATCGGGCTTAATTGCTAAACATTGTTAATTTTCGGATTTTTCACTCATCCTGACCTTGTTGTCTTGCGCAGAGCATAACAAGAGCTACAAATATCGTATTTTGGTGATCTTGCTGTCCCTAGAAATATAAGGAAGCGACCTACAATTTCAGGTTTCACAAGAATTGGCAAATTAGGCCAAAATCAAGGCAAAATTGGGAACCGAGTTCTCTGGCGCGGATCAGTACACAGTCCATGATGTTCCTTCACATAAATGGGCCTAACTTACTCATCTTAAGCCCAATTAAGGCGTATGATACCTTGTTGGAAAGCTTATTCATAGGCCCTTAATTTGGTCTAGGTTTATGTCAGGATTAATAAGCATAAATAGCTGTTTACAGCCGCACCAGCCAGAGAGAGACGGAAATTAGACAACTTTTACAATCATTGTTTTTGCTTTTACATTATTGGGCTTAATTGCTAAACATTGTTAATTTTCGGATTTTTCACTCATCCTGACTTGTTGCCTTGCGCAGAGCATAACTTGAGCTACATATTTCGGATTTTGGTGATCTTGCTGTCCCTAGAAAGATAAGTAAGAGACCTACAATTTCAGGTTTCACAAGAATTGTCAAATTATGCCAAAATCAAGGCTATATTGGGTCTCGAGTTCTCTGGCCTGGATCGGTGCGCAGCCCATGATGTTCCTTCACTTAAATGGGCCTAACTTACTCATATTAAGCCCAATTATGGCATATGATACCTTGTTGGAAATCTTATTCAGAGGCACTTAATTTGCTCTAGGGTTAGGTCAGGATTAATAAGCTTAAATAGCAGTTTACAGCCGCACAAGCCAGAGAGAGACGGAAATTAGACAACTTTTACAATCATTGTTTTTGCTTTTACATTATTGGGCTTAATTGGGCTTAATTGCTAAACATTGTTAATTTTCGGTTTTTCACTCATCCTGACCTTGTTGCCTTGCGGAAAACATAACTAGAGCTACAGATATCGGATTTTGGTGATCTTGTTGTCCCTAGAAAGATAAGGAAGAGACCCACAATTTCAGGGTTCACAAGAATTGTCAAATTAGGCGAAAATCATGGCTAAATTGGGTCCTGAATTTTTTGGCGCGGATCAGTGCGCAGTCCATGATGTTCCTTCACTTACACTACTAGAAAATTGTAATTTTCGGACGGATTCACGGTCGGATTTTAGACGGAATTTGGACACTTTTCCCATGGATTTTGGACGGACAATTAATTTCAGACGGATTTCAGACGGAACATCCCCCGTCCGAAAAAGCCTTGTTGCAAATTAAAAATTCTGTCCGAAATTCAGTCCCAAATTAGTTCCAGACAGATTTCGGACAAACACAAAAATCTGAATTTTGGTTATATTGGCTTAATTTCGGATGAATTTCAGACGGATTCAATATTGCTATTCATGCAAATTCTGGACGGATTTCAAACGAATTTTATGATATTAGTTTGGACAGATTTCCCACGGATTAGATAATCATATTTAAATAATATTTTTTGATAAACAAATCATGTTTGTTAATAAAAAAGGGCCAAACTTAAATAATTATTCATACCAAATTAGGTACCTGAACTTGGAATCTAATATAATATAATAAGAAATTATTATTATTAAGATACCACTCTAGACAAGTATCAAGCTTCAAATAAACAAAAACACAAAGTATCTTGAAATACAAGAATGATATATTAAGATTCAAAGCATTAAAATATCATTACAAACATCAAAGACATAATTTTATTCCTCATTGTTACTTTGATCACTAAACTCTTCATCTTCATCTAGCACATCATCCATCATCTCCTCCTCATCATCATATCATCGTCGTTGTCATCTAATCATCGTCGTCATTGATTAATTCGTGGACACCATCATAAACGAGAAAGATGTTACTATAATCAAATAAAAGATAGTGAGTCCTTCCGAGAAAGCATTCATCACACTGTAACAAGATAATAGACATTATAACTAATTTAAATAACAAGATAGAAAATATGGATATTCAAACCATTTGGCTTGTACTCACATAATGGACACCATAACATTAAGATACTCTCTACTTTGAAACATGCTCGCTAATCAATTGGCAACACATGACAAGACAAAATGTTCAATTTTTTTCTCTTCCAAATTCATAACTTTCATATAAGACCACAATAATAGTGAAATGCAACATGGTTGCAAGCTGAATCAAATGCAACATCATCAAATTTTTCAATTTTTTGATCAAAAGTACCTGTTTTAAGTGCCTCAATAAAGCTGCCAATAATGAAACTTAATGTTTAAGCATGTAACTATGAAATATATATCAGCAACTGGAGCTTATGGTGATAAATAAATGGTCAGAATGATGCATCAGGTCCAAAATAAGAGTGAAGACACTAGGATCACACTTGGTTTATGACTACTACTAGAAAAGTTTCCTTTGATTTATAGACAAACCATAGAAGCTTACTTTGTAGGGTAGTTGTGGTATATATGGCGTCACTTTAAGTATCAATGGCCTCTTTTTCAGCTTTCCCACACCTAAGTTTCTTGATATGCACCTTGCCTAGCATTCTCAGCCTTAACCATAGCCTGTTTAAGTTGATCATAGAGAGTATCCAACCATTCCTTCATCATGTTTCAATCACAATATTAAAATCATTATCATAAAGCTTGGGTATTCAAACTATTAACCAATGCAAATTTTGAAAGTCAAACTATCTCTTCATCAATTTCCAAAGTCAACAAGAAATATCCACATTCTCCTTAGCAGACAAGATTAAAAGAATATGTATATGCTGTTTTTTTTTACCAAGTATGTTAATTGGTTACAACTCTTAGTCAAACTATCTCATTATGTTTGCAGCAGAAAGAACTCCCCCCAAAAGGCGTATCTAACAACCACATAGCTGAACCTTAAAGACTCACATTGAAAACTCACTTCCCAACCATACAGAAGGCTGCATACAGGTTTTTCAGACAAACACATATGTGCATAACACCCACCCAAAACAGAACATACCAGTAAAAAAACCCGAAAACAGAAAAACCAGCAAAGAGACAGCAAACAGGCCAGTAAAATGGCTATAAACAGAAACCAGCAGCAACCAAACTAAACCCCATAGTGACTAGCTTCTCCATGTGTTTAAGCTTAGGTACAACTTGTGATGACCTTCCCTTTGATGTCACAAATATAGTTAACAAAACTCCAATGGACATGGGAGAAAATAAAAACTGCAACAATATTTTACCATATCCAAAATTAAAATAACAAACAAGCATATGATTAATGATTGAGATGGGGTATGGGATTTCTTCATGTTTTTGGTTGATAGGTTAGCTCGGGGCCTTAGGAAATTATCCTTTTTTCCTAAGAGCTTAACTCATACATTTTTGTCTTATCTCTTCACTTTGGTATTCCACTATCAATTTTCAATCAATAAAACAGTATTCCTGTTCATTAGAAGGATTGAATCATATCAGGAACGCACTTGAGACAAATAGCACACCAAAAGAAGGAATGTCTCCTGGAAATCTAGCTTCGTATGCAATAAACAGTCATGCTTGCTAAACATCCCCCAGGGACTATGTTGATCCTTAAAAATGAGAATGTACTCGAATAAGATCATTAACTACAAAAATCAACTCTACTTATGAGTTATGACTAAAACAATGCAAATAAAATTGTTCTGTTTTCGCACACCAAAAAAAAAAATTCCCTCTGTTTTCTAAGGTAGGACTCTCACACTCTACAACACCCTAGCGCCAGTATCACCAAACTGTAAATTGCTATGAGATGTGAAAACAAAAATATCACACAGCATATAACCCATACTTAAATCAATAAACCAGAATTATGACTGTAGTTTATATATATTACTGCATTTTTTTAAAAAAATAGATTACCAACCAGTTCAATCAAATATTTATTCAGCTTTACAAACTGAGGAGCCATCCGTTGATTCAATTCAGACAGTAAAAAGGTGGGCTCTGGATCCAAGAATCTAAGGGCAAAAAATGTACAAAAAATATATTAGGAATCAAAATGAATAAAAATTTTAAAAAAAATTACAAATTTAGTAATAGCAATTACTCTTCAATATCCTTTTTGTTAGTCACAAGTTCCATTTTTGAGACGATATTAACATGAGTTAATTCAAGTTGAATCATTGCAGAAAGGGATGCCATGCATCCACTTATAAATTTGGTCACATCTGTCATGAACTGGCAATGTTCTAAACATATTAGAGTCAACAAAGATAATAAGAACAACAATAATTAGAAGTATGAAGGAATGTGAGAGTAATTAGCCTAAAAGGAAAGCATGACTGAAGCAAAACTGTCACAAACCTGTGAATCGAGTAAGTACACAGCACAAACATTAAAAAAATTTCGTTTCAAATGTTCCACGAAATTTCGAAGCACTGGCACGTGTGAATAAAGTTCTATCTGACCTGCAAAAGATCACAAGGCTCTGCTAATTTATCTCAAATTTGTCAGATTAGCTCCAATATAAAATTGGGTCTTGCTAACGAGTACCCTAAGGACATTATTTAAGGAACCCATACAAGGTAAGCTTTCATTGAAAAGCTAAGTATTTCCCTTCCCACTGTATTGATTACACTACTTTCCATAAAAACTTACTTTTTAGATTCCTTAAACAATGCCCTTAGAGCACTCTTTAGCATTTGCCTAGAAAATTTTATAAACAAGTATAAGAAAAACAATTAGGCTAAACAAACAAGCCAAGCAACTGTTTTGTTCTTATATTTTTTTAGGTGTACACAATTCATAAGAATGTAACTGTTATAGTCTGAAGGACATAATTTAATGTATGCACTAATTGCATTATATTACCCGTTCGGATTTTGGGGTCTCACATGCTTGTGAATTGTGATTGCATTTTATACAAATATATTATCAGCTCACAATCAAAAGTTTCATATAGTTGTAATCTTTAAATAATAATAATTATACATATACATATAAAATATAATCAGGATAAGAGATCAGTATGAATACCAGGGCAGTCAAAAACCAAATAATCATCATCTAAATAATTGTCCAGTTCGTCAGTGAAGCAATCATCCAGGTTATCTTCAAGATGTCTAAATAAAATTATTAAGGCAACAAAATTTCATATCTAATCTTTTAAATAGCTAATAGCTACAGAATGTAAATAAAGGTGAAAAGGAGGAACAGAGAAACAGATAGAGGTAATTTATTCTAGTAAACACAATCTCTACCTAAGGGAGCCTGACGTAAACAATGGTGCAGAATTACAGTTTCAGATAATATTGTAAAGATATACAACAGAAAAAAATTTAAAACTGATGAAAAGGATACTCCATGCAATATATAAGACCACCATTAGGATCTAATCCAAGTTCCCCCATAACATCATCCAGCGAAATGAGTTCCCTTATATCTGCAAGCATCTCAAAGCAATACAATCAAGCTCCACAAAACCAAACAGCCAAACCCACAAAAAAAAAACTGACCACACAACAATTCTAAATACCCATTGTAATTACAGATTGAACATTTTACCTTCAAATTGCATATTGAACTTCTTATCTTCAAGCAAATCTTGTCTTCAAATTGCAGAACCCTCACCTTCAAATCTTACCTTCAAATCGCAACCTGAGAGAGAGAACGTAAGCGATGGAGAAAGAGAGAAAGATTGAAATCTGAATTCAAAAGCTAGGGTTGGGTTTGGGAAAATTTGGGGATTCTTGAAATTAGATAAAGTGAGAAAATCACTCACCCAACCAAGAAGAAGAAGGAGACGTGGTGGCTGAAGATGGTGGCGACGGCAGCGGCGCGACGGCAGCATCAACGTTCCAGAAGCAACCATGACGGAAACAGCTTCCTAACAGCTCACCAACCTGACAGAAAGTGAGGTTGTCGTCCTCTCCACTCCATGCGGTGGTGGACGGTGCTCCACGACGGCTCACTTGACTCACCGTGGCGGAGCGCGTTTCCAGGCAGCTGAGGAACGAACCAGGCACAACAGGGACGCGGGTTGGAGCAGGGCAGACAGGACGCGGTGGTTGAACTGCTCCGGCGGCGGTGCACGCATCGCGACGGGACGGAGCTGGGCTGGCAGGGGCTGGGTGGCGATTCTGGTCAAGAGAGAGAAGAAAGAAGTTTGGGTTGTAGAGGAAGAAGACGATTGAGCAGTAAAAATAGGAAAGAAAATAGTGGGGGTGTCGTGAGAAAAGGAGGGGTGCGACTAGCAATTTAATAAAAATCAGTTTTTTATAAAATATGTTATAAAAATGATGAAGGAAATCTGTCTCAAATTTTATAAAATGGTTAAAAGACCCAAGATAAAAAAATGACCGTCGAAATCCCGAAATGTTCATAAAATTTCAACATTCCCAAATTCGAAAATCCAAGTTTTCTAGTAAATCCGTGTGAAATCTGTCTCAAATTTTCGGACAGATTTCAGACAGATGGTTAAAAAGACCCAAGATAAAAAAAATGAAACCGATCCGTGCGAAATCCGTCCGAAATGTTCATAAAATTTCATACAGAAACATTTGCGTCCGAAAATTCTGTCTGAAAATACAAGTTTTCTAGTAAATCCGTGTGAAATCTATCTCAAATTTTCGGACATATTTCAGACGGATGGTTAAAAGACCCAAGATTAGAAAAATATGAAACCAATCCGTGGGAAATCCGTGGGAAATATTTTGGCGCGTTATTGGAGCAAAAGTTTGGGACAAAGTAGAGATGGATTTGAGACGGAATATCATTGAAAATTACATTCGTCTCAAATCCGTCCGAAATGTTCATAAAATTTCATAGGAAAACATTTCCGTCAGAAAATTCCGTCTGAAAGTCCAAGTTTTCTAGTAGTGTTAAATGGGCCTAACTTACTCATCTTAAGCCCAATTAAGGCATATGATACCTTATTGGAAAGCATATTCAGAGGCCCTTAATTTGGTCTTGTGTTAGGTCAGGATTAATAAGCATAAATAGCAGGTTACAGTCGCACAAGCCAGAGAGAGACGGAAATTAGACAACTTTTACAATCATTGTTTTTGCTTTTACATTATCGGGCTTAATTGCTAAACATTGATAATTTTCGGATTTTTCACTCATGTAGACCTTGTTGCCTTGCACAGCATAACTAGAGCTACAGATATCGGATTTTGGTGATCTTGCAGCCCCTAGAAAGATAAGGAAGAGACCTACAATTTCAGGTTTCCCAAGAATTGTCAAATTAGGCCAAAATCAAGGCTAAATTGGGTCCCGAGTTCTCTGGCGCGGATCAGTGCGCAGTCCATGATGGTCCTTCACTTAAATGGGCCTAACTTACTAATCTTAAGCCCAATTAAGGCATATGATACCTTGTTAGAATGCTTATTTAGAGGCCCTTAATTTGGTCCAGGATTAGGTCAGGATTAATAAGCATAAATAGCAGTTTACATCCGCACAGGCCAGAGAGAGACGGAAATTAGACAACTTTTACAATCATTGTTTTCGCTTTTACATTATCGGGCTTAATTGCTAAACATTGTGAATTTTCGAATTTTTCGCTCATCCTGACCTTGTTGTCTAGCACAGAGCATAACTTGAGCTACAGATATCGGATTTTGGTGATCTTGCTATCCCTAGAAAGATAAGGAAGAGACCTGCAATTTCAGGTTTCACAAGAATTGTCAAATTAGGCCAAAATCAAGGCAAAGTTGGGAACCGAGTTCTTTGGCGCGGATCAGTACACAGTCCATGATGTTCCTTCACATAAATGGGCCTAACTTACTCATCTTAAGCCCAATTAAGGCATATGATACCTTGTTGCACTAGTGCAATAAGTGCTTTTTACGTCAGTTAAAATTGATTTTTTACGTCAGAATACTGACTGACGTAAATACAGCTGACGTTAATAGTTAATATTTTAACGTCAGTTGAGAACTGACGTTAAATATAAAACTATTAACGTCAGTTCTTTAACAAAACTGACATTAATTTTGTACAAATTAACGTCAGTTTTTTAAATAACTGACGTTAAACGTAAAACTATTAACGTCAGTTCTTTAAGACAACGGATGTTAATTTTGTTAAAACTAACGTCAGTTGTTATAAAGAACTGACGTTAAAGGTTTAATTTTAACGTCAGTTGTAATTAACAAGCCGGCGTTAATAGTGTCTTGTATATTTTATAAAATACTATTAACGTCAGTTGTTTGATACAACTGACGTTAATAGGTTTTTTTTTTAATTCAGTTTTAAAATATCACTCCCCTCAGCTATTCCTGCATTCAGTAAATATCCCAGTAACACAGAATATCACACACATTACAGAATTGCAAAGGAAAAATGGAACAATGGGGGGACTTAAAACCAAAATCCATGTATATATATAAATAAATTTTAGTTCAAATGTCTAAAAAACAAAACTACCAATCTAAGGATATATATATACATGTTATTAATTTGTTTCTAAAGTCTAACAAAAAAACTATTTATCTAAGTATTGCGGAGGTATCTTGTCAATTCCTTTTTCAGCCGCATACTTGAAGAAGAATTCAGCGAAGCGCATCCTCAAGTCTCTTAACTCATCTTCTTGAATACGCGATTGGTCGTTAAATGCCTACACACGTTCAAATAATAACAATAACATCAATGCAAGTCATATTCAAAACTATAATATATAATTTAACAAGTTGTTTAAATATTACCTTAATCCATCCATCCGTAATAGATGTGGAGACTATGTTCAGCATATGAAGCATCACATAATAGCCACACGACCACCCGTCAATTTGAAATCGAGACTACCAACAAAATTAATTTCAATGTCAGTTGAATATACATATAAATTAGTAATTATAATATTAATTATTTGATAAATAAACTACCAAACCTTGATGATGTTCCATACAGGATTTGCTTTAGCCTTAGAAGTCCTACTTCTCCTGTTGGCGCAACTTATGCTACTCGCCTTCAACGCGCTATCATAAACAAATAATCATGTCGATCAATTAACAAATTCATATATCATGTGTGTAATAAACTAAAAACAACTGATATTAAAACTTAAATTAAATTTAAGATTAGTTACTTACTTATTTCTGACTTCCACCACCTTCGGTGGCGGATCTTGGTGGAGAGAGCAGAAGAATATGACTCTATGCCTAGACTGGTGAAGTACGAACAACTGCCAATGGCTTTTCATACAGTAGGGAGCCAGATATAATTCTTTCGGATTGTCTCCCAACAAGTTCCCTAAGTATTTACTCAATCCTTCGCCAGCAAAGAAATCGGGCAGAAGGATTGACGGATCTAAGAAACCGTAAACTGATGCAACGCCCTTATCAAGCTGAAGACGATGGAGATACCTAAGATATGAAAAGGTGTGGATGTTAATTACATAATATATATATTGAAATTAAAATAAATTATTAAATGGAAAAATACCAAAATAAATAAGTTATAAAATTAAAATTAACTTACGTGCACCAGAGACTGACAACATTGCTGTTCATCCAGACGTTATTTCTGTAGGCGTTCCCGAGATCGTCACCACAGAAGGTAAATATCCTCTGTTGATCTGGGCGTTCCACCCATCCATCGTGCTCCAATGGACATTCAAAAATCTCAAACGCATAATCCTCACCAAGTGAGAACAAACGAGTGATAGGTGACAGCGACACCGACGTCGACTTGGCCTTCAGTTTAGGAAAAATAAAATAGATAAGTTTTTGATAATTAAAAAAAAAACAAGTAATTATTTGACTAATTTGGACATTAATAATGAATACATACCTTTGTTAACATTTCGAGCTCACGTCGTTTGGTGTCCAACTCAAGCTCACGCCTTTTCATTTCCGACTCATGTTCATGGCGTTGGACTTGAACTCCCCGCTCCCTAGCCGCCAACTCATCGTCCTCCACATGTGGCGCCCTACTAAAACTCTCTTTTGTGCTCACATGTGAAGGGTTGGTATGCCCTACGGTGTCATGGGATGTACCGACGGAGGAAAGCTCTCTCGGCAACCTTTGCTTGAAATCTGGGTTGGATATTAAGCCTTGCACCGGATGTGTTGTAATAGCTGGGTTAGACATGAGGTCTTTGAGTAATGTCGGCCAAAATTGATGCTTCATCGACCACCCTCTTTCGTGAAGCAGACTTGCCATAATATTCTTTGATGGTCACGTTCCCAGGAACACCGAGAACCCGACCAGGATGGTCTTTCTTGCCTAGAGCAGTCATCAAGACGTCCTGCCGTCCAGAAGGGACGAATGCGCCCCGGGAGGATTGTGCTTTAAGATCCATCTACAGTGAAAAAAAATGAAAAAACGTGCAAGTGAAAAGTGTTGCAAATATCTATACAAATATCAATTGAAATCAAGTTAATTATTTACTTACAATCTTATCTGCCACTTCGCGAGTGGCATCAACTTTAAAAGATCCCGTCTTTGTCATGCGGCCGGCTAACCAGACATCCTCGCGGTCGATGTCCGACGGAGGACTTAATGGTGTGCCCTCAGGCACCTCTCCTCTTTCAATCCTAGCAGAGTGCTCTTCCTGCTTCGCCCTCAGCCTATCCGCCATCATCTGCTCGATCCGAGTCTGGTACCCACCCTGAGACATGGTGTGGCGGTGGACGTTCTTTGTTTGATTCTGCCGACCCTTATTTGCCTTAGCCTATTCAAACAAAAACACATAATTAAATACAGTTAAATGATCTATAATAAGCATACAAAATTAACTTAATCAACCAACCTGAAATTCTCCATCCTGTCGACTCCTGGCAAACATATCCCAAGTATCCTGATCAATCCAGGGATAATCCGAGAACATTTTATCAAGCCGCTTCTTCCCAGATACATAGTACCTGGTAAGATCATGCTTGAACCCATTCCAACGCTTTGATGCCATTTTCATACATTTATGACGATGATCCTCGTCATTTGGCACGATCAAGCTACCTACACATTAAATACATAACAACTGGATGGATTATAACTCGGATAATTATCTAATAATGTAAATCAAATGAATGTAAAGGTAAAATACCGTGATAGCCTCCCAAATTTGATCCTTAACGTTACGTTGGAACGTCATTCCGAGTGGTTGTAGTTGATGCTTACGTGCATCCTTGAAGAAACACCCACTTATTAAATTCTTTAGCACGGGGTCCCTGGGCATTTAGATTAGCATCGAAGGACACCTCAAGCTTCTGTCCGCTTTGCCTGTCCTTCTCTAGTTTCTTCAACGAGGTGGCTCCTCTACCCCGTTTCCTATGAGCATGTGATGTCTGTATGGACAAAAAAAATGATAAAATAGAGGGTTGTAACATTATAAACTTACATTAAAAAGAAGGACTAAAGATAGTATATAACATGTAATCTTACACTAGAATCAGGCGTAGGCGTGATCGGGTCCTGCGAAGCCCCCACAGTGTCCTCCCGTGCATGCGGGCTATCCGATTGATCCATATGTATACCTGTTCAGAAACAATATATATGTATTAACATAGGTTATAACTCAAAATAAATACAGATAAGTATAAATAAAAATAACTAGATAGGTCCTGTAGATATACAAAACATCTATCCAATATAAGGACAATACGGGAGATTGAAAACTATAGTTTTTGAAGATTGCCAAGCACTGGTCACGGCCTGGCAGTGATGTCCATCACGGCCGTAACGTGCCAACTGAACCAGAGCCTCACATGCAGAACTGATCACGGCCTAGCCGTGATGAGAATCACGGCCGTGATAGATCAACCAGCAGATCAGTAACATGCACTCAAAACCAAAAATAGAGACATTCCAAACAACTCAAACTCACGGTTTCAAGTTTCAACTACTGAGACTACAGTTTCAACATACACTCAAAACCAAAAATAGAGACATTCCAAACAACTCAAACTCACAGTTTCAAGTTTCAACTACTGAGACTACAGTTTCAACATACACTCAAAACCAAAAATAGAGACATGTGCCCTAAAGACTCACCAGAAATAGGCGCTCGCGTGGTGGTGGGGGGAAGCTCGAGTGGTGGCCAACGTTCGATGTGGTTACTGAGAGCAGAGGGACAAGGAGAGTTAGTGCGCGGGAAGGGGAAAGAGAGATGTCAAGTTATTGCAAAGAATGAGTGGGAAAGACAGAGTTAGGGGTTAAAAGTGTACCTCACGGTGGTGGCGAAGAAGCCCTCGCGGTGGTTGCGGTGGAGATGAGCTCGCGATTAGGGCAGAGTGAGAGTGAGAGTGAGGGTTGAGCGTGATGAAAAGAGAAAAGAGACGTACAGAGAAGTGCAGAAGGCGCGCGGGTGTAAACGTTATAATCAAAATAAAACAACATTTTACGTCAGTTGTTAGTAAAAACTGACGTTAAAGGTCATATATTTAACGTCAGTTGTCTTAAGAAACTGACGTTAAAAAGCACTCACACTTCTAACGTTAGTTGTATTACACAACGGACGTTAAAAGTTTATTAGTTTCTGCAAAAACATTCATTCCTTTGACTACTGTGCTACTTACCCATTCACCTTGTAACCTAATCTTCTTAATGAGCATTAAGTTTTTAAATAAGTTTTCAAGAAAATCAGAATAGCTTAGTAACTTCATCCCCTGCTCCTATAAATAGCTTCCTTCCATCCTTTTAATTTTACGCTTCACAATATGGCTCGCCATAGAGATTAACTTCATCACTCTTTCTTCCTATGCCTAGACTCAAAGATCTTTGTCTTAATGGTCAAACAACTTCACGAGGTTGTGTAAATCACATAACATGGATGGTAAGGTTGGGTGAATCACGTAATGTGATTCTCTCACTTTATTTCATCCCCGTCATCCCTTTCACTTTGCTTTGGAAGCAAGTGACTGTGGATTCAAGATGATGCATCAAGGAATTCCAGTGAAGAAGAAAGATGCAAAGATCCATTTCACTTTGCTTTCGCTGCTAGTGACTGAGGATTTACTTTGCATCATGGAATTCAAGTGAGGGAGGTGATGCATCCATTGGAGTTTCTGATGACAGGACTGAGAAGAAAATGATGTTGAAGCAGAAACTTTTTTATATTTTAGGGCTATGTTGTAGAAATTTTTTGTCTTTTAATCATGTAATTTTAACTTATGAATCGCTTCAATGAGATACGATTTGATTATACATATAACTTGTTTTATGTTAAGTGTTTATTTATTTTAATTTGCACAAGAATTTGTTTACTAATTCAAGCTAATTAATAAAAATTAAAAATAAACTTGTTTAAAAAAAAGGTTTAGAAATAAACTTCACTATATAGAGTGATCTGCGTTAAGAGGGACAACGGGGACATGACAACCAATGAAATGAGTTTCATAATTATTTACGTCAGTTATTTATAGAACTGACGCAAATAGTGATTTAATATTTACAAACTGCCACCACCTCATTTTTAACGTCAACTTAATTTATGACTGCCAAGTTCTCGTATATTAATTACATTATTTCCAATATTCATTCTGCACGTTTATAATATATAGGATTATTTACGGCAGCTATTTATTTAACTGAAGTAAAAATCACACTTTTAACGTCAGTTGTATAAAAAACTGACGTTAACAATAAATATTTTTTATTTTAAAAACACTTTTAACGTCAGTTTTTTTAAACAAGTGACGTTAAAAGTGTATAGATATCTGCAAAAACATTCATTCCTTTGACTACTGTGCTACTTACCCATGCACCTTGTAACTTAATCCTCTTAATGAGCATTAAGTTTATACATAAGTTTTGAAGAAAATCAGAATAGCTTAGTAACTTCATCCCCTGCTCCTATAAATAGCTTCCTTCCATCCTTTTAATTTTCGGCTTCACAATATGGCTCTGCCATGGAGATTAACTTCATCACTCTTTCTTCCTATTCCTAGACTCAAAGATCATTGTCTTAATGGTCAAACAACTTCTGAGTTTGTGTACATCACGTAACATGGGTGATAAGCTTGTGTAAACCACGTAATGTGAGTTGCTCACCTTATCATCCTTCCGGAGAATCAACTGCTGGAGGGCGAATCAGGTGCTCGGGCGTCACAGTTCCAAAACCTCAGCTTTGGCAGCAAGTGACCGTCATGGAAGTCTCTAGAACCACTGCCTTTGCTTGAAACAGATCTAGTGCACCTGTTTTCTGGGTCTTAAAGGATGCAAGTGACTGTTCCAAGATCTAGTGCACCCTTCGGAGTATAGTTTTCCCTTTGGCATATTTCATAAAACTCTCTGATGGGATGTAGCTTTAATGTTTAGGATTTTAAACCCTTTCAATGTAACTTTTTATAGGATTTTAAACCCTTTCAATCTTCTCGTATCGATCAGTATTACACTTCATGAATGAGATCCGGTTTGGGTTATTGATTCAACTTATACTTCGCACATATATTTTAGTTTTCAAAACAGAAACACAAAACATCAAAGCAATTGTGAAACTGAAACTTTGAGGAAGGCAATGCGGAAAGGTACGTATACTAGATAAAAAAATTATTAAAATAACCTTTAACGTCTGTTGATGTAAGGACTGACGTTAAAAGTGAAGTGACTCACTTTTAACGTCAGTTCTATAAAGAACTGACGTTAAAACGTTCACCATTAACGTCAGTCGTTTATTGAACTGGCGTTAAAAGTTAGTCACTTCACTTTTAACCGCAGTCATTAAAACAACAGACTTTAAAATTGAATTAATGAAGTCTGATATTTACAAAACTGCCACCCCCCCTTTTTAACGTCTAGTTTTTGTTTAACTGACATAAATCTTTACCGTCTAATGTATATTTTCCACTAGTGTTGGAAAGCTTATTCAGAGGCCCTTAATTTGGTCTTGGTTTATGTCAGGATTAATAAGCTTAAATAGCAGTTTACAGCCGCACAAGCCAGAGAGAGACGAAAATTAGACAACTTTTACAATTATTGTTTTTGCTTTTACATTATTGGGCTTAATTGCTAAACATTGTTAATTTTAAGATTTTTTCACTCATCCTGACATATTGCCTTGCGCAGAGCATAACTTGAGCTACATATTTCGGATTTTGGTGATCTTGCTGTCCCTAGAAAGATAAGGAAGAGACCTACAATTTCAGATTTCACAAGAATTGTCAAATTAGGCCAAAATCAAGGCTAAATTGGGTCCCGAGTTCTCTGGCCCGGATCCGTGCGCAGCCCATGATGTTCCTTCACATAAATGGACCTAACTTACTCATCTTAAGCCCAACTAAGGCCTATGATACCTTGTTGGAAAGCTTATTCAGAGGCACTTAATTTGCTCTCGGGTTAGGTCAGGATTAATAAGTGTTGACGAATCTGGGCAAGTATACCCAGTCGTGCAAGTAATACGGTGGTGAGACCGTTTATCGTTCCCACGAGGACTGATACAAGTACTAGCACTTACCGAATCAATCACTATCTAAGCGGATTCTTAGATTGAAGGAAGTTATATACTAACAAAAGCTAAAACTAACCAAACAAAAAGAATAAGTTCTTTGAGGAATTTTATCAAACAGTTGAAGTGCAGAAAATTGGGTTTTCAAATATGATAAAAGGAGCTGGGATTAGGTTCACTAAACTTCATCCCCATGCAATGACATGACTAATAAACAGTTTCTACTTCAATTATGACAATCAATCCACTAAATTACTCAAGCCCCGATTCCTCGGATGACAAGAGCCTAAATCCACTAATAGGCCCTAATTCCTTAGGTGTCCTAGATTAATGAATTTGCATTAAGATTAGGGATTACACGATTGCTAATAAACCTAGTTCCATTCCTAGATACAAGGCTTACTAGGTGATTAATCTCAATTCCGGTTTTAACACGAATTTTCCAATTGCATATCAAAACACTAATCAAGTCATGGGGGTGCTAGCCACAACAAGCATTAAGCACAGAAATCAATCACTCAATAACAAAGCAAAAACTGTATTACAAGATTAAATCAAATACATGAGAATTCAGAAATAGCTACCCTAACCCCAACAATGGAGGTTTAGCTACTCATGTTCATAGCCACAACCAAAGAGATATAGAAGAAGGAGAGAAGGGATTCCATGGAGGCAATCCTCAGCAGCTGCCTCTGATTCAAAGAGCCTTTAGGGTTTCCAAAACTCGTAGCCTCCAAAAATCTCCAAGATTCTTTTCCATTCTGCCCTAAAACAGCTTATAACAGGGGTTCTGAGTTTCGCACGCTCGCGGGGCGAGACGTGGCTCGCGAGGCGAGTATTAAAATCTGGTCTTTAGAGATTGGATCTCTCGCGAGGCGAGGCAGTCACTCTCGAGGCGAGACAGAAAGAGTCCTCTCATTACGCCCGTGATGAGTATCAGGGCCTGGGCGTGATTGCTTCTGGTTTCCAGGCTCGCGAGGCGAGACATGGTTCGCGTGGCGAGACCGAAAGACTGACTGTTGCTGTTCAACTGGACTTCAGGCTCGCATGGCGAGCTCCAGAATCTCGGGGCGAAGCTCCAGAATTCTGTTTGGCTCAATTTCTTCTCTTTTCAGGCTCTGTCTTCATCCAAGCTCCACCATGGCTATTCTTGAGCATTTTTCCTTGAATTCCTGCAAAACAACACCAAGAAACCGCTTCACCCGTTCCAAGGGAAAAACTAATAAAAACCAAATAAAGAATGCCTAATCTATATGCAAAATGCATGCAAAAGTGTACAAGAAACATGATGTAAAATCACACTATCAAATCACCCCAAGCTTATTCAATTGCTTTTCCTCAAGCAATCACTAAGGCCAGAAGATCAAACTACTCAAAGCATGGATAATGAACCAAGAACCCGAGTAAATACTAATCCAAGTAACAAGCATTTCAAACAATTCAGCAAGAGACAGTCAATTCAAGTCTAATTAGAGGCTTAGGTTCCTAGACTCATATTCTCACTGATTCGGGCACTCTTTCTCACCTGAAAATCACCCCAAGCTTGTTCATTTGCTTGGCTCTCTTTCTTCCTCACTCAAGTGTTTAGGGGTATGTGACAATTCTCTTCATTTTCCTCAAGGAATGACATCTACCATAGGCTTGACTATCAACCAAATCTCTACTTTATTAATGAAAACAATTTAGAATCAAGAGGTCTTTTACTTGGTTGTAACTGGGCCATGGGATTTATTGTTAGGTGGGGCAATCAAGAAAGGGACATTTCAAAAGGCTACACAAAACATTAACATTGCAAATCATGACACCTTCTAAAATACCCTTTTTGGGTTTCGATTCACTTTTGCCACCTTTCTTTCTTTCTTTTCATTTTATCTCTCAATTCTTTTTGTTATCCCCTTCTCTATGTATTTTCTTTTTCTTTTGTTTTTCTTTTGTTTGGAGAAGGGGAGGTTTTTCAACTCAAGAGAAATGATTTTCTGATTCTTTCATCCCAAACTTTTTCAACAACCTTTTTCACCCTTTTTGTAATACTTTAGAAGGTATCCTATCCAGCATATTCATCAAAACATTTCAAGGTACCAAGAAAAGTATTTTCTTCTTTCAGGCTCAAAATTGGGCAACTAAGGGGTAGCATTTAGTCATTCAAAGCTCAGAAGGACGGAAAAATACTTATTGCCTCAATCATTTTCAAAAATGTTTTCAAAAATTTTTAAGCTTCAAAATGGTTTCAAGTCAAGTTCTAGAGAAATGCAATCCAAGAGGAATAACACTCTAACATAAAGAATGGGGCATATTTAGTGAGTACCCCTTTTGGCTCAAAATCTCACATTTTAGTGGTTCAGAAATCAATGAGAAACATAAATCTTCAGAATCCTATGCTAATTATCAACTATCACAGATTATCTCAAGCATTTTCATTTGCAGCCTTATCACAAGAATAAAGAAAATTGGGTTCAACAATTCACTATCTCAAATTATTTGGCACTTAGTTCTCACAATTGGATGCAAATTTCAAGCAAGGGGCAATCTAATCATGTGAACATGCAAAGTTATCATGCAAAACTATATGAATGCAACATGAACAAATGCAAAAATACCCCTACCCCAAGCTTAATGATTTACATTGTCCCCAATGTAAACAATCAAGATGGAGAGGGGAAAGAAAAATTGGAATGACTTACCGAGGCGGTGGCAGGTGTTGACTTTGCTTTTTCTTGTCTTCTTGCTCTTCCCTCCTTCCTTCTTACCCTGAAAACACTTAACAAACCTATAAATCCATGATATTTTCCTCTTGATCTTCTCAAATTATTCAAGAGGGAAAAATCAAAAACAAAAGGAAAATAAAAAGAAAACTTGGGTTGCCTCCCAATAAGCGCTTCTTTAACGTCACTAGCTTGACGGATAGGTGACCTCAAGGATCTTGAAGGCGCACAGCTGAGACCAATCTCTCGATGTCACCACCCAAGTAGGCCTTAAGTCTTTGGCCATTGACTTTGAAGGTCCTTTTTGAACTAGGATCCTCCACTTCCACAGCTCCATGAGGTGAAACTTCCTTGACAATGAACGGTCCCGACCACTTAGACTTCAACTTGCCCGGAAACAATCTCAGCCGGGAATTGAACAGTAAAACTTGATGTCCCGGCCGAAATGTTTTCATCACGATCTTCTTGTCGTGGTAGGTCTTGACTCGCTGCTTGTAAATGGCTGCATTCTCATATGCATTAAGGCGCATCTCCTCTAACTCATGCAGCTGATTCACTCTTTTCTCACCCGCCAGAGTGGCATCAAAATTCAAGAACTTCATAGCCCAAAAGGCTCGATGCTCCAACTCTACGGGCAGATGACATGTCCTTCCATAGACCATTTGAAACGGGGATAACCCCACATAAGTTTTCAGTGCAGTCCGGTAGGCCCACAAGGCATCGTCAAGCTTCTTGGCCCAATCTTTCCTTGAAGTGGCCACAGTCTTTTCCAAAATTCTCTTAATCTCCCTGTTGGAGACCTTCGCTTGTCCATTTGTTTGCGGATGATATGGGGATGCCACCTTATGCCTCACATCATACTTTTCCAGAACATTTCCCAGTTGTGAGTTGCAGAAGTGGGATCCTCCATCACTTATAAGAACCCTTGGGACACCAAACCGGGAAAAGATATTCTTCTTGATGAACTTGATCACTGTGTGGGCATCATTCTTCTGTGTTGCAATTGCCTCCACCCATTTGGAAACATAGTCCACCGCCACCAAGATATATTGATTGGAGAATGAAGGTGGAAGTGGACCCATAAAATGAATGCCCTAATAGTCAAATACTTCTATCTCCAATATACTCTGCAGTGGCATCTCATCTCTTTTGGAGATATTCCCGGTCCTCTGGCACTTGTCACAGCTCTTCACATGATTGAAAGAGTCCTTGAAGATTGAGGGCCAAAAGAAACTAGATTGGAGGACCTTAGCAGCTGTCCTATCCCCATTGTAATGCCCACCATATGGAGAGTTATGGCAATGCCACAAAGTCTTCCGTGCTTCCTCCTGACTAACACACCTCCTCCATAAGCCATCCGGCCCAACCTTGAACAGAAATGGATCGTCCCACATGAAATGGTTGGCATCCCGGAAGAACTTTTTTCTTTGTTGCCAATTAAGGTGCTCTGGAATAGTGTTGGCTGCCTTGAAGTATGCCATGTCGGCAAACCATGGTCTTTCATGTACTAGAAATAAGGCCTCATCCGGGAACTCATCCCGAATGTCCTTCTCTTTAGCAGCCACTTCTTCATTCACAAGCCGAGATAAATGGTCAGCCACTACATTCTCGCTACCCTTTTTGTCCTTAATGACTAAATCAAATTCCTGCAACAATAGAATCCACCTTATGAGGCGTGGTTTAGAATCTAATTTAGTCAACAAATATTTGATTGCAGCATGATCAGTAAAAATAGTGACTTGTGACCCAATCAAGTAGGAACGAAACTTTTCCAAAGCAAACACTATGGCTAGCAACTCTTTTTCAGTTGTTACATAGTTTATTTGGTTCTCATTGAGGACCTTGCTAGCATAGTGAATGGCATGGAAAAACTTGTCCCTTCGCTACCCCAAAACTTCCCCAACTGCGTAGTCACTGGCATCACACATTAATTCAAATGGTGACTCCCAGTTGGGTGCAACAAGAATGGGAGCAGTGATCAACTTGTCTTTCAAAATTTGAAAAGAGTTAAGACAAGTATTATCAAACAAAAATGGGGTGTCCTTATTCAAAAGGTTACACCGCGGCTTGGCTATCTTTGAAAAGTCCTTGATGAACCGCCGGTAAAAGCCTGCATGCCCAAGGAAACTCCTCACACCCTTGACATTCACTGGTGGAGGTAGTTTCTCAATCACATCAATTTTGGAATTGTCCACTTCGATCCCCGGCAACGGCGCCAAAAACTTGTTGACGAATCTGGGCAAGTATACCCAGTCGTGCAAGTAATACGGTGGTGAGACCGTTTATCGTTCCCACGAGGACTGATACAAGTACTAGCACTTACCGAATCAATCACTATCTAAGCGGATTCTTGGATTGAAGGAAGTTCTATGCTAACAAAAGCTAAAACTAACCAAACAAAAAGAAGAAGTTCTTTGAGGAATTTTATCAAACAGTTGAAGTGCAGAAAATTGGTTTTTCAAATATGATAAAAGGAGCTGGGATTAGGTTCACTAAACTTCATCCCCATGCAATGACATGACTAATAAACAGTTTCTACTTCAATTATGACAATCAATCCACTAAATTACTCAAGCCCCGAATCCTCGGATGACAAGAGCCTGAATCCACTAATAGACCCTAATTCCTTAGGTGGCCTAGATTAATGAATTTGCATTAAGATTAGAGATTACACGATTGCTAATAAACCTAGTTCCATTCCTAGATACAAGGCTTACTAGGTGATTAATCTCAATTCTGGTTTTAACACAAATTTTCCAATTGCATATCAAAACACTAATCAAGTCACGGGGGTGCTAGCCACAACAAGCATTAAGCACAGAAATCAATCACTCAATAACAAAGCAAAAACTATATTACAAGATTAAATCAAATACATGAGAATTCAGAAATAGCTACCCTAACCCCAACAATGGAGGTTTAGCTACTCATGTTCATAGCCACAACCAAAGAGATATAGAAGAAGGAGAGAAGGGATTCCATGGAGGCAATCCTCGTGACTGCCTACGATTCAAAGAGCCTTTAGGGTTTCCAAAACTCGTAGCCTCCAAAAATCTCCAAGATTCTTTTCCATTCTGCCCTAAAACAGCTTATAACAGGGGTTCTGAGTTTCGCACGCTCGCGGAGCGAGACGTGGCTCGCGAGGCGAGTATTAAAATCTGGTCTTTAGAGATTGGATCTCTCGCTAGGCGAGGCAGTCACTCGCGAGGCGAGACAGAAAGAGTCCTCTCATTACGCCCGTGATGAGTATCAGGGCCTGGGCGTGATTGCTTATGGTTTCCAGGCTCGCGAGGCGAGACATGGTTCGCGTGGCGAGACCGAAAGACTGACTGTTGCTGTTCAACTGGACTTCAGGCTCGCATGGCGAGCTCCAGAATCGTGGGGCGAAGCTCCAGAATTCTGTTTGGTTCAATTTCTTCTCTTTTCAGGCTCTGTCTTCATCCAAGCTCCACCATGGCTATTCTTGAGCATTTTTCCTTGAATTCCTACAAAACAACACCAAGAAACCGCTTCACCCGTTCCAAGGGAAAAACTAATAAAAACCAAATAAAGAATGCCTAATATATATGCAAAATGCATGCAAAAGTGTACAAGAAACATGATGTAAAATCACACTATCAATAAGCATAAATAGCAGTTTACAGCCGCACAAGCCAGAGAGAGACGGAAATTAGACAACTTTTACAATCATTGTTTTTGCTTTTACATTATTGGGCTTAATTGCTAAACATTGTTAATTTTCGGTTTTTCACTCATCCTGACCTTGTTGCCTTGGGTAGAGCATAACTAGAGCTACAGATATCGGATTTTGGCGATCTTGCTGTCCCAAGAAAGATAAGGAAGAGACCTACAATTTCAGGTTTCACAAGAATTGTCAAATTTGGCCAAAATCAAGGCTAAAATGGGTCCCGAGTTCTCTGGCGCGGATCAGTGCGTAGTCAATGATGTTCCTTCACTTAAATGGGCCTAACTTACTCATCTTAAGCCCAATTAAGGCATATGATACCTTGTTGGAAAGCTTATTCAGAGGCCCTTAATTTGGTCTAGGGTTAGGTCAGGATTAATAAGCATAAATAGAAGTTTACAGCCGCACAAGCCAGAGAGAGACGTAAATTAGACAACTTTTACAATCATTGTTTTTGCTTTTTCATTATTGGGCTTAATTGCTAAACATTGTTAATTTTCGGATTTTTCACTCAGGCAGACCTTGTTACCTTGCACTGAGGATAACTAGAGCTACAGATATCGGATTTTGGTGATCTTGCAGTCCCTAGAAAGATAAAGAAGAGGCCTACAATTTCAGGTTTCCCAAGAATTGTCAAATTAAGCCAAAATAAAGGCAAAATTAGGTCCCGAGTTCTCTGGCACGGATCAGTGCGCATTCCATGATGTTCCTTCACTTAAATGGGCCTAACTTACTAATCTTAAGCCCAATTAAGGCATATGATACCTTGTTGGAAAGCTTATTCAGAGGCCCTTAATTTGGTCTAGGATTAGGTCAGGATTAATAAGCATAAATAGCAGTTTACAGCCGCACAAGCCACCGAGAGACGGAAATTAGACCACTTTTACAATCATTGTTTTTGCTTTTACATTATTGCGCTTAATTTCTAAACATTGTTAATTTTCGGATTTTTCACTCATCCTGACCTTGTTGCCTTACGCAGAGCATAACTAGAGCTACATATATCGGATTTTGGTGATCTTGCTGTCCCTAGAAAGATAAGGAAGAGACCCACTATTTCAGGTTTCACAAGAATTGTCAAATTAGGCCAAAATCAAGGCTAAATTGTGTCCCGAGTTCTCTGGCGTGGATTAGTGCGCAGTCCATGATGTTCCTTCACTTAAATGGGGCTAACTTACTAATCTTAAGCCCAATTAAGGCTTATGATACCTTGTTGGAAAGCTTATTCAGAGGCCCTTAATTTGGTCTAGGGTTAGGTCAGGATTAATAAGCACAAATAACAGTTTACAGCCGCACAAGTCAGACAAAGACGGAAATTAAACAACTTTTACAATCATTGTTTTTTCTTTTACATTATCGGGCTTAATTGCTAAACATTGTTAATTTTTGGATTTTTCACTATTCCTGACCTTGTTGTCTTGCACTGAGCATAACTAGAGCTACAGATATCGGATTTTGGTGATCCTGGTGTCCCTAGAAAGATAAGGAAGAGACCTACAATTTCAGGTTTCACAAGAATTGTCAAATTAGGCCAAAATCAAGGCTTAATTGGGTCCGGAGTTCTCTGGCACGGATCAGTGCTCAGTCCATGATGTTCCTTATCTTAAATGGGTCTAACTTACTCATCTTAAGACCAATTAAGGCATATGATACCTTGTTGGAAAGCTTATTCAGAGGCCCTTAATTTGGTCTAGGGTTAGGTCAGGATTAACAAGCATAAATAGCAGTTTATAGCTGCACAAGCCAGAAAGAGACGGAAATTAGACAACTTTTATAATCATTCTTTTTGCTTTTATATTATTGGGCTTAATTGGTCTGAATTGCATAACATTGTCAACTTTCGGATTTTTCACTCATCCTGACCTTGTTACCTTTCGCATAGCATAACTAGAGCTACAGATATCGGATTTTGGTGATCTTGCTCTCCCTAGAAAGATAAGGAAGAGACCTACAATTTCAGGTGTCACAAGAATTGTCAAATTTGGGGAAAATCAAGGCTAAATTGGGTCCCGAGTTCTCTGGCGAGGATCAGTGCGCAGTCAATGATGTTCCTTCACTTAAATGGGCCTAACTTACCCATCTTAAGCCCAATTAAGACCCAGATTAAGACATTTTATGAGTTCCTAGAAAGATAAGGAAGAGACCTACAATTTCAGGTATCACGAGAATTGTCAAATTAGGCCAAAATCAAGGCTTAATTGGGTCTCGAGTTCTCTGTCACGGATCAGTGCGTAGTCCATGAAGTTCATTCTCTTAAATGTCCCTAACTTACATATCTTAAGCCCAATTAAGGCATATGATACCTTGTCGGAATGCTTATTCAGAGGCCCTTAATTTGGTCTAATGTTAGGTCATGATTAATAAGCATAAATAGCAGTTTACAGCCGCAAAAGCCAGAAAGAGACGAAAATTAGACAACTTTTACAATCATTGTTTTTGCTTTTACATTATTAGGCTTAATTGGGCTTAATTGCTAAACATTATTAATTTTTGGATTTTTCACTCATCCTGGCCTTGTTGCCTTGCGCAGAGCATAACTAGAGCTACAGATATCGGATTTTGGCGATCTTGCTGTCCCAAGAAAGATAAGGAAGAGACCTACAATTTCAGGTTTCACAAGAATTGTCAAATTTGGCCAAAATCAAGGCTAAAATGGGTCCCGAGTTCTCTGGCGCGGATCAGTGCGTAGTCAATGATGTTCCTTCACTTAAATGGGCCTAACTTACTCATCTTAAGCCCAATTAAGGCATATGATACCTTGTTGGAAAGCTTATTCAGAGGCCCTTAATTTGGTCTAGGAATAGGTCAGGATTAATAAGCATAAATAGAAGTTTACAGCCGCACAAGCCAGAGAGAGACGGAAATTAGAAAACTTTTACAATAATTGTTTTTACTTTTACATTATTGGGCTTAATTGGGCTTAATTGATAAACATTGTGAATTTTCGGATTTTTCACTCATCGTGACCTTGTTGCCTTGCCAGAGCATAACTAGAGCTACAGATATCGGATTTTGGTGATCCTGATGTCCCTAGAAAGATAAGGAAGAGACCTACAATTTCAGGTTTCACTAGAATTGTCAAATTAGGCCAAAATCAAGGCTAAATTGGGTCCCGAGTTCTCTGGCTCAGATCAGTGCTCAGTCCATGATGTTCCTTATCTTAAATGGGCCTAACTTACTCATCTTAAGCCCAATTATGGCATATGATACCTTGTTGGAAAGCTTATTCAGAGGCCCTGAATTTGGTCTAGGGTTAGGTAAGGATTAATAATCATAAATAGCAGTTTATAGCAGCACAAGACTGAGAGAGACGGAAATTAGACAACTTTTACAATCATTGTTTTTGTTTTTAATTATTGGGGTTAATTGGGCTTAATTGCCAAACATTGTTAATTTTCGGATTTCACACCCATCCTGACCTTGTTACATTGCGCAGAGCATAACTAGAGATACAGATATCGGATTTTGGTGATCTTGCTGTCCCTGGAAAGATAAGGTAGAGACCTACAATTTCAGGTTTCACAAGAATTGTCAAATTAGGCCAAAATCAAGGCTAAATTGGGTCCTGAGTTCTCTGGCGCGGATCGGTGCGCAGTCCATGATGGTCCTTCACATAAATGGGCCTAACTTACTCATCTTATGCTCAGTTAAGGCATATGATACCTTGTTGGAAAGCTTATTCAGAGGCCATTAATTTGGTCTAGCGTTAGGTTAGGATTAATAATCATAAATAACAGTTTACACCTGAACAAGTCAAAGAGAGACGGAAATTAGACAACCTTTACAATCATTATTTTTGCTTTTACATTATTGGGCTTAATTGCTAAACATTGTTAATTTTCGGATTTTTCACTCATCCTGACCTTGTCGCCTTGCACAGAGCACAACTAGAACTACAGATATCGGATTTTGGTGATCTTGCTGTCCCTGGAAAGATAAGGAAGAGACCTACAATTTCAGGTTTGACAAGAATTGTCAAATTAGGCCAAAATCAAGGCAAAATTGGGAACCGAGTTCTCTGGCACAGATCAGTGCGCAGTCCATGATGTTCCTTCACTTAAATGGGCCTAACTTACTCATTTCAAGCCCAATTAAGGCATATGATACCTTGTAGGAAAGCTTATTCAGAGACACTTAATTTGGTCTAGGGTTAGGTCAGGATTAATTAGCATAAATAGCAGTTTAAAGCAGCACAAGCCAGAGAGAGACTGAAATTAGACAACTTTTGCAATCATTGTTTTTGCTTTTACATTATTGGGCTTAATTGGGATTAATTGCGAAACATTGTTAATTTTCGGATTTTTCACTCATCCTGACCTTGTCGCCTTGTACAGAGCATAACTAGAACTACAGATATTAGATTTTGGTAATCTTGCTGTCCCTGGAAAGATAAGGAAGAGACCTACAATTTCAGGTTTCACAAGAATTGTCAAATTAAACCAAAATCAAGGCTATATTTGGTCCCGAGTTCTCTGGCACGGATCAGTACGGAGTCCATGATGTTCCTTCACTTAAATGGGCCTAACTTACTTATCTTAAGCCCAGTTAAGGCATATGATACCTAGTTGGAAAGCTTATTCAGAGACCCTTGATTAGGTCTAGGGTTAGGTCATGATTAATAAGAATAAATAGTAGTTTACAGCCGCACAAGACAGAGAGAGACGGAAATTAGACAACTTTTACAATCATTGTTTTTTCTTTTACATTATAGGGCTTAATTGCCAAACATTGTTAATTTTCGGATTTCTCACACATCCTGACCTTGTTGCCTTGCGCTGAGCATAACTAGAGCTACAGATATCGGATTTTGGTGATCTTGCAGTCCCTAGAAAAATAAGGAAGAGACCTACAATTTAAGGTCTCACAAGAATTGTCAAATTAGGCCAAAATCAGGGCTATATTGTGTCCCGAGTTCTCGGGCGCGGATCAGTGCGTAGTCCATGATGTTCCTTCACTTAAATGGGCCTAACATACTCGTCTAAAGCCCAATTAAGGCATATGATACCTCGTTGGAAAGCTTATTCAGAGGTCCTTAATTTGGTCTAGGGTTTGGTCACGATTAATAAGCATAACTAGCAGTTTACAGCCGCACAAGACAGAGAGAGAAAGAAATTAGATAACTTTTACAATCATTATTTTTGTTTTACATTATTAGGCTAAATTGGGCTTAATTACTAAACATTGTTAACTTTCGGATTTTTCACTCATCCTGACGTTGTTACCTTGCGCAGAGTATAGCTAGAGCTACAGATATCAGATTTTGGTGATCTTGCTGTCCCTAGAAAGATAAGGAAGAGACCTGCAATTTCAGGTCTCACAAGAATTGTCAAATTAGGCCAAAATCAAGGCTAAATTAAGTCCTGAGTTCTCTGGCGCGGATCGGTGTGCAGTCCATGATGTTCCTTCACATAAATGGGCCTAACTTACTCATCTTTAGCCCAGTTAAGGCATAAGATACCTTGTTGAAAAGCTTATTTAGAGGCCATTAATTTGGTCTAGCGTTAGGTTAGGATTAATAATCATAAATAGCAGTTTACACCTGAACAAGCCAGAGAGACGGAAATTAGACAAATTTTACAATCATTATTTTTGCTTTTACATTATTGGGATTAATTGGGCTTAATTGCTAAACATTGTTAATTTTCCGATTTTTCACTCATCCTGACCTTGTCGCCTTGCACGGAGCATAACTAGAACTACAGATATCGGATTTTGGTGATCTTGATGTCCCTGGAAATATAAGGAAGAGACCTACAATTTTAGGTTTTACAAGTATTGTCAAATTAGGCCAAAATCAAGGCAAAATTGGGAACCGAGTTCTCTGGCACTGATCAGTGCGCAGTCCATGATGTTCCTTCACTTAAATGGGCCTAGGTTACTCATCTGAAGCACAATTAAGGCATATGATACCTTGTTGGAAAGCTTATTCAGAGGCACTGATAGTGTGATTTCACATCATATTTCATGTACACTTTTGCATGCATTTTCATATAGTTTAGGCATATTTAGTTTGATTTTTATTAGTTTTTATCTTGGAACGGGTAAGGCGGTGTCGTGGTGTTGCTTTGCAGAAATTAAAGATAAAATGCCCAAAATGAGCCATAATGGAGCCTGGATTAAGTTGGAGCTGGAAAATTGAAGATATTGGATGACTCCAATTTAATTTGGAATGGCAATATCTAATGATAATTGACAAAAGTCCAGCAGAAATGTAAGAGGCCTAATTGATGGATTTGATGATTTGGATATTAATGACTTGCCATAAAAATAGAAGATGAAGATTGGGCTATTAATTTAGAAGATTTGAAGTCATTAAAGAATATCAATCACCATATGCAAGGAGATAACGTCAACATTAATTAGAGGATCAATTCGTGATTGCAACCATCAAATAATAAGTTCAATTGGAAATTGGAGAAGAATTACTCCCTGGACTTGGGCAGCAACGTGAATTAAATGCACAAGGGATCCACATGTGAAATCAAAGATACAGATTGAGTAATCAAAGATGGAAATCTTCAATTAATTGCTATATGGATAATGAGCTCAAACCAAAAATAAAGGGCTGATCCTGTGCATTATATAGACAGCAGCGCCATCAACAAAAGGAGAGTAGACAGACACGGCCACAAACAGAAAAATAGGGACTTTTATCATGACCTTGGAGGCTGCGGCTGAGGAAGGACTGGAACCCTAGAATCAAAGGAGGCCGACAGCTGGGGAAAAGCTTCCAATGGAGTTTCTTATTTCCCTTCTTCTTTCCTTTGTCCCGACTGTTTTAGTTTTGGCTTTCTCTATGAGTAGCTAAATCCCTGTTGTTGGGATTAGATGTAGCCAAACTGAAATAACATGTAATTGCCTTGACTGATTAATCTATGTTTATGTTTCTCTATTAGTGATTGATTTCCTTCGCTTAATGCCTGTTGTGGCTAGCACCCCCATGACTTGATTAGTGTTTTGGTATCCAATTTGAAAATTCGTATTAGAACCAGAACTGGAATTAATCACCTAGTAACCCTTGCGTCTAGGAATGGAGTTTGGTTTATTAGTAATCGCGTAATTCTTAATCTTAATGCAAATTCATTAATCTAGGCCACCTAAAGAATTAGGGTCTATTAGTGGATTTAGGCTCTTGTCATCTGAGGAATCAGGGCTTGAGTAATTTCGTGGGTTGATTTTAATATTTGAAGCATGAATGGGAGGTATCTAGTCTTGGTAGTGCATGAGGCTAAGGTTTGGTGAAGTTTAATCCCAACAACCCTTTTTCCGCATTCCAAGTGTTTGTTAAAAGTTCCCAAAAAGACCAAAAACATTTTATTGCTTTTTTTGCTTTAGTTAATGTTTTGATCTCTCTTCATAGTTTAGTCTAGATAGTTGCTTGATTTGCGAATTGGTAATTGGCAACCGATCCCTGTGGATACGATAACCGGTCTCACCACCGTATTACTTGTTCGACTAGGTATACTTGCCTATATTTTCGTCCAACAAGTTTTTGGCGCCGTTGCCGGGGATTGGTTTTGTCAATATCATTAGTAACAAAGGAGGCAACTAATTTAGACATTTTTATTGTTTTCTGTATATATTTGACATTTTCTCTGTACAGATTTGATTTTTTTCTTTTGAGTTTTTGTTTGTGCAAGGTTGAGGCAACACATGGACTATCATTACTATCCAACTTGGGAATCTCAACTTGATTGGATCATGTTTGATGGTATCACCGATAAGCACGTGAAGATTTACTCCAAAGAGGAATGGGAATCCTATGTGTCATCCTTGCAACCACCACCACACTTCGAGCTGGATCCCGATTTGCTAGAGATTCTTTGGGATATAGATGCTTGTCTTTTGAGCTTGAGCATAGAGCGTAGCGAGGAGGAAGTTAGTTCCATGCTTCAGAGGGCTGAAATGCGGCGAGGGAAAAATACTAGTAAGATAGCGGCATCGCTAATTGACAACTTGCGAAATTAGAAGAACAGGCTAGTGAATTTTCTAAATTGCTAGCAGAAAAGCCACATGGAATTCAAATTGAAGAGAATCTATTTGCTAGCATGGACGTGAATGAAGATGAAGTGGTGGTGGTAGAAGAGCCACAAGGAGAGGAGTGGGAATGGAATGAGCAACCACCTCTGAAGGTTGATCTAGAACAATATTCCCAAGAGCTATCCATCTATGAGACCAAAATCGGAACCAATCGTGATGAGATCGAAGCTGTGATGCAGAATTTCAAAACGCAAGTTGAGGAAATTTGAAAACAGTTAGTACAAGAGTCAGATGAAGCACAATTTGAGCAAAATCTGGTTATGGGGATAGTTCAAAATGTATATGAAGTGGTAGTGGACTCTACCATGCTTGATGAGCAACCTGAATTTGATGCATTAGATAAATATGTTGGCTTAAATGCATGTGTGGACCCTGCAAAATTAGTCCCTTCCACTTATCTGTCAAACCTCCTTGTGAAAATTCCATTTGACCCGAGAGGAAGCGGGTTCATTATTGTAGTTAAAGAGGTCAATGGAGTTTTCACACACTGGCTAGGTGGAGTTAAGGATAAAGTCATATTACTTCTGCAATCGCCACTCCACAGACCATGGGATCCGGGAGGAGGATCCTAGAACGTCAAGCTAGTGACGTTAAAGAAGCGCTTATTGGGAGGCAACCCATGTTTTCTTAACCCTTCTCTTTAGTTGTTTTCATTTTCTTGGTAGTTTTTGCTTTTGTTTTTAACTCTTGAATAATTTGAGAAGATCAAGAGTTCATAGATTAATAGGTTTGCCAAGTGATTTTAGGGAAAGAAGGAAGGAAGAGCAAGAAGACAAGGAAAAAGCAAAATCAGAAGCCATCACGCCCAGGCCGTGACACTGGTCACGGTCGTGATGAGCTAGAATTGAAGACCAGAAAGGATCACGGCCTAGCCGTGATCCCCATCACGGGTGTGATGTGAGGTCCCTGAAGTTCAGAGAGCATCACGGCCTGGCCGTGATGCAGGTCACGGCCGTGACAGGCCTTATCCTTTGGACCATAATTGATCACGGCCTGCCCGTGATACAGATCACGGCCGTGACACATTTTCCAACAAGCTTTTGCCTGGAATGTGAGCCAACACCCGCTACCACCTCGGTGAGTTGTTCCAAAATTTTTGTTTTTATTTTATTTATTTTATTTTATTTTTCTCCTCTCTCCGACTTGATTATTTACATTGGGGACAATGTAAATTTTTAAGCTTGGTGTAGGGGTATTTTTGCATCTTTCATGTTGCATTCATTTAGGCATAATTTTGCATGATCACATGATTAGATTACCCCCGTGCTTAGATATGATGCATCCAATTGTGAGAACTGAGTGCCAATTAAATTGAGATAGTGAATTCTTGAACCCAATTTTTTATTCTTGTGATGAGGCTTCAAATAAAAATTCTTGAGATAATCTTTTGATAGTTGATAATTAGCATGTGGTTCCGTAGATTTGTATTTCTCATTGATTTTTGAACTACTAAATGTGAGATTTTGAGCTAAAAAGGGGTACTCACTAAATCTACCCCATTCTTTGTGATAGAGTGTTATTCCTCTTGGATTGTATTTCTCTAGAACTTGACTTGAAACCGTTTTGAAGCTTAAAAATTTTTGAAAACATTTTTGAAAATGATTGAGGCACTAGGTATTTTTCCGGCCTTCTGAGCTTTGATTGATCAAATGCTACCCCTTAGTTGCCCAATTTTGAGCCTTAAAGAATAAAATACTTTTCTTGGTACCTTGAATTGCTTTGATGAATATGCTTGGTAGGGCACATTTTAAAGTATTACAAAAAGGGTAGAAAGGTAGTTGAAAAAGTATGGGATGAGAAAATCAGAAAAAATATTTCCCTTGAGCAGAAAATCTCCCCTTCTCCAAACAAAAGAAAAAAAAAAGAAAAATATATGGAGAAGGGGATGACAAAAGAAAAGTGAGAAATAAAAAGAAAAAGAAAGAAAGAAAGGTGGAAAAATGAATCAAAACCCAAAAAGGTATTTTAGAAGGTGTCATGCTTTACAATACTTGATTTTGTGTAGCCTTTTGAAATGTCATTTTCTTGATTTCCCCACCTAACGATAAATCCCATGGCCACGTTACAACCAAAGCAAAAGACCTCTTAATTCTTAATTGTTTTCATTAATAAAGTAGAAATTTGGTTGATAGTCAAGCCTATGGTAGAGTTCATTCCTTGAGGAAAATGGAGCGAATTGTCATATATCCCTAAACACTTGAGTGAGGAAAGAAAGAGTGCCAAGCAAATGAACAAGCTTGGGGTGATTTTCAGGTGAGAAAGAGTGCCCAAATCAGTGAGAATATGAGTCTAAGAAACCTAAGCTTCTAATTGGACTTGAACTGATTGTCTCTTGCTGAATTAATTGAAATGCCCGTTACTTGGATTATTTGCTCGGGTTCTTGACTCACTATCCATGCTTTGATTATATATCTCTTCTGGCCTTAGTGATTGCTTGAGGACAAGCAATTGAACAAGCTTGGGGTGATTTGATAGTGTGATTTCACATCATATTTCATGTACACTTTTGTATGCATTTTCATATAGTTTAGGCATATTTAGTTTGATTTTTATTAGTTTTTATCTTGGAACGGGTAAGGCGGTGTCGTGGTGTTCTTTTGCAAAAATTAAAGATAAAATGCCCAAAATGAGCCATAATGGAGCCTGGATTAAGTTGGAGCTGGAAAATTGAAGATATTGGATGACTCCAATTTAATTTGGAATGGCAATATCTAATGATAATTGACAAAAGTCCAGCAGAAATGTAAGAGGCCTAATTGATGGATTTGATGATTTGGATATTAATGACTTGCCATAAAAATAGAAGATGAAGATTGGGCAATTAATTTAGAAGATTTGAAGTCATTAAAGAATATCAATCACCATATGCAAGGAGATAACGTCAACATTAATTAGAGGATCAATTCGTGATTGCAACCATCAAATAATAAGTTCAATTGGAAATTGGAGAAGAATTACTCCCTGGACTTGGGCAGCAACGTGAATTAAATGCACAAGGGATCCACATGTGAAATCAAAGATACAGATTGAGTAATCAAAGATGGAAATCTTCAATTAATTGCTATATGGATAATGAGCTCAAACCAAAAATAAAGGGCTGATCCTGTGCATTATATAGACAGCAGCGCCATCAACAAAAGGAGAGTAGACAGACACGGCCACAAACAGAAAAATAGGGACTTTTATCATGACCTTGGAGGCTGCGACTGAGGAAGGACTGGAACCCTAGAATCAAAGGAGGCCGACAGCTGGGGAAAAGCTTCCAATGGCGTTTCTTCTTTCCCTTCTTCTTTCCTTTGTCCCTACTGTTTTAGTTTTGGCTTTCTCTATGAGTAGCTAAATCCCTGTTGTTGGGATTAGATGTAGCCAAACTGAAATAACATGTAATTGCCTTGACTGATTAATCTATGTTTATGTTTCTCTATTAGTGATTGATTTCCTTCGCTTAATACCTGTTGTGGCTAGCACCCCCATGACTTGATTAGTGTTTTGGTATGCAATTGGAAAATTCGTATTAGAACCAGAACTGGAATTAATCACCTAGTAACCCTTGCGTCTAGGAATGGAGTTTGGTTTATTAGTAATCGCGTAATCCTTAATCTTAACGCAAATTCATTATTCTAGGCCACCTAAGGAATTAGGGTCTATTAGTGGATTTAGGCTCTTGTCATCTGAGGAATCAGGGCTTGAGTAATTTTGTGGGTTGATTTTAATATTTGAAGCATGAATGGGAGGTATCTAGTCTTGGTAGTGCATGAGGCTAAGGTTTGGTGAAGTTTAATCCCAACAACCCTTTTTCCGCATTCCAAGTGTTTGTTAAAAGTTCCCAAAAAGACCAAAAACATTTTATTGCTTTTGTTGCTTTAGTTTATGTTTTGATCTCTCTTCATAGTTTAGTCTAGATAATTACTTGATTTGGTCTCACCACCGTATTACTTGTTCGACTAGGTATACTTGCCTTTATTTTCGTCCAACAGGCACTTAATTTGGTCTGGGGTTAGGTCGGGATTAATAAGCATAAATAGCAGTTTAATTGCATAACACTGTTAACTTTCGGATTTTTCACTCATCCTGACCTTGTTGCCTTGCGCAGAGTATAGCTAGAGCTACAGATATCGGATTTTGGTGATCTTGCTGTCCCTAGAAAGATAAGGAAGAGACCTACAATTTCAGGTGGCACAAGAATTGTTAAATTAGGCCAAAATCAAGGCTAAATTGGGTCCTGAGTTATCTGGCGCGGATCGGTGTGCAGTCCATGATATTCCTTCACATAAATGGGCCTAACTAACTCATCTTAAGCCCAGTTATGGCATATGATACCTTGTTGAAAAGCTTATTCAGAGGGCATTAATTTGGTCTAGCGTTAGTTTAGGATTAATAATCATAAATAGCTGTTTACACCTGAACAAGCAAGAGAGAGACGGAAATTAGACAACTTTTACAATCATTATTTTTGCTTTTACATTATTGGGCTTAATTGGGCTTAATTGCTAAACATTGTTAATTTTCGGATTTTTTACTCATCCTGACCATGTTGCCATGCGCAGAGCATAACTAGAGCTATAGATATCGGATTTTGGTGATCTTGCTGTCCCTAGAAATATAAGGAAGAGACCTACAATTTAAGGTCAAGAATTGTAAAATTAGGCCAAAATCAAGGCAAAATTGGGAACCGAGTTTTCTGGTGTGGATCAGTACACAGTCCATGATGTTCCTTCACATAAATGGGCCTAACTTACTCATCTTAAGCCCAATTAAGGCATATGATACCCTATTGGAAGGCTTATTGAGAGGCCCTTAATTTGGTCTAGGTTTATGTCAGGATTAATAAGCATAAATAGCAGTTTACAGCTGCACAAGCCAGAGAGAGACAGAAATTAGACAACTCTTACAATAATTGTTTTTGCTTTTACATTATTGGGCTTAATTGCTAAACATTGTTAACTTTCGGATTTTTCACTCATCTTGACCTTGTGGCCTTGCGCAGAGCATAACTAGAGCTAAAGATATCGGATTTTGGTGATCTTGTTGTCCCTAGAAAGATAAGGAAGAGACCTACAATTTCAAGATTCACAATAATTGTCAAATTAGGACAAAATCAAGGCTAAATTGGGTCCCGAGTTCAATGGCACGGATCGGTGCGCAGTCCATGATGTTCCTTCACTTAAATGGGCCTAACTTACTCATCTTTAGCCTAGTTAAGGCATATGATACCTTGTTGGAAAGCTTATTCGGAGGCCCTTAATTTAGTCCAGGTTTAGGTCAGGATTAATGAGCATAAATTGCAGTTTACAGTCGCACAAGCCAGGGAGAGACGGAAATTAGACAACTTTTACAATCACTGTTTTTGCTTTTACATTACTCAACCTTAATTGCTAAACGTTGTTAATTTTCGGATTTTTAACTCATACCTTGTTGCCTTGCGCAGAACATAACTAGAGCTACATATATCAGATTTTGGTGATCTAGCTGTCCCTAGAAATATAAGGAAGAGTCCTACAATTTTAGGATTCACAAGAATTGTCAAATTAGGCCAAAATCAAGGCTAAATTGGATCTCGAGTTCTCTGGCATGGATCAGTGCGCAGTCCGTGATGCTCCTTCACTTAAATGGGCCTAACTTACTCATTTCAAGCCCAACTAAGGCATATGATACCTTGTTGGAAAGCTTATTCAGAGGCACTTAATTTGGTCTAGGGTTAGGTCAGCATTAATAAGCATAAATAGCAGTTTACAGCAGCACAAGCCAGAGAGAGACGGAAATTAGACAACTTTTACAATCAATGTTTTTGCTTTTACATTATTGGGCTTAATTGGGCTTAATTGCTAAACATTGTTAATTTTCGGATTTTTCACTCTTCCTGACCTTGTCGCCTTGCACAGTGCATAACTAGAACTACAGATATCAGATTTTGGTGATCTTGCTGTCCCTGGAAAGATAAGGAAGAGACCTACAATTTCAGGATTCACAAGAATTGTCAAATTAAACCAAAATCAAGGCTAAATTGGGTCCCGAGTTCTCTTGCACGGATCAGTGCGGAGTCCATGATGTTCCTTCACTTAAATGGGCCTAACTTACTCATCTTAAGCCGAGTTGAGGCATATGATACCTTGTTGGAAAGCTTATTCAGAGGCCCTTGATTTGGTCTAGGGTTAGGTCATGATTAATAAGCATAAATAGCAGTTTACAGCCGCACAAGACAGAGAGAGACGGAAATTAGACAACTTTTGCATTCATTGTTTTTGCTTTTACATTATAGGGCTTAATTGCCAAACATTGTTAATTTTCGGATTTCTCACTCATCCTGACCTTGTTGCCTTGCGCAGAGCATAACTAGAGCTACAGATATCGGATTTTGGTGATCTTGCAGTCCCTAGAAAAATAAGGAAGAGACCTACAATTTAAGGTATCACAAGAATTGTCAAATTAGGCCAAAATCAAGGCTAAATTGTGTCCCGAGTTCTCTGGCATGGATCAGTGCGCAGTCCTTGATATTCCTTCACTTAAATGGGTCTAACATACTCGTCTAAAGCCCAATTAAGGCATATGATACCTTGTTGGAAAGCTTATTCAGAGGCCCTTAATTTGGTTTAGGGTTATGTCATGATTAATAAGCATAAATAGCAGTTTACAGCCTCACAAGACAGAGAGAGACGGAAATTAGACAACTTTAACAATCATTGTTTTTGCTTTTGAATTATTGGGCTTAATATGGCTTAATTGCTAAACATTGTTAATTTTTGGATTTTTCACTCATCCTGACCTTGTTGCCTTGTGCAGAGCATAACTAGAGCTACAGATATCGGATTTTTGTGATCTTGTTGTCCCTAGAAAGTTAAGGAAGAGACCTACAATTTCAGGTTTCAGAAGAATTGGCAAATTAGGCCAAAAAAAGGCTAAATGGGGTCCCGAGTTCTCTGGAGCGGATTAGTGCACAATGCATGATGTTCCTTCATTTAAATGGGCCTAACTTACTGATAGTGTGATTTTACATCATATTTCATGTGCAGTTTCGCATGCATTTTTCATATAGTTTAGGCATAATTAGTTGATTTTTGTTAGTTTTTCCCTTGGAACGGGTGAAGCGGTCTCTTGGTGTTGTTTTGCAGGGATTTAAGGAAAAATGCCCAGAAAATTAGCCCAGATGGAGCTCTCATGGAATAGAGGTTGTAAAGTGAAGAATATAAGCCAAACAGAGCCCATCACGGCCTGGCCGTGATGACCATCATGGCCATGATCGAGTAGAGAAGAAAGGCTGAAGTCAGAGTCTGTCACGGCCTAGCCGTGATGTCCATCACGGCCGTGACCTCAAACCCCCACAAGTCAGAGACCGTCACGGCTTAGCCGTGATTCACATCATGGGCTGTAAAAAGAAGGCTCGCGTCGCGAGACACCCTTCGCGTCGCGAGGGACTGAATTTCACAAAAGTGCCAGAAACAGAAGCAGGCACGGCCTATCCGTGATGGCCATCACGGCCGTGACGCGTGGCCTCCCTATAAATAAGGCAGTGCAGAACAGATTTGAAAAACTTTCTGGGCATCAGAACAGATTGTAGATCTTTTAGAATCCTTATTCTGGGGCTGCGTCCCCCTCTTCCCCTCCTCTTTACTTTTTATTTTACGATGGTGGTTATGTCCGATTGTTTGTCTATGAGCATGAGGAACTAATCCCCTCGTCTGAGGGAACAATGAAGCCACCCATGGCGGTGTAGATCCGATGTGATGTATGTTTTTCTCTCCCTTAATTCAATTCTTGTTTTCCAATTCTGATTTGATTGCGTTCATCATATGTATTGCGTGATTGACTTGTTAAACGTGTTGAGGCTGATCGGCGATTCGCGTTTTAGAACTTGAATTGGGATCACTAATCGAATATTGCACGACAGTGAGTAGGAGATTAGTACAACCTTATAGGGAACAAGAATTAATCAAATTCGAGATTAGGATTATGAGACCTAGTAAGTAATTAATCCAATCATCGAATACGTCCTAATGAGCACGACAGTGGATTTAGGAGAATTTGGGGGTCCCGGTTGACATTGTAATTGAACTTAGGGAGGAATTCATCTTCACTTGGGTATGCATATTGGGTAGGTGGATTTGTGACCTTGGACATTTTAATTGCATATTTTACTAGTTTAGTTTTATTAGATTTGTTAATTGAATATCGATCCTCTTATTCTCTCTCTCTCAACCACCTCCTCACTTGACCAAACATATCGGATTTCCCGTGGATTAGTCGAATTGGTAACTCAATCCTTGTGTTCGACCTCGGTAATTACTTACCGTGTTATTTTATTACTTGCGACGAGCCGCTACACTTGCCGGTGACTGAACAAGTTTTTGGCGCCGTTGCCGGGGATTGGCACAACCAATTTTCCTAATTTTGAGGAAATTCGGTTATTTGGTTAAGCTGACTTTTATTTTTATTTTTATTTTTATTTTATTTGCGATTATCTCTCTACTTCTTTGATTCCACTTGGTCTTGCCTTGTTTTGTATGCGAGGTACACGAGGGAATGCTTCCGGGTTGCGAATATTGTAATGGAGACCATGACACTTGGAGCTGTCTGTTCTACTTCTCTCAAGAATATGTGGACTCAAGCTATAATTTCTATGACAACGTGCCCCAGGACAACTATCGGAGTCAGAATCAGTATTGGGGTGATATGAGGGAAGACCATCCGGGTTTCGCTTGGAGTAATGCTGGCGATGGTCTAGCTTGGCAACAACAACCTTAACGGGATGGTGGAAGACAACCTTGGGAGTTGGCTCTTGAAAAGATGAATGCGGCAGTTGAGAAGTTGGCAATCAATACAAGCACAACCATTGATAAGTTGGCAACTCATACAGGGTTGGCAATTCAGAATTTAGAGATGCAGATTGCCCAGCTCGCAAAGCAACTAAATGAGCGTCTCCCAGAGACTTTCCCAAGTGATACCGAGAACAACCCTAAGAACCAATGCGATGCCACAACAACGAGAAGCAGTGGGGTGTTGGGATCTAACAGGGATGCAACTAGTTCTCAGGAAGTTGAGGAAGAACTACCACATGTTGAGGAAGAGCAACCTAAGGAATAGGAGTTGGCAAGGGACAAGGCACCGGAGCAAGGGGGTAGAGACCAAAATGCGGATGAAGTGGTAGAGGATTTCACCATGCTTGCCAAGCAACCTAAAATTACTGCATTGGATAACTATGTTGGCTTGCACGCATGTGTGGACATTGGTAAGTTAGACACTCCCACTTGTCTAGCACACTTCCTTGAGAAAACACCATTTGACCCGAGAGGAAGTGAGTTCATAATTACAGAGGTCAATGGAGTTTTTACACTCAGACTAGGTGGAATCATGGATAGAGTCGTATTGCTCCTGCGAGGGCCACTTCATAAACCATGGGATCCGGGTGGAGGATCTCACATGATGAGCGTCTCTTGGCCCTTGTTTCACAGGCTATGGGATCCAGGTGGATGCTTCTTAATAAGTCAAGCTAGTGACGTTAAAGAAGCGCTTATTGGGAGGCAACCCAACTTTTCTTAACCCTTCTCTTTAGTAGTTTCATTTTTGATTTTCACTCTTGAATAATTTGAGAAGATCAAGAGTTTTCTTTTACTAATAAACTGTCAAGTGATTTCGGAAGGGAGAGCAAGAAGACAAGGAGAAAGTAGAGGCAAAGACCATCACGCCCAGGCCGTGACACTGGTCACGGCCGTGATAAGCCAAAAATGAAGACCGAGAAAGGATCACGGCCCAGCCGTGATAGACATCACGGGCGTGATGGAAAAACCCCGAGGACCGGAATTGATCACGCCCTAGCCGTGATGAGGCTCACGGCCGTGATGTACTTCCTAACAAGTTTTCGACTGGAATGAGAGTCAACACCGCTACCGCCTTGGTAAGACGTTCCAATTTTTTCTTCCCCCTCCGACTTGATTGTTTACATTGGGGACAATGTAAATTTGTAAGCTTCAGGGTAGGGGTATTTTGCATGTGCATTGTTCATGTTGCATTCATATAGTTTTGCATGATAGTCTTGCATGATCACATTATTCAATTGCCCTTTACTTAGATATGATGTGTCCAATTGCGAGAACTGAGTGCCAAATAAATAGAGATAGTGGATTGTTGAACCCAATTTTTATTCTTGTGATAAGGCAAATAATGAAAATGTTTGAGATGATCTTGATAATTGATGATTAGCATATGGTTCCATAGATTCATGTTTTTCACTGATTTCTGAACTACAAAATGTGAGATTTTGAGCCAAAGGGGTACTCACTATATCTACCCCTCTCCTTGTGTTAGAGTGTTATTCCTCTCGGATTGTATTTCTCTAGAACTTGACTTGAAACCGTTTCAACGCTTAAAAATTTTTGAAAACATTTTTGAAAGTGATTGAGGCACTAGGTATTTTTTTCCGGCCTTCTGAGCTTTGAATGACTAAATGCTACCCTTAGTTGCCCAATTTTGAGCCTGAAAGAATAAAATACTTTTCTTGGTACCCTGAAATAATTTGATAAATATGCTTGATAGGATACCTTCTAAAGTATTACAAAAAGGGTAAAAAGGTAGTGAGAAAAAGTATGGGATAACAAAGTCAGAAAGAAATATCTCTCCTAAATTGAAAATCTCCCCTTCTCTAATAAAAATAAAAAGAAAAAGAAAATAAAAAAATGGAGAAGGGGATGACAAAAGAAAAGGGAGAAATAAAAAGAAAATGAAAGAAAAAAAAAGGGTGGAAAAGTGAGTCGAAACCCAAAAAGGTATTTTAGAAGGTGTCATGCTTTGCAATGCTGATAGTTTGTATAGCCTTTTGAAATTTCCTTTTCTTGATTTCCCCACCTAACGATTAATCCCATGGCCCCGTTACAACCAAAGCAAAGACCTCTTGATTCTTAATTGCTTTCATTAATAAAGTAGAGATTCGGTTGATAGTCAAGCCTATGGTAGAATTCAGTCCTTGAGGAAAATGGAGCGAAATGTCATATATCCCTAAACACTTAAGTGAGGTAAGAAAGAGTGCCAAGCTAATGAACAAGCTTGGGGTCATTTTCAGGTGAGAAGGAGTGCCCAAATCAGTGAGAATTCGAATCTAAGAAACCTTAGCGTCTAATTGGACTTGAACTGATTGTCTCTTGCTTAATCATTTGAATTGCCTGTTACTTGGATCAGTTACTACTCGGGTTCTAAATCACACTATCCATGCTTTTCGATATTCTGGCCTTAGTATTTGCTTGAGGACAAGCAAGTTTTAAGCTTGGGGTGATTTGATAGTGTGATTTTACATCATATTTCATGTGCACTTTCGCATGCATTTTTCATATAGTTTAGGCATAATTAGTTGATTTTTGTTAGATTTTCCCTTGGAACGGGTGAAGCGGTCTCTTGGTGTTGTTTTGAAGGGATTTAAGGAAAAATGCTCAGAAATTAGCCCAGATGGAGCTCTCATGGAATAGAGGTTGTAAAGTGAAGAATATAAGCCAAACAGAGCCCATCACGGCCTGGCCGTGATGACCATCACGGCCATGATCGAGTAGAGAAGAAAAGGTGAAGTCGAGTGCGTCACGGCCTAGCCGTGATGTCCATCACGGCCGTGACCTAAAACCCCCACAAGTCGAGAGACCGTCACGGCTTAGCCGTGATTCACATCATGGGCTCAAAAAAGAAGGCTCGCGTCGCGAGACACCCTTCGCGTCGCGAGGACTGAATTCCCAAAGTGCGAAGCAGAAGCCGTCACGGCCTAGCCGTGATGGCCATCACAACCGTGACGCGTGGCCTCCCCTATAAATAAGGCAGTGTAGAACAGATTTGAAAAACTTTCTGGGCATCAGAACAGATTGTAGATCTTTTAGAATCCTTATTCTGGGGCTGCGTCCCCCTCTTCCCCTCTTCTTTACTTTTTATTTTACGATGGTGGTTATGTCCGATTGTTTGTCTATGAGCATGAGGAACTAATCCCCTCGTCTGAGGGAACAATGAAGCCACCCATGGCAGTGTAGATCCGATGTGATGTATGTTTTTCTCTCCCTTAATTCAATTCTTGTTTTCCAATTATGATTTGATTGCGTTGATCATATGTATTGCGTGATTCACTTGTTAAACGTGTTGAGGCTGATCGGCGATTCTCGTTTTAGAACTTGAATTGGGATCACTAATCGAATATTGCACGACAGTGAGTAGGAGATTAGTGCAACCTTATAGGGAACAAGAATTAATCAGATTCGAGATTAGGATTATGAGACCTAGTAAGTAATTAATCCAATCATCGAATACGTCCTAATGAGCACGACAGTGGATTTAGGAGAATTTGGGGGTCCCGGTTGACATTGTAATTGAACTTAGGGAGGAATTCATCATCACTTGGGTATGCATATTGGGTAGGTGGATTTGTGACCTTGGAAATTTTAATTTCAGATTTTAATAGTTTAGTTTTATTAGATTTGTTAATTGAATATCGATCCTCTTATTCACTCTCTCTCAACCACCTTCTGTGACTTGACCAAACGTATCAGATTTCCCTGCGGATTAGTTGAATTGGTAGCCCAATCCTTGTGTTCGACCTCGGTAATTTCTTACCGTGTTTTTTATTACTTGCGACGACCCGGTACACTTGCCGGTGACTCAACACTTACTCATCTTTGGCCCAATTAAGGCATATGATACCTTGTTGGAAAGCTTATTCAGAGGCCCTTAATTTGGTCTAGGGTTAGGTCACGATTAATAAGCATAAATAGTAGTTTACAGCCGCACAAGCACAAGAGAGTCGGAAATTAGACAACTTTTACAATCATTGATTTTGCTTTTACATTATCGGGCTTAATTGCTAAACATTGTTAATTTTCGGATTTTTCACTCATGCTGACCTTGTTGGCTTGCGCAGAGCATAACTAGAGCTACAAATATCTGATTTTGGAGATCTTGCTGTCCCTAGAAAGATAATGAAGAGACCTATAATTTCAGGTTTCCCAAAAATTGTCAAATTAGGACAAAATCAAGGCTAAATTGGGTCCCGAGTTCTCTGGCACGCATCAGTGCGGAGTCCAAGATGTTCCTTCACTTAAATGGGCCTAACTTACTCATCTTAAGCGCAGTTAAGGCATATGATACCTTGTTGGAAAGCTTATTCAGAGGCCCTTAATTTGATCTTGGTTTAGGTCAGGATTAATAAGCACAAATAGCAGTTTACAGCCGCACAAGCGAGAGAGAGACGGAAGTCAGACAACTTTTACAATCATTGTTTTTACTTTTACATTATTGGGCTTAATTGCCAAACATTATTAATTTTTGGATTTTTCACTCATCCTGACCTTGTTGCCTTGCACATAGCATAACTAGAGCTACAGATATCGGATTTTGGTGATCTTGCTGTCCCAAGAAAGATAAGGAAGATACCTACAATTTCTGGTTTCACAAGAATTGTCAAATTAGGCCAAAATCAAGGCTAAATTGGGTCCCGTGTTCTCTGCCACAGATCAGTGCGTAGTCCATGATATTCCTTCACTTAAAATGGCCCAGCTTACTTATATTAAGCCCAGTTAAGGCATATGATACCTTGTTGGAAAGCTTATTCAGAGGCCCTTAATTTGATCTTGGATCAGGTCAGGATTAATTGGGATTAATTGGGCTTAATTGCTAAAAATTGATAACTTTCGGATTTTTCGTTCATGCTGACCTTGTTGGCTTGCGCAGAGCATAACTAGAGCTACAGATATCGGATTTTGGTGATATTGCTGTCCCGAGAAAGATAAGGAAGAGACCTACAATTTCAGGATTCACTAGAATTGTCAAATTAGGCCAAAATCAAGGCTAAATTGGTCACGAGTTCTCTGGCGCGGATCAGTACGCAGTCCATGATGTTCCTTCACTTAAATGGGCCTAACTTTCTCATCTTAAGCCCAATTAAGGCATATGATACCTTGTTGGAAAGCTTATTCACAGGCCCTTGATTTAGTCTAGGGGTAGGTCAGGATTAATAAGTATAAATAGCAGTTTACAGCAGCGTAAGCCAGAGAGAAACGAAAATTAGATAACTTTTACAATCATTGTTTTTGCTTTTACATTATTGGGGTTAATCGGGCTTAATTGCTAAACATTGTTAATTTTCGGACTTTTCACTCATCCTGACCTTGTCTCCTTGTCGCCTAGCGCAGAGCATAACTAGAGCTACAGATATCGGATTTTGGTGATCTTGTTGTCCCTAGAAAGATAAGAAAGTGGCCTACAATTTCAGGTTTCACAAGAATTGTCAAATTAGGCAAAAATCAAGACTAAATTGGGTCCCGAGTTCTCGGGCGTGGATTAGTATGGAGTCCATGATGTTCCTTCACTTAAATGGGCCTAACTTACTCATCTTAAGCCCAGTTAAGGCATATGATACCTTGTTGGAAAGCTTATTCAGAGGCCCTTAATTTGATCTTGGTTTAGGTCAGGATTAATAAGCACAAATAGCAGTTTACAGCCGCACAAGCGAGAGAGAGACGGAAGTCAGACAACTTTTACAATCATTGTTTTTACTTTTACATTATTGGGCTTAATTGCCAAACATTATTAATTTTTGGATTTTTCACTCATCCTGACCTTGTTGCCTTGCACATAGCATAACTAGAGCTACAGATATCGGATTTTGGTGATCTTGCTGTCCCAAGAAAGATAAGGAAGATACCTACAATTTCTGGTTTCACAAGAATTGTCAAATTAGGCCAAAATCAAGGCTAAATTGGTTCCCGTGTTCTCTGCCACGGATCAGTGCGTAGTCCATGATGTTCCTTCACTTAAAATGGCCCAGCTTACTTATCTTAAGCCCAGTTAAGGCATATGATACCTTGTTGGAAAGCTTATTCAGAGGCCCTTAATTTGATCTTGGATCAGGTCAGGATTAATTGGGATTAATTGGGCTTAATTGCTAAAAATTGATAACTTTCGGATTTTTCGCTCATGCTGACCTTGTTGGCTTGCGCAGAGCATAACTAGAGCTACAGATATCGGATTTTGGTGATATTGCTGTCCCGAGAAAGATAAGGAAGAGACCTACAATTTCAGGTTTCACTAGAATTGTCAAATTAGGCCAAAATCAAGGCTAAATTGGTCACGAGTTCTCGGGCGTGGATTAGTACGCAGTCCATGATGTTCCTTCACTTAAATGGTCCTAACTTACTCATCTTAAGCCCAATTAAGGCATATGATACCTTGTTGGAAAGCTTATTCACAGGCCCTTGATTTGGTCTAGGGGTAGGTCAGGATTAATAAGTATAAATAGCAGTTTACAGCAGCGTAAGCCAGAGAGAAACGAAAATTAGATAACTTTTACAATCATTGTTTTTGCTTTTACATTATTGGGGTTAATCGGGCTTAATTGCTAAACATTGTTAATTTTCGGACTTTTCACTCATCCTGACCTTGTCTCCTTGTCGCCTAGCGCAGAGCATAACTAGAGCTACAGATATCGGATTTTGGTGATCTTGTTGTCCCTAGAAAGATAAGGAAGAGGCCTACAATTTCATGGTTCACAAGAATTGTCAAATTAGGCCAAAATCAAGACTAAATTGGGTCCCGAGTTCTCGGGCGCGGATTAGTACGGAGTCCATGATGTTCCTTCATGGGCCTAACTTACTCATCTTAAGCCCAGTTAAGGCATATGATACCTTGTTGGAAAGCTTATTCAGAGGCCCTTAATTTGGTCTAGGGTTAGGTCAGGATTAATAAGCATAAATAACAGTTAACAGCCGCACAAGCACAAGAGAGTCGGAAATTAGACAACTTTTACAATCATTGTTTTTGCTTTTACATTATCTGGCTTAATTGCTAAACATTGTAAATTTTCGGATTTTTCACTCATGCTGACCTTGTTGCCTTGCGCAGAGCATAACTAGGGCTATATATATATATATCAGATTTTGGAGATCATGAATTCCCTAGAAAGATAAGGAAGAGACCTACAATTTCAGATTTCACAAGAATTGTTAAATTAGACCAAAATCAAGGCTAAATTGGGTCCCAAGTTCTCTGACACGGATCAGTTCGGAGTCCATGATGTTCCTTCACTTAAATGGGCCTAACTTACTCATCTTAAGCCCAGTTAAGGGATATGATACCTTGTTGGAAAGCTTATTCAAAGGCCCTTAATTTGGTCCAGGGTTAGGTCATGATTAATAAGCATAAATTGCAGTTTACAGCCGCACAAGACAGAGAGAGACGGAAATTATACAACTTTTACATCATTGTTTTTGCTTTTACATTATTGAGCTTAATTGCCAAACATTGTTAATTTTCGGATTTTTCACTCATCCTGACCTTGTTGCCTTGCGCAGAGCATAACTAGAGCTACATATATCGGATTTTGGTGATCTTTCTGTCCCTAGAAATATAACGAAGAGACCTACAATTTCAGGTTCACAAGAATAGTCAAATTAGGCCAATATCAAGGGTAAATTGGGTCCCGAGTTCTCTGGCGCGGATCAGTGCGCAGTCCATGATGTTCCTTCACTTAAATGAGCCTAGCTTACTCATCTTAAGCCCAGTTAAGGCATATGACACCCTGTTGGAAAGCTTATTCAGAGGCCCTTAATTTGATCTAGGGTTAGGTCAGGATTAATAAGCATAAATAGCAGTTTACAGCCGCACAAGCTAGAGAGAGACGGAAATTAGACCACTTTTACAATCATTATTTTTGCTTTTACATTATTGGGATTAATTGGGCTTAATTACTAAACATTGTTAACTTTCAGATTTTTCACTCATCCTGACCTTGTTGCCTTGTGCAGAGCATAACTAGAGCTACAAATATCGGATTTTGGTGATCTTGCTGTCTCTAGAAAGATAAGGAAGAGACCTATAATTTCAGGTTTCACTAGAATTGTCAAATTAGGCAAAAATCAAATCTAAATTGGGTCCCGAGTTCTCTGGCGCGGATCAGTGCGCAGTCCATGATGTTCCTTCACTTAATTGGGCATAACTTACTCATCTTAAGCCCAATTAAGGCATATGATCCCTTGTTGGAAAGCTTATTCAGAGGCCCTTAATTTGGTCTAGGGTTAGATCATGATTAATAAGCATAAATAGCAGTTTACAGCCGTACAAGACAGATAGAGACGAAAATTAGACAACTTTTACAATCATTATTTTTGCTTTTACATTATTGGGCTTAATTGGGCTTAATTGCTAAACATTGTTAACTTTCGGATTTTTCACTCATCCTGACCTTGTCGCCTTGCGCAGAGCATAACTAGAGCTACAGATATCGGATTTTGGTGATCTTGATGTCCCTAGAAAGATAAGGAAGAGACCTACAATTTCAGGGCTCACAAGCATTGGCAAATTAGGCCAAAATCTAGGCTAAATTGGGTCCCGAGTTCTCTGGCATGGATCAGTGCGCAATGTATGATGTTCCTTTACTTAAATGGCCCTAACTAACACATCTTAAGCACAATTAAGGCATATGATACCTTGTCGGAAAGCTTATTCAGAGGCCCTTAATTTGGTCTAGGGTTAGGTCTTGATTAATAAGCATAAATAGCAGTTTACAGCATCACAAGACAGAGAGAGACGGAAATTAGACAACTTTTACAATCAATGTTTTTGCTCTTACATTATTGGGCTTAATTGCTAAACATTGTCAATTTTCGGATTTTTCACCCATCCTGACTTTGTTGCCTTGTGCAGAGCATAAATTGAGCTACATATATCGGATTTTGGTGATCTTGTTGTCCCTAGAAAGATAAGGAAGAGACCTACAAGTTCAAGTGTCACAATAATTGTCAAATTAGACCAAAATCAAGGTTAATTTGGGTCCCAAGTTCTCTGGCGCGGATCAGTGGGCAGTCCATGATGTTCCTTCACTTAAATGGGCCTAACTTACTCATCTTAAGCCCAATTAAGGCATATGATACCTTGTTGGAAAGCTTATTCAGAGGCCCTTAATTTGGTCTAGGGTTAGGTCAGGATTAATAAGCTTAAATAGCATTTTACAGCTGCACAAGCCAGAGAGAGACGAAAATTATACAACTTTTAATACCATTGTTTTTGCTTTTACATTATTGGGCTTAATTGCTAAACATTGTTAATTTTCGGATTTTTCATTCATCCTGACCTTGTTGCCTTGCGCAGAGCATAACTTGAGCTTCAGATATCGGATTTTGGTGATCTTACTGTCCCTAGAAAGATAAGGAAGAGACCTACAATTTCTGGTGTAATAAGAATTGTCAAATTAGGGCAAAATCAAGGCTAAATTGGGTCCCGAGTTCTCTGTCACGGATCAGTGCGTAGTCCATGAAGTTCCTTCTCTTAAATGGGCCTAACTTACTCATCTTAAGCCCAACTAAGGCATATGATACCTTGTCGGAATGCTTATTCAGAGACCCTTAATTTGGTCTAAGGTTAGGTCATGATTAATAAGCATAAATAGCAGTTTACAGCCGCACAAGACAGAGAGAGACGAAATTAGGCAACTTTTACAATCATTGTTTTTGCTTTTACATTATTGGGCTTAATTGCTAAACATTGTTAATTTTCGGATTTTTCAATCATCCTGACCTTGTTGCCTTGCGCAGAGCATAACTAGAGCTACAGATATCGGATTTTGGTCATCTTGATGTACCATGAAAGATAAGGAAGGGACCTACAATTTCAGGTTTCACAAGAATTGTCAAATTTGGCCAAAATCAAGGCTAAATTGGGTCCCGAGTTCTCTAGCGCGGATCAGTGCGCAGTCCATGATGTTCCTTCACTTAAATGGGCCTAACTTACTCATCTTAAGCCCAGTTAAGGCATATGATACCTTGTTGGAAAGCTTTTTCAGAGGCCCTTAATTTGGTCTAGGGTTAGGTCATAATTAATAAGCATAAATAGCAGTTTACAGCAGCACAAGACAGAGAGAGACGGAAATTAGTCAACTTTTACAATCATTGTTTTTGCTTTTACATTGTTGGGCTTAATTGCCAAAAATTGATAATTTTTGGATTTTTCAGTCATCATGACCTTGGTGCCTTGCGCATAGCATAACTAGAGCTACAGATATCGGATTTTGGTGATCTTACAGTTCCTAGAAAGATAAGGAAGAGACCTACAATTTCAGGTTTCACAAGAATTGTCAGATTAGGCCAAAATCAAGGCTAAATTGGGTCCCGAGTTCTCTGCCGCGGATCAGTTCGCAATCCCTGATGTTCCTTCACTTAAATGGGCCTAACTTACTCATCTAAAGCCCAATTAAGGCATATGATACCTTGTTGGAAAGCTTATTCAGAGGCCCTTAATTTGGTCGAGGGTTGGGTCATGATTAATAAGCATAAGTAGCAGTTTACAGCCGCACAAGCCAGAGAGAGACGGAAATTAGATAACTTTTACAATCATTGTTTTTGCTTTTACATTATTAGGCTTAATTGCGCTTAATTGCTAAACATTGTTAATTTTCGGATTTTTCACTCATCCTGACCTTGTTGCCTTGCGCAGAGCATAACTAGAGCTACAGATATCGAATTTTGGTGATCTTGTTGTCCCTAGAAAGAAAAGGAAGAGACCAACAATTTCAGGTTTCCAAAGAATTGGCAAATTAGGCAAAAATCAAGGCTAAATTGGGTCCCGAGTTCTCTGGCGCGGATCAGTGCACAGTGCATGATGTTCCTTCACTTAAATGGGCCCAACTTACTCATCTTAATCCAAATTAATGCATAAGATACCTTGTTGGGTAGCTTATTCAGAGGCCCTTAATTTGGTCTTGGGTTAGGTCAGGATTAATAAGCATAAATAGCAGTGAACAGTCGCAGAAGCCAGAGACGGAAATTAGACAACTTTTACAATCGTTGTTTTTACTTTTACATTATCGGGCTTAATTGCCAAACATTGTTAATTTTCGAATTTTTCACTCATGCTGACCTTGTTGCCTTGCGCAGAGCATAACTAGAGCTACAGATATCGGATTTTGGAGATCTTGTAGTCCCTAGAAAGATAAGGAAGAGACCTACAATTTCATGTTTCATAAGAATTGTCAAATTAGGCTCAAATCAAGGCTAAATTGGGTCCCGATTTCTCTGGCACAGATCTATGCGCAGTCCGTGATGTTCCTTCACTTAAATGCGCCTAACTTACTCATCTTAAGCCCAGTTAAGTCATCTGATACCTTGTTGGAAATCTTATTCAGAGGCCCTTAATTTGGTCTAGGGTTACGTCACGATTAATAAGCATAAATAGTAGTTTACGGACGCACAAGACAGAGAGAGACGAAAATTAGACAACTTTTACAATCATTGTTTTTGCTTTTACATTATTGGGCTTAATTGTGCTTAATTGCTAAACATTGTTAACTTTCGGATTTTTCACTCATCCTGACCTTGTTTCCTTTCGCACAGCATAACTAAAGCTACAGATATCGGATTTGGGTGATCTTGCTGTCCCTAGAAAGATAAGGAAGAGACCTACAATTTCAGGTGTACCAAGAATTGTCAAATTAGGCCAAAATCAAGGCTAAATTGGGTCCCGAGTTCTCTGGAGTGGATCAGTGCGCAGTCCATGATGTTCCTTCACTTAAATGGGCCTAACTTACTCATCTTAAGCCCGGTTAAGGCATATGATACCTTGTTGGAAAGCTTTTTCAAAGGCCCTTAATTTGGTCTAGGGTTAGGTCAGGATTAATAAGCATAAATAGCAGTTCATAGCTGTACAAGCCAGAGAGAGACGAAAATTAGACAACTTTTACAATCATTGTTTTTGCTTTTACATTATTGAGCTTAATTGGGCTTAATTGCAAAACATTGTTAATTTTCAGATTTTTCACTCATCCTGACCTTGTTGTGCAAAACATTGTTAATTTTCAGATTTTTCACTCATCCTGACCTTGTTGCCTTGCGCAGAGAATAACTAGAGCTACAGATATTGGATTTTGGTGAACTTGCTGTCCCTAGAAAGATAAGGAAGAGACCTACAAGTTCAGTTTAACAAGAATTGTCAAATTAGGCCAAAATCAAGGATACATTGGGTCCCGAGTTCTCTGGCGCGAATCAGTGCGTAGTCCTTGATGTTCCTTCACTTAAATGGGCCTAACTTACTCATCTTAAGCCCAATTAAGGCATATTATACCTTGTTGGAAAGCTTATTCAGAGGCCCTTATTTTGGTCAAGGATTAGGTGAGGATTAATAAGCATAAATAGCAGTTTACAGCCGCAAAAGCCAGAAAGAGACGAAAATTAGACAACTTTTACAATCATTGTTTTTGCTTTTACATTATTGGGCTTAATTGCTAAACATTGTTAATTTTCGGATTTTTCACTCATCCTGACCTTGTTGCCTTTCACAAAGCATAACTAGAGCTACAGATATCGGATTTTGGTGATCTTGCTGTCCCTAGAAAGATAAGGAAGAGACCTAAAATTTCAGGTTTAACAAGAATTGTCAAATTAGGCTAAAATCAAGGCTAAATTGGGTCCCGAGTTCTCAGGCGCGGATCGGTGCAAAGTCCATGATGTTCCTTCACTTAAATGGGCCTAACTTACTCATCTTATGCTTAATTAATGCATACGATACCTTGTTGGAATGCTTTTTCAGAGGCCCTTAATTTGGTCTAGGCTTAGGTGAGGATTAATAAACATAAATAGCAGTTTACAGCCGCCCATGCCCGAAAGAGACGGAAATTACACAACTTTTACAATCATTGTTTTTGCTTTTACATTATTGGGCTTAGTTGCCCAACATTGTTAATTTTCGGATTTTTCACTCATCCTGACCTTGTTGCCATGCACAGAGCATAACTAGAGCTACAGATATCGGATTTTGGTGATCTTGCTGTCCCTAGAAAGATAAGGAAGAGACCTACAATTTCAGGTTTCACATGAATTGTCAAATTAGGCCAAAATCAAGGCTAAATTGGGTCCCGAGTTCTCAGGCGCGGATCGGTGCACAGTCCATGATGTTCCTTCACTTAAATGGGCCTAACTTACTCATCTTAAGCCCAATTAAGGCATATTATACCATAATGGAAAGCTTATTCAGAGTCCCTTAATTTGGTCTAGGGTTAGGTGAGGATCAAAAATCATAAATAGCAGTTTACAGCCGCACAAGCAAGAAAGTGAGGGAAATTAAACAACTTTTACAATCATTGTTTTTGCTTTTACATTGTTGGTCTTAATTGCTAAACATTGTTAATTTTCAGATTTTTCAATCATCCTGACCTTGTTGCCTTGTACAGAGCATAACTAGAGCTACAGATATCGGATTTTGGTGATCTTGCCGTCCCTAGATAGATAAGGAAGAGACCTACGATTTCAGGTATCACAAGATTTGTCAACTTATGCGAAAATGAAGGCTAAATTGGGTCCCGAGTTCTCTTGTACGGATCAGTGCGCAGTCCATGATGTTCCTTCACTTAAATGGGCCTAACTTACTCATCTTAAGCCCAATTAAGGCATATGATACCTTATTGGAAAGCTTATTCAGAGGCCCTTAATTTGGTCTAGGGTTAGGTCATGATTAATAAGCATAAATAGCAGTTTACAGCCGCACAAGACAGAGAGAGACAGAAATTAGACAACTTTTACAATCATTGTTTTTGATTTTACATTATCGGGCTTAATTGCTAAACATTGTTAATTTTCGGATTTTTCACTCATCCTGACCTTGTTGCCTTGCGCAGAGCATAACTTGAGCTTCAGATATCGGATTTTGGTGATCTTACTGTCCCTAGAAAGATAAGGAAGAGACCTACAATTTCAGGTTTCACAAGAATTGTCAAATTAGTCCAAAATCAATGCTAAATTGGGTCTCGAGTTCTCTGTCCCGGATCAGTACGCAGTCCATGATGTTCCTTCACTTAAATGGGCCTAACTTACTCATCTTAAGCACAATTATGGCATATGATACCTTGTTCGAAATCTTATAAAGAGGCCGTTAATTTGGTCTAAGGTTTGGTCATGATTAATAAGCATAAATAGCAGTTTACAGCTGCACAAGACAGAGAGAGACGATAATTAGACAACTTTTACAATCATTGTTTTTGCTTTTACATTATTGGGCTTATTTGGGCTTAATTGCTAAACATTGTTAATTTTCGGATTTTTCAATCATCCTGACCTTGTTGCCTTGCGCACAGCATAACTAGAGCTACAGATATCGGATTTTGGTCATCTTGATGTACCAAGAAAGATAAGGAAGGGACCTATAATTTCAGGTTTCACAAGAATTGTCAAATTTGGCTAAAATCAAGGCTAAATTGGGTCCCGAGTTCTCTGGTGCGGATCAGTGCGCAGTCCATGATGTTCCTTCACTTAAATGGGCCTAACTTACTCATCTTAAGCCCAGTTAAGGCATATGATACCTTGTTAGAAATCTTTTTCAGAGGCCCTTAATTTGGTCTAGGGTTAGGTCATAATTAATAAGCATAAATAGCAGTTTACAGCAGCACAAGACAGAGAGAGACAGAAATTAGACAACTTTTATAGTCATTGTTTTTGCTTTTACATTATTGGGCTTAATTGCCAAACATTGTTAATTTTCGGATTTTTCAGTCATCATGACCTTGTTGCCTTGCGCAGAGCATAACTAGAGCTACAGATATCGGATTTTGGTGATCTTACAGTTCCTAGAAAGATAAGGAAGAGACCTACAATTTCAGGTATCACGAGAATTGTCAAATTAGGCCAAAATCAAGGCTTAATTGGGTCTCGAGTTCTCTGTCACGGATCAGTGCGTAGTCCATGAAGTTCATTCTCTTAAATGTCCCTAACTTACACATCTTAAGCCCAATTAAGGCATATGATACCTTGTCGGAATGCTTATTCAGAGGCCCTTAATTTGGTCTAATGTTAGGTCATGATTAATAAGCATAAATAGCAGTTTACAGCCGCACAAGACAGAGAGAGACGAAATTAGACAACTTTTACAATCATTGTTTTTGCTTTTACATTATTGGGCTTAATTGGGCTTAATTGCTAAACATTGTTAATTTTCGGATTTTTCACTCATCCTGACCTTGTTGCCTTGAGCAGAGCATAACTAGAGCTACAGATATCGGATTTTGGTGATCTTGTTGTCCCTAGAAAGATAAGGAAGAGACCTACAATTTCATGTTTCACAAGATTTGTCAACTTATGCCAAAATCAAGGCTAAATTGGGTCCCGAGTTCTCTTGCGCGGATCAGTGCGCAATCCATGATGTTCCTTCACTTAAATGGGCCTAACTTACTTATCTTAACCCCAATTAAGGCATATGATACCTTATTGGAAAGCTTATTCAGAGGCCCTTAATTTGGTCTAGGGTAGGTCATGATTAATAAGCATAAATAGCAGTTTACAGCAGCACAAGACAGAGAGAGACATAAATTAGTCAACTTTTACAATCATTGTTTTTCCTTTTACATTACTGGGCTTAATTGCCAAACATTGTTAATTTTCGGATTTTTCAGTCATCATGACCTTGTTGCCTTGCGCAGAGCATAACTAGAGCTACAGATATCGGATTTTGGTGATCTTATAGTTCCTAGAAAGATAAGGAAGAGACCTACAATTTCAGGTGTCACAAGAATTGTCAAATTAGGCCAAAATCAAAGCTAAATTGGGTCCCGAGTTCTCTGCCGCGGATCAGTGCGCAGTCCCTAATGTTCCTTCACTTAAATGGGCCTAACTTACTCATCTAAAGCCCAATTAAGGCATATGATACCTTGTTGGAATGCTTATTCAGAGGCCCTTAATTTGGTCTAGGCTTAGGTGAGGATTAATAAGCATAAATAGCAGTTTACAGCCGCCCATGCCCGAAAGAGACGGAAATTAGACAACTTTTACAATCATTGTTTTTGCTTTTACATTATTGGGCTTAATTGCCAAACATTGTTAATTTTTGGATTTTTCACTCATCCTGACCTTGTTACCTTGCACAGAGCATAACTAGAGCTACAGATATCGGATTTTGGTGATCTTGCTGTCCCTAGAAAGATAAGGAAGAGACCTATAATTTCAGGTGTCACAAGATTTGTCAAATTAGGCCAAAATCAACGCTAAATTGGGTCCCGAGTTCTCAGGCGCGGATCGGTGCGCTGTCCATGATGTTCCTTCACTTAAATGGGCCTAACTTACTCATCTTAAGCCCAATTAAGGCATATTATACCTTAATGGAAAGCTTATTCAGAGTCCCTTAATTTGGTCTAGGGTTAGGTGAGGATCAATAAGCATAAATAGCAGTTTACAGCCGCACAAGCAACAAAAGTGGGGGAAATTAAACAACTTTTAAAATCATTGTTTTTGCTTTTACATTGTTGGGCTTAATTGCTAAACATTGTTAATTTTCGGATTTTTCCATCATCCTGACCTTGTTGCCTTGTACAGAGCATAACTAGAGCTACAGATATCGGATTTTGGTGATCTTACCGTCCCTAGATAGATAAGGAAGAGACCTACGATTTCAGGTTTCACAAGAATTGTCAAGTTAGGCCAAAATGAAGGCTTAATTGGGTACCGAGTTCTCTGGCGTGGATCTGAGTGCAGTCCATGATGTTCCTTCACTTTAATGGGCCTAACTTAGTCATCTTAAGCCCAATTAAGGCATATGGTACCTTGTTGGAAAGCTTATTCTGAGGCCCTTAATTTGGTCTAAGGTTAGGTCATGATTAATAAGCATAAATAGCAGTTTACAGCTGCACAGGACAGAGAGAGACGGAAATTGGACAACTTTTACAATCATTGTTTTTGCTTTTACATTATTGGGCTTATTTGGGCTTAATTGCTAAACATTGTTAATTTTTGGATTTTTCACTCATCCTGACCTTGTTGCCTTGCGCAGAGCATAACTAGAGCTATAGATATCGGATTTTGGTGATCTTGTTGTCCCTAGAAAGATAAGGAAGAGACCTACAATTTCAGGTTTCACAAGATTTATCAACTGATGCCAAAATCAAGGCTAAATTGGGTCCCGAGTTCTCTTGCGCGGATCAGTACGCAGTCCATGATGTTCCTTCCCTTAAATGGGCCTAACTTACTCATCTTAAGCCCAATTAAGGCATATGATACCTTATTGGAAATCTTATTCTCTAGGGTTAGGTCATGATTAATAAGCATGAATAGCAGTTTACAGCCGCACAAGACAGAGAGAGACAGAAATTAGACAACTTTTACAATCATTGTTTTTGCTTTTACATTATTGGGCTTAATTGCTAAACATTGTTAATTTTCGGATTTTTAACTCATCCTGACCTTGTTGCCTTGCGCAGAGCATAACTTGAGCTTCAGATATCAGATTTTGGTGATCTTACTGTCCCTAGAAAGATAAGGAAGAGACCTACAATTTCAGGTGTAACAAGAATCGTCAAATTAGGCCAAAATCAAGGCTGAATTGGGTCTCGAGTTCTTTGTCACGGATTAGTGCGTAGTCCATGAAGTTCCCTCTCTTAAATGTCCCTAACTTACTCATCTTAAGCCCAATTAAGGCATATGATACCTTGTCAGAATGCTTATTCAGAGGCCCTTAATTTGGTCTAAGGTTAGGTCATGATTAATAAGCATAAATAGCAGTTTACAGCCGCACAAGACAGAGAGAGACGAAATTAGACAACTTTTACAATCATTGTTTTTGCTTTTACATTATTGGGCTTAATTGCTAAACATTGTTACTTTTCGGATTTTTCAATCATCCTGACCTTGTTGCCTTGCGCACAGCATAACTAGAGCTACAGATATCGGATTTTGGTCATCTTGATGTACCAAGAAAGATAAGGAAGGGACCTATAATTTCAGGTTTCACAAGAATTGTCAAATTTGGCCAAAATCAAGGCTAAATTGGGTCCCGAGTTCTCTGGCGTGGATCAGTGCGCAGTCCATGATGTTCCTTCACTTAAATGGGCCTAACTTACTCATCTTAAGCCCAGTTAAGGCATATGATACCTTGTTAGAAATCTTTTTCAGAGGCCCTTAATTTGGTCTAGGGTTAGGTCATAATTAATAAGCATAAATAGCAGTTTACAGCAGCACAAGACAGAGAGAGACAGAAATTAGACAACTTTTATAGTCATTGTTTTTGCTTTTACATTATTGGACTTAATTGCCAAACATTGTTAATTTTCGGATTTTTCAGTCATCATGACCTTGTTGCCTTGCGCAGAGCATAACTAGAGCTACAGATATCGGATTTTCGTGATCTTACAGTTCCTAGAAAGATAAGGAAGAGACCTACAATTTCAGGTATCACGAGAATTGTCAAATTAGGCCAAAATCAAGGCTTAATTGGGTCTCGAGTTCTCTGTCACGGATCAGTGCGTAGTCCATGAAGTTCATTCTCTTAAATGTCCCTAACTTACACATCTTAAGCCCAATTAAGGCATATGATACCTTGTCGGAATGCTTATTCAGAGGCCCTTAATTTGGTCTAATGTTAGGTCATGATTAATAAGCATAAATAGCAGTTTACAGCCGCACAAGACAGAGAGAGACGAAATTAGACAACTTTTACAATCATTGTTTTTGCTTTTACATTATTGGGCTTAATTGCTAAACATTGTTAATTTTCGGATTTTTCACTCATCCTGACCTTGTTGCCTTGAGCAGAGCATAACTAGAGCTACAGATATCGGATTTTGGTGATCTTGTTGTCCCTAGAAAGATAAGGAAGAGACCTACAATTTCATGTGTCACAAGATTTGTCAACTTATGCCAAAATCAAGGCTAAATTGGGTCCCGAGTTCTCTTGCGCGGATCAGTGCGCAATCCATGATGTTCCTTCTCTTAAATGGGCCTAACTTACTTATCTTAACCCCAATTAAGGCATATGATACCTTATTGGAAAGCTTATTCAGAGGCCCTTAATTTGGTCTAGGGTAGGTCATGATTAATAAGCATAAATAGCAGTTTACAGCAGCACAAGACAGAGAGAGACAGAAATTAGTCAACTTTTACAATCATTGTTTTTCCTTTTACATTACTGGGCTTAATTGCCAAACATTGTTAATTTTCGGATTTTTCAGTCATCATGACCTTGTTGCCTTGCGCAGAGCATAACTAGAGCTACAGATATCGGATTTTGGTGATCTTATAGTTCCTAG
>JAUPTC010000013.1:5199323-5262129 GCA_030762895.1 Sophora flavescens
TTTTGTTAAAACTAACGTCAGTTGTTATAAAGAACTGACGTTAAAGGTTTAATTTTAACGTCAGTTGTAATTAACAACTGACGTTAATAGTGTACTGTATATTTTATAAAATACTATTAACGTCAGTTGTTTGATACAACTGACGTTAATAGGTTTTTTTTTAATTCAGTTTTAAAATATCACTCCCCTCAGCTATTCCTGCATTCAGTAAATATCCCAGTAACACAGAATATCACACACATTACAGAATTGCAAAGGAAAAATGGAACAATGGGGGGACTTAAAACCAAAACCCATGTATATATATAAATAAATTTTAGTTCAAATGTCTAAAAAACAAAACTACCAATCTAAGGATATATATATACATGTTATTAATTAGTTTCTAAAGTCTAACAAAAAAACTATTTATCTAAGTATTGCGGAGGTATCTTGTCAATTCCTTTTTCAGCCGCATACTTGAAGAAGAATTCAATAAGCGCATCCTCAAGTCTCTTAACTCATCTTCTTGAATACGCGATTGGTCGTTAAATGCCTACACACGTTCAAATAATAACAATAACATCAATGCAAGTCATATTCAAAACTATAATATATAATTTAACAAGTTGTTTAAATATTACCTTAATCCATCCATCCGTAATAGATGTGGAGACTATGTTCAGCATATGAAGCATCACATAATAGCCACACGACCACCCGTCAATTTGAAATCGAGACTACCAACAAAATTAATTTCAATGTCAGTTGAATATACATATAAATTAGTAATTATAATATTAATTATTTGATAAATAAACTACCAAACCTTGATGATGTTCCATACAGGATTTGCTTTAGCCTTAGAAGTCCTACTTCTCCTGTTGGCGCAACTTATGCTACTCGCCTTCAACGCGCTATCATAAACAAATAATCATGTCGATCAATTAACAAATTCATATATCATGTGTGTAATAAACTAAAAACAACTGATATTTAAACTTAAATTAAATTTAAGATTAGTTACTTACTTATTTACGACTTCCACCACCTTCGGTGGCGGATCTTGGTGGAGAGAGCGAGAAGAATATGACTCTATGCCTAGACCGGGTGAAGTACGAACAACGCCAATGGCTTTTCATACAGTAGGGAGCCAGATATAATTCTTTCGGATTGTCTCCCAACAAGTTCCCTAAGTATTTACTCAATCCTTCGCCAAAGAAAGAAATCGGGCGGAAGGATTGATGGATCTAAGAAACCGTAAACCGATGCAACGCCCTTATCAAGTCAAGACGATGGAGATACCTAAGATATGAAAAGGTGTGGATGTTAATTACATAATATATATATTGAAATTAAAATAAATTATTAAATGGAAAAATACCAAAATAAATAAGTTATAAAATTAAAATTAACTTACGTGCACCGTAAGACCGACAACATTGCAGTTCATCCAGACGTTATTTCTGTAGGCGTTCCCGAGATCGTCACCACAGAAGGTAAATATCCTCTGTTGATCTGGGCGTTCCACCCATCCATCGTGCTCCAATGGACATTCAAAAATCTCAAACGCATAATCCTCACCAAGTGAGAACAAACGAGTGATAGGTGACAGCGACACCGACGTCGACTTGGCCTTCAGTTTAGGAAAAATAAAATAGATAAGTTTTTGATAATTAAAAAAAACACAAGTAATTATTTGACTAATTTGGACATTAATAATGAATACATACCTTTGTTAACATTTCGAGCTCACGTCGTTTGGTGTCCAACTCAAGCTCACGCCTTTTCATTTCCAACTCATGTTCATGGCGTTGGACTTCGAACTCCCGCTCCCTAGCTGCCAACTCATCGTCCTCCACATGTGGCGCCCTACTAAAACTCTCTTTTGTGCTCACATGTGAAGGGTTGGTATGCCCTACGGTGTCCTGGGATGTACCGACGGAGGAAAGCTCTCTGGCAACCGCCTGCTTGAAATCTGGGTTGGATATTAAGCCTTGCACCAGATGTGTTGTAATAGCTGGGTTAGACATGAGGTGCTGAGTAATGTCAGCCAAAATTGATGCTTCATCGACCACCCTCTTTCGTGAAGCAGACTTGCCATAATATTCTTTGATGGTCACGTTCCCAGGAACACCGAGAACCCGACCAGGATGGTCTTTCTTGCCTAGAGCAGTCATCAAGACGTCCTGCCGTCCAGAAGGGACGAATGCGCCCCGGGAGGATTGTGCTTTAAGATCCATCTACAATGAAAAAAATGAAAAAACGTGCAAGTGAAAAGTGTTGCAAATATCTATACAAATATCAATTGAAATCAAGTTAATTATTTACTTACAATCTTATCTGCCACTTCGCGAGTGGCATCAACTTTAAAAGATCCCGTCTTTGTCATGCGGCCGGCTAACCAGACATCCTCGCGGTCGATGTCCGACGGAGGACTTAATGGTGTGCCCTCAGGCACCTCTCCTCTTTCAATCCTAGCAGAGTGCTCTTCCTGCTTCGCCCTCAGCCTATCCGCCATCATCTGCTCGATCCGAGTCAGGTACCTACCCTGAGACATGGTGTGGCGGTGGACGTTCTTCGCCTGATTCTGCCGACCCTTATTTGCCTTAGCCTATTCAAACAAAAACACATAATTAAATACAGTTAAATGATCTATAATAAGCATACAAAATTAACTTAATCAACCAACCTGAAATTCTCCATCCTATCGACTACTGGCAAACATATCCCAAGTATCCTGATCAATCCAGGGATAATCCGAGAACATTTTATCAAGCCGCTTCTTCCCAGATACATAGTACCTGGTAAGATAATGCTTGAACCCATTCCAACGCTTTGATGCCATTTTCATACATTTATGACGATGATCCTCGTCATTTGGCACAGTCCAAGCTACCTACACATTAAATACATAACAACTGGATGGATTATAACTCGGATAATTATCTAATAATGTAAATCAAATGAATGTAAAGGTAAAATACCGTGATAGCCTCCCAAATTTGATCCTTAGCACGGGGTCCCTGGGCATTTAGATTAGCATCGAAGGACACCTCAAGCTTCTGTCCGCTTTGCCTGTCCTTCTCTAGTTTCTTCAACGAGGTGGCTCCTCTACCCCGTTTCCTATGAGCATGTGATGTCTGTATGGATAAAAAAAATGATAAAATAGAGGGTTGTAACATTATAAACTTACATTAAAAAGAAGGACTAAAGATAGTATATAACATGTAATCTTACACTAGAATCAGGCGTAGGCGTGATCGGGTCCTGCGAAGCCCCCACAGTGTCCTCCCGTGCATGCGGGCTATCCGATTGATCCATATGTATACCTGTTCAGAAACAATATATATGTATTAACATAGGTTATAACTCAAAATAAATACAGATAAGTATAAATAAAAATAACTAGATAGGTCCTGTAGATATACAAAACATCTATCCAATATAAGGACAATACGGGAGATTGAAAACTATAGTTTTTGAAGATTGCCAAGCACTGGTCACGGCCTGGCAGTGATGTCCATCACGGCCGTAACGTGCCAACTGAACCAGAGCCTCACATGCAGAACTGATCACGGCCTAGCCGTGATGAGAATCACGGCCGTGATAGATCAACCAGCAGATCGATAACATGCACTCAAAACCAAAAATAGAGACATTCCAAACAACTCAAACTCACGGTTTCAAGTTTCAACTCACGAGACTACAGTTTCAACATACACTCAAAACCAAAAATAGAGACATTCCAAACAACTCAAACTCACAGTTTCAAGTTTCAACTACTGAGACTACAGTTTCAACATACACTCAAAACCAAAAATAGAGACATGTGCCCTAAAGACTCACCAGAAATAGGCGCTCGCGTGGTGGTGGGGGGAAGCTCGAGTGGTGGCCAACGTTCGATGTGGTTACCTGAGAGCGAGAGGGACAAGGAGAGTTAGTGCGGGAAGGGGAAAGAGAGATGTCAAGTTATTGCAAAGAATGAGTGGGAAAGACAGAGTTAGGGGTTAAGAGTGTACCTCACGGTGGTGGCGAAGAAGCCCTCGCGGTGGTTGCGGTGGAGATGAGCTCGCGATTAGGGCAGAGTGAGAGTGAGAGTGAGAGTGAGGTTGAGCGTGATGAAAAGAGAAAAAGAGACGTACAGAGAAGTGCAGAAGGCGCGCGGGTGTAAACGTTATAATCAAAATAAAACAACATTTTACGTCAGTTGTTAGTAAAAAGTGACGTTAAAGGTAATATATTTAACGTCAGTTGTCTTAAGAAACTGACGTTAAAAAGCACTCACACTTCTAACGTCAGTTGTATTACACAACGGACGTTAAAAGTTTATTAGTTTCTGCAAAAACATTCATTCCTTTGACTACTGTGCTACTTACCCATTCACCTTGTAACCTAATCTTCTTAATGAGCATTAAGTTTTTAAATAAGTTTTCAAGAAAATCAGAATAGCTTAGTAACTTCATCCCCTGCTCCTATAAATAGCTTCCTTCCATCCTTTTAATTTTCTGCTTCACAATATGGCTCTGCCATAGAGATTAACTTCATCACTCTTTCTTCCTATGCCTAGACTCAAAGATCTTTGTCTTAATGGTCAAACAACTTCTGAGGTTGTGTAAATCACATAACATGGATGGTAAGGTTGGGTGAATCACGTAATGTGATTCTCTCACTTTATTTCATCCCCGTCATCCCTTTCACTTTGCTTTGGAAGCAAGTGACTGTGGATTCAAGATGATGCATCAAGGAATTCCAGTGAAGAAGAAAGATGCAAAGATCCATTTCACTTTGCTTTTTTTGCTAGTGACTGAGGATTTACTTTGCATCATGGAATTCAAGTGAGGGAGGTGATGCATCCATTGGAGTTTCTGATGACAGGACTGAGAAGAAAATGATGTTGAAGCAGAAACTTTTTTATATTTTAGGGCTATGTTGTAGAAATTTTTTGTCTTTTAATCATGTAATTTTAACTTATGAATCGCTTCAATGAGATACGATTTGATTATACATATAACTTGTTTTATGTTAAGTGTTTATTTATTTTAATTTGCACAAGAATTTGTTTACTAATTCAAGCTAATTAATAAAAATTAAAAATAAACTTGTTTAAAAAAAAGGTTTAGAAATAAACTTCACTATATAGAGTGATCTGCGTTAAGAGGGACAACGGGGACATGACAACCAATGAAATGAGTTTCATAATTATTTACGTCAGTTATTTATAGAACTGACGTAAATAGTGATTTAATATTTACAAACTGCCACCACCTCATTTTTAACGTCAACTTAATTTATGACTGCCAAGTTCCCGTATATTAATTACATTATTTCCAATATTCATTCTGCACGTTTATAATATATAGGATTATTTACGTCAGCTATTTATTTAACTGAAGTAAAAATCACACTTTTAACGTCAGTTGTATAAAAAACTGACGTTAACAATAAATATTTTTTATTTTAAAAACACTTTTAACGTCAGTTTTTTTAAACAACTGACGTTAAAAGTGTATAGATATCTGCAAAAACATTCATTCCTTTGACTACTGTGCTACTTACCCATGCACCTTGTAACTTAATCCTCTTAATGAGCATTAAGTTTATACATAAGTTTTGAAGAAAATCAGAATAGCTTAGTAACTTCATCCCCTGCTCCTATAAATAGCTTCCTTCCATCCTTTTAATTTTCGGCTTCACAATATGGCTCTGCCATGGAGATTAACTTCATCACTCTTTCTTCCTATTCCTAGACTCAAAGATCATTGTCTTAATGGTCAAACAACTTCTGAGTTTGTGTACATCACGTAACATGGGTGATAAGCTTGTGTAAACCACGTAATGTGAGTTGCTCACCTTATCATCCTTCCGGAGAATCAACTGCTGGAGGGCGAATCAGGTGCTCGGGCGTCACAGTTCCAAAACCTCAGCTTTGGCAGCAAGTGACCGTCATGGAAGTCTCTAGAACCACTGCCTTTGCTTGAAACAGATCTAGTGCACCTGTTTTCTGGGTCTTAAAGGATGCAAGTGACTGTTCCAAGATCTAGTGCACCCTTCGGAGTATAGTTTTCCCTTTGGCATATTTCATAAAACTCTCTGATGGGATGTAGCTTTAATGTTTAGGATTTTAAACCCTTTCAATGTAACTTTTTATAGGATTTTAAACCCTTTCAATCTTCTGTATCAGTCTGTATTACACTTCATGAATGAGATCCGGTTTGGGTTATTGATTCAACTTATACTTCGCACATATATTTTAGTTTTCAAAACAGAAACACAAAACATCAAAGCAATTGTGAAACTGAAACTTTGAGGAAGGCAATGCGGAAAGGTACGTATACTAGATAAAAAAAATTATTAAAATAACCTTTAACGTCTGTTGATGTAAGGACTGACGTTAAAAGTGAAGTGACTCACTTTTAACGTCAGTTCTATAAAGAACTGACGTTAAAACGTTCACCATTAACGTCAGTCGTTTATTGAACTGGCGTTAAAAGTGAGTCACTTCACTTTTAACCTCAGTCCTTAAAACAACTGACGTTAAAATTGAATTAATGAAGTCTGATATTTACAAAACTGCCACCCCCCCTTTTTAACGTCTAGTTTTTGTTTAAGCGACATAAACCTTTACCGTCTAATGTATATTTTCCACTAGTGTTGGAAAGCTTATTCGAGGCCCTTAATTTGGTCTTGGTTTATGTCGGGATTAATAAGCTTAAATAGCAGTTTCTGACCGCACAAGCTAGAGAGAGACGAAAATTAGACAACTTTTACAATTATTGTTTTTGCTTTTACATTATTGGGCTTAATTGCTAAACATTGTTAATTTTAAGATTTTTTCACTCATCCTGACATATTGCCTTGCGCAGAGCATAACTTGAGCTACATATTTCGGATTTTGGTGATCTTGCTGTCCCTAGAAAGATAAGGAAGAGACCTACTATTTCAGATTTCACAAGAATTGTCAAATTAGGCCAAAATCAAGGCTAAATTGGGTCCCGAGTTCTCTGGCCCGGATCCGTGCGCAGCCCATGATGTTCCTTCACATAAATGGACCTAACTTACTCATCTTAAGCCCAACTAAGGCATATGATACCTTGTTGGAAAGCTTATTTAGAGGCACTTAATTTACTCTCGGGTTAGGTCAGGATTAATAAGTGTTGACGAATCTGGGCAAGTATACCCAGTCGTGCAAGTAATACGGTGGTGAGACCGTTTATCGTTCCCACGAGGACTGATACAAGTACTAGCACTTACCGAATCAATCACTATCTAAGCGGATTCTTAGATTGAAGGAAGTTCTATACTAACAAAAGCTAAAACTAACCAAACAAAAAGAAGAAGTTCTTTGAGGAATTTTATCAAACAGTTGAAGTGCAGAAAATTGGGTTTTCAAATATGATAAAAGGAGCTGGGATTAGGTTCACTAAACTTCAACCCCATGCAATGACATGACTAATAAACAGTTTCTACTTCAATTATGACAATCAATCCACTAAATTACTCAAGCCCCGATTCCTCGGATGACAAGAGCCTAAATCCACTAATAGGCCCTAATTCCTTAGGGGTCCTAGATTAATGAATTTGCATTAAGATTAGGGATTACACGATTGCTAATAAACCTAGTTCCATTCCTAGATACAAGGCTTACTAGGTGATTAATCTCAATTCCGGTTTTAACACGAATTTTCCAATTGCAAATCAAAACACTAATCAAGTCATGGGGGTGCTAGCCACAACAAGCATTAAGCACAGAAATCAATCACTCAATAACAAAGCAAAAACTGTATTACAAGATTAAATCAAATACATGAGAATTCAGAAATAGCTACCCTAACCCCAACAATGGAGGTTTAGCTACTCATGTTCATAGCCACAACCAAAGAGATATAGAAGAAGGAGAGAAGGGATTCCATGGAGGCAATCCTCAGCACTGCCCTCGATTCAAAGAGCCTTTAGGGTTTCCAAAACTCGTAGCCTCCAAAAATCTCCAAGATTCTTTTCCATTCTGCCCTAAAACAGCTTATAACAGGGGTTCCGAGTTTCGCACGCTCGCGGGCGAGACGTGGCTCGCGAGGCCAGTATTAAAATCTGGTCTTTAGAGATTGGATCTCTCGCGAGGCGAGGAGTCACTCTCGAGGCGAGACAGAAAGAGTCCTCTCATTACGCCCGTGATGAGTATCGAGGCCACGGGCGTGATTGCTTCTGGTTTCCAGGCTCGCGAGGCGAGACATGGTTCGCGTGGCGAGACCGAAAGACCGATCATTGCTGTTCAATGGACTTCGAGCCTCGCATGGCGAGCTCCAGAATCTCGGGGCGAAGCTCCAGAATTCTGTTTGGCTCAATTTCTTCTCTTTTCAGGCTCTGTCTTCATCCAAGCTCCACCATGGCTATTCTTGAGCATTTTTCCTTGAATTCCTGCAAAACAACACCAAGAAACCGCTTCACCCGTTCCAAGGGAAAAACTAATAAAAACCAAATAAAGAATGCCTAATCTATATGCAAAATGCATGCAAAAGTGTACAAGAAACATGATGTAAAATCACACTATCAAATCACCCCAAGCTTATTCAATTGCTTTTCCTCAAGCAATCACTAAGGCCAGAAGATCAAACTACTCAAAGCATGGATAATGAACCAAGAACCCGAGTAAATACTAATCCAAGTAACAAGCATTTCAAACAATTCAGCAAGAGACAGTCAATTCAAGTCTAATTAGAGGCTTAGGTTCCTAGACTCATATTCTCACTGATTCGGGCACTCTTTCTCACCTGAAAATCACCCCAAGCTTGTTCATTTGCTTGGCTCTCTTTCTACCTCACTCAAGTGTTTAGGGGTATGTGACAATTCGCTTCATTTTCCTCAAGGAATGACATCTACCATAGGCTTGACTATCAACCAAATCTCTACTTTATTAATGAAAACAATTTAGAATCAAGAGGTCTTTTACTTGGTTGTAACTGGGCCATGGGATTTATTGTTAGGTGGGGCAATCAAGAAAGGGACATTTCAAAAGGCTACACAAAACATTAACATTGCAAATCATGACACCTTCTAAAATACCCTTTTTGGGTTTCGATTCACTTTTGCCACCTTTCTTTCTTTCTTTTCATTTTATCTCTCAATTCTTTTTGTTATCCCCTTCTCTATGTATTTTCTTTTTCTTTTGTTTTTCTTTTGTTTGGAGAAGGGGAGGTTTTTCAACTCAAGAGAAATGATTTTCTGATTCTTTCATCCCAAACTTTTTCAACAACCTTTTTCACCCTTTTTGTAATACTTTAGAAGGTATCCTATCCAGCATATTCATCAAAACATTTCAAGGTACCAAGAAAAGTATTTTCTTCTTTCAGGCTCAAAATTGGGCAACTAAGGGGTAGCATTTAGTCATTCAAAGCTCGAAGGACGGAAAAATACTTATTGCCTCAATCATTTTCAAAAATGTTTTCAAAAATTTTTAAGCTTCAAAATGGTTTCAAGTCAAGTTCTAGAGAAATGCAATCCAAGAGGAATAACACTCTAACATAAAGAATGGGGCATATTTAGTGAGTACCCCTTTTGGCTCAAAATCTCACATTTTAGTGGTTCAGAAATCAATGAGAAACATAAATCTTCAGAATCCTATGCTAATTATCAACTATCACAGATTATCTCAAGCATTTTCATTTGCAGCCTTATCACAAGAATAAAGAAAATTGGGTTCAACAATTCACTATCTCAAATTATTTGGCACTTAGTTCTCACAATTGGATGCAAATTTCAAGCAAGGGGCAATCTAATCATGTGAACATGCAAAGTTATCATGCAAAACTATATGAATGCAACATGAACAAATGCAAAAATACCCCTACCCCAAGCTTAATAATTTACATTGTCCCCAATGTAAACAATCAAGATGGAGAGGGGAAAGAAAAATTGGAACGACTTACCGAGGCGGTGGCAGGTGTTGACTTTGCTTTTTCTTGTCTTCTTGCTCTTCCCTCCTTCCTTCTTACCCTGAAAACACTTAACAAACCTATAAATCCATGATATTTTCCTCTTGATCTTCTCAAATTATTCAAGAGGGAAAAATCAAAAACAAAAGGAAAATAAAAAGAAAACTTGGGTTGCCTCCCAATAAGCGCTTCTTTAACGTCACTAGCTTGACGGATAGGTGACCTCAAGGATCTTGAAGGCGCACAGCTGAGACCAATCTCTCGATGTCACCACCCAAGTAGGCCTTAAGTCTTTGGCCATTGACTTTGAAGGTCCTTTTTGAACTAGGATCCTCCACTTCCACAGCTCCATGAGGTGAAACTTCCTTGACAATGAACGGTCCCGACCACTTAGACTTCAACTTGCCCGGAAACAATCTCAGCCGGGAATTGAACAGTAAAACTTGATGTCCCGGCCGAAATGTTTTCATCACGATCTTCTTGTCGTGGTAGGTCTTGACTCGCTGCTTGTAAATGGCTGCATTCTCATATGCATTAAGGCGCATCTCCTCTAACTCATGCAGCTGATTCACTCTTTTCTCACCCGCCAGAGTGGCATCAAAATTCAAGAACTTCATAGCCCAAAAGGCTCGATGCTCCAACTCTACGGGCAGATGACATGTCCTTCCATAGACCATTTGAAACGGGGATAACCCCACATAAGTTTTCAGTGCAGTCCGGTAGGCCCACAAGGCATCGTCAAGCTTCTTGGCCCAATCTTTCCTTGAAGTGGCCACAGTCTTTTCCAAAATTCTCTTAATCTCCCTGTTGGAGACCTTCGCTTGTCCATTTGTTTGCGGATGATATGGGGATGCCACCTTATGCCTCACATCATACTTTGCCAGAACATTTCCCAGTTGTGAGTTGCAGAAGTGGGATCCTCCATCACTTATAAGAACCCTTGGGACACCAAACCGGGAAAAGATATTCTTCTTGATGAACTTGATCACTGTGTGGGCATCATTCTTCTGTGTTGCAATTGCCTCCACCCATTTGGAAACATAGTCCACCGCCACCAAGATATATTGATTGGAGAATGAAGGTGGAAGTGGACCCATAAAATCAATGCCCCAATAGTCAAATACTTCTATCTCCAATATACTCTGCAGTGGCATCTCATCTCTTTTGGAGATATTCCCGGTCCTCTGGCACTTGTCACAGCTCTTCACATGATTGAAAGAGTCCTTGAAGATTGAGGGCCAAAAGAAACTAGATTGGAGGACCTTAGCAGCTGTCCTATCCCCATTGTAATGCCCACCATATGGAGAGTTATGGCAATGCCACAAAGTCTTCCGTGCTTCCTCCTGACTAACACCCCTCCTCCATAAGCCATCCGGCCCAACCTTGAACAGAAATGGATCGTCCCACATGAAATGATTGGCATCCCGGAAGAACTTTTTTCTTTGTTGCCAATTAAGGTGCTCTGGAATAGTGTTGGCTGCCTTGAAGTATGCCATGTCGGCAAACCATGGTCTTTCATGTACTAGAAATAAGGCCTCATCCGGGAACTCATCCCGAATGTCCTTCTCTTTAGCAGCCACTTCTTCATTCACAAGCCGAGATAAATGGTCAGCCACTACATTCTCGCTACCCTTTTTGTCCTTAATGACTAAATCAAATTCCTGCAACAATAGAATCCACCTTATGAGGCGTGGTTTAGAATCTAATTTAGTCAACAAATATTTGATTGCAGCATGATCAGTAAAAATAGTGACTTGTGACCCAATCAAGTAGGAACGAAACTTTTCCAAAGCAAACACTATGGCTAGCAACTCTTTTTCAGTTGTTACATAGTTTATTTGGTTCTCATTGAGGACCTTGCTAGCATAGTGAATGGCATGGAAAAACTTGTCCCTTCGCTACCCCAAAACTTCCCCAACTGCGTAGTCACTGGCATCACACATTAATTCAAATGGTGACTCCCAGTTGGGTGCAACAAGAATGGGAGCAGTGATCAACTTGTCTTTCAAAATTTGAAAAGAGTTAAGACAAGTATTATCAAACAAAAATGGGGTGTCCTTATTTAAAAGGTTACACCGCGGCTTGGCTATCTTTGAAAAGTCCTTGATGAACCGCCGGTAAAAGCCTGCATGCCCAAGGAAACTCCTCACACCCTTGACATTCACTGGTGGAGGTAGTTTCTCAATCACATCAATTTTGGATTTGTCCACTTCGATCCCCGGCAACGGCGCCAAAAACTTGTTAACGAATCTGGGCAAGTATACCCAGTCGTGCAAGTAATACGGTGGTGAGACCGTTTATCGTTCCCACGAGGACTGATACAAGTACTAGCACTTACCGAATCAATCACTATCTAAGCGGATTCTTGGATTGAAGGAAGTTCTATGCTAACAAAAGCTAAAACTAACCAAACAAAAAGAAGAAGTTCTTTGAGGAATTTTATCAAACAGTTGAAGTGCAGAAAATTGGGTTTTCAAATATGATAAAAGGAGCTGGGATTAGGTTCACTAAACTTCATCCCCATGCAATGACATGACTAATAAACAGTTTCTACTTCAATTATGACAATCAATCCACTAAATTACTCAAGCCCCGAATCCTCGGATGACAAGAGCCTAAATCCACTAATAGACCCTAATTCCTTAGGTGGCCTAGATTAATGAATTTGCATTAAGATTAGAGATTACACGATTGCTAATAAACCTAGTTCCATTCCTAGATACAAGGCTTACTAGGTGATTAATCTCAATTCTGGTTTTAACACGAATTTTCCAATTGCATATCAAAACACTAATCAAGTCACGGGGGTGCTAGCCACAACAAGCATTAAGCACAGAAATCAATCACTCAATAACAAAGCAAAAACTGTATTACAAGATTAAATCAAATACATGAGAATTCAGAAATAGCTACCCTAACCCCAACAATGGAGGTTTAGCTACTCATGTTCATAGCCACAACCAAAGAGATATAGAAGAAGGAGAGAAGGGATTCCATGGAGGCAATCCTCAGCAGCTGCCTCTGATTCAAAGAGCCTTTAGGGTTTCCAAAACTCGTAGCCTCCAAAAATCTCCAAGATTCTTTTCCATTCTGCCCTAAAACAGCTTATAACAGGGGTTCTGAGTTTCGCACGCTCGCGGAGCGAGACGTGGCTCGCGAGGCGAGTATTAAAATCTGGTCTTTAGAGATTGGATCTCTCGCTAGGCGAGGCAGTCACTCGCGAGGCGAGACAGAAAGAGTCCTCTCATTACGCCCGTGATGAGTATCAGGGCCTGGGCGTGATTGCTTATGGTTTCCAGGCTCGCGAGGCGAGACATGGTTCGCGTGGCGAGACCGAAAGACTGACTGTTGCTGTTCAACTGGACTTCAGGCTCGCATGGCGAGCTCCAGAATCGTGGGGCGAAGCTCCAGAATTCTGTTTGGTTCAATTTCTTCTCTTTTCAGGCTCTGTCTTCATCCAAGCTCCACCATGGCTATTCTTGAGCATTTTTCCTTGAATTCCTACAAAACAACACCAAGAAACCGCTTCACCCGTTCCAAGGGAAAAACTAATAAAAACCAAATAAAGAATGCCTAATATATATGCAAAATGCATGCAAAAGTGTACAAGAAACATGATGTAAAATCACACTATCAATAAGCATAAATAGCAGTTTACAGCCGCACAAGCCAGAGAGAGACGGAAATTAGACAACTTTTACAATCATTGTTTTTGCTTTTACATTATTGGGCTTAATTGCTAAACATTGTTAATTTTCGGTTTTTCACTCATCCTGACCTTGTTGCCTTGCGTAGAGCATAACTAGAGCTACAGATATCGGATTTTGGTGATCTTGCTGTCCCTAGAAAGATATGGAAGAGACCCACAATTTCAAGTTTCACAAGAATTGTCAAATTAGGCGAAAATCATGGCTAAATTGGGTCCCGGGTTCTCTATCGCGGATCAGTGTGCAGTCCATGATGTTCCTTCACTTAAATGGGGCAAACTTACTAATCTTAAGCCAAATTAAGGCATATGAAACCTTGTTAGAAAGCTTATTCAGAGGCCCTTAATTTGGTCTTGTGTTAGGTCAGGATTAATAAGCATAAATAGCAGGTTACAGCCTCACAAGCCAAAGAGAGACGTAAATTAGACAACTTTTACAATCATTGTTTTTGCTTTTTCATTATTGGGCTTAATTGCTAAACATTGTTAATTTTCGGATTTTTCACTCAGGCAGACCTTGTTACCTTGCACTGAGGATAACTAGAGCTACAAATATCGGATTTTGGTGATCTTGCAGTCCCTAGAAAGATAAAGAAGAGGCCTACAATTTCAGGTTTCCCAAGAATTGTCAAATTAAGCCAAAATCAAGGCAAAATTAGGTCCCGAGTTCTCTGGCACGGATCAGTGCGCATTCCATGATGTTCCTTCACTTAAATGGGCCTAACTTACTAATCTTAAGCCCAATTAAGGCATATGATACCTTGTTGGAAAGCTTATTCAGAGGCCCTTAATTTGGTCTAGGATTAGGTCAGGATTAATAAGCATAAATAGTAGTTTACAGCCGCACAAGCCACCGAGAGACGGAAATTAGACAACTTTTACAATCATTGTTTTTGCTTTTACATTATTGCGCTTAATTTCTAAACATTGTTAATTTTCGAATTTTTCACTCATCCTGACCTTGTTGCCTTACGCAGAGCATAACTAGAGCTACATATATCGGATTTTGGTGATCTTGCTGTCCCTAGAAAGATAAGGAAGAGACCCACTATTTCAGGTTTCACAAGAATTGTCAAATTAGGCCAAAATCAAGGCTAAATTGTGTCCCGAGTTCTCTGGCGTGGATTAGTGCGCAGTCCATGATGTTCCTTCACTTAAATGGGGCTAACTTACTAATCTTAAGCCCAATTAAGGCTTATGATACCTTGTTGGAAAGCTTATTCAGAGGCCCTTAATTTGGTCTAGGGTTAGGTCAGGATTAATAAGCACAAATAACAGTTTACAGCCGCACAAGTCAGACAAAGACGGAAATTAAACAACTTTTACAATCATTGTTTTTTCTTTTACATTATCGGGCTTAATTGCTAAACATTGTTAATTTTTGGATTTTTCACTATTCCTGACCTTGTTGTCTTGCACTGAGCATAACTAGCGCTACAGATATCGGATTTTAGTGATCCTGGTGTCCCTAGAAAGATAAGGAAGAGACCTACAATTTCAGGTTTCACAAGAATTGTCAAATTAGGCCAAAATCAAGGCTTAATTGGGTCCCGAGTTCTCTGGCACGGATCAGTGCTCAGTCCATGATGTTCCTTATCTTAAATGGGTCTAACTTACTCATCTTAAGACCAATTAAGGCATATGATACCTTGTTGGAAAGCTTATTCAGAGGCCCTTAATTTGGTCTAGGGTTAGGTCAGGATTAACAAGCATAAATAGCAGTTTATAGCTGCACAAGCCAGGAAGAGACGGAAATTAGACAACTTTTATAATCATTCTTTTTGCTTTTATATTATTGGGCTTAATTGGTCTGAATTGCATAACATTGTCAACTTTCGGATTTTTCACTCATCCTGACCTTGTTACCTTTCGCATAGCATAACTAGAGCTACAGATATCGGATTTTGGTGATCTTGCTCTCCCTAGAAAGATAAAGAAGAGACCTACAATTTCAGGTGTCACAAGAATTGTCAAATTTGGGGAAAATCAAGGCTAATGGATTGGGTCAGTCCTTCTCAGCGCGGATCGCGTCGTGATCAATGATGTTCCTTCACTTAAATGGGCCTAACTTACTCATCTTAAGCCCAATTAAGACATATGATACCTTGTTGGAAAGCTTATTCAGAGGCCCTTAATTTTGTCTAGGGTTAGGTCAGGATTAATAAGCATAAATAGAAGTTTACAGCCGCACAAGCCAGAAAGAGACGAAAATTAGACAACTTTTACAATCATTATTTTTGCTTTTACATTATTAGGCTTAATTGGGCTTAATTGCTAAACATTATTAATTTTTGGATTTTTCATTCTTCCTGGCCTTGTTGCCTTGCGCAGAGCATAACTAGAGCTACAGATATCGGATTTTGGCGATCTTGCTGTCCCAAGAAAGATAAGGAAGAGACCTACAATTTCAGGCTTCACAAGAATTGTCAAATTTGGCCAATATCAAGGCTAAATTGGGTCCCGAGTTCTCTGGCGCGGATCAGTGCGCAGTCAATGATGTTCCTTCACTTAAATGGGCCTAACTTACTCATCTTAAGCCCAATTAAGGCATATGATACCTTGTTGGAAAGCTAATTCAGAGACCCTTAATTTGGTCTAGGGTTAGGTCAGGATTAATAAGCATAAATAGAAGTTTACAGCCGCACAAGCCAGAGAGAGACGGAAATTAGAAAACTTTTACAATAATTGTTTTTACTTTTACATTATTGGGCTTAATTGGGCTTAATTGATAAACATTGTGAATTTTCGGATTTTTCACTCATCGTGACCTTGTTGCCTTGCCAGAGCATAACTAGAGCTACAGATATCGGATTTTGGTGATCCTGATGTCCCTAGAAAGATAAGGAAGAGACCTACAATTTCAGGTTTCACTAGAATTGTCAAATTAGGCCAAAATCAAGGCTAAATTGGGTCCCGAGTTCTCTGGCGCGGATCAGTGCTCAGTCCATGATGTTCCTTATCTTAAATGGGCCTAACTTACTCATCTTAAGCCCAATTAAGGCATATGATACCTTGTTGGAAAGCTTATTCAGAGGCCCTTAATTTGGTCTAGGGTTAGGTCAGGAATAATAAGCATAAATAGCAGTTTACAGCCGCACAAGCCAGAAAGAGACGGAAATTAGACAACTTTTATAATCATTCTTTTTGCTTTTATATTATTGGGCTTAATTGGGCTTAATTGCATAACATTGTTAACTTTCGGATTTTTCACTCATCCTAACCTTGTTACCTTTCGCAGAGCATAACTAGAGCTACCGATATCGGATTTTGGTGATCTTGCTGTCCCTAGAAAGATAAGGAAGAGACCTACAATTTCAGGTGTCACAAGAATTGTCAAATTAGGCCAAACTCAAGGCTAAATTGGGTCCCGAGTTCTCTAGCAGGGATCAGTGCTCAGTCCATGATGTTCCTTATCTTAGATGGGCCTAACTTACTCATCTTAAGCCCAATTATGGCATATGATACCTTGTTGGAAAGCTTATTCAGAGGCCCTGAATTTGGTCTAGGGTTAGGTAAGGATTAATAATCATAAATAGCAGTTTACAGCAGCACAAGACTGAGAGAGACGGAAATTAGACAACTTTTACAATCATTGTTTTTGTTTTTAATTATTGGGGTTAATTGGGCTTAATTGCCAAACATTGTTAATTTTCGGATTTCTCACCCATCCTGACCTTGTTACATTGCGCAGAGCATAACTAGAGATACAGATATCGGATTTTGGTGATCTTGCTGTCCCTAGAAAGATAAGGTAGAGACCTACAATTTCAGGTTTCACAAGAATTGTCAAATTAGGCCAAAATCAAGGCTAAATTGGGTCCTGAGTTCTCTGGCGCGGATCGGTGCGCAGTCCATGATGGTCCTTCACATAAATGGGCCTAACTTACTCATCTTATGCTCAGTTAAGGCATATGATACCTTGTTGGAAAGCTTATTCAGAGGCCATTAATTTAGTCTAGCGTTAGGTTAGGATTAATAATCATAAATAACAGTTTACACCTGAACAAGTCAGAGAGAGACGGAAATTAGACAACCTGTACAATCATTGTTTTTTCTTTTACATTATAGGGCTTAATTGCCAAACATTGTTAATTTTCGGATTGCTCACTCATCCTGACCTTGTCGCCTTGCACAGAGCACAACTAGAACTACAGATATCGGATTTTGGTGATCTTGCTGTCCCTGGAAAGATAAGGAAGAGACCTACAATTTAAGGTCTCACAAGAATTGTCAAATTAGGCCAAAATCAGGGCTATATTGTGTCCCGAGTTCTCGGGCGCGGATCAGTGCGTAGTCCATGATGTTCCTTCACTTAAATGGGCCTAACATACTCGTCTAAAGCCCAATTAAGGCATATGATACCTCGTTGGAAAGCTTATTCAGAGGTCCTTAATTTGGTCTAGGGTTTGGTCATGATTAATAAGCATAACTAGCAGTTTACAGCCGCACAAGACAGAGAGAGACAGAAATTAGATAACTTTTACAATCATTATTTTTGTTTTACATTATTAGGCTTAATTGGGCTTAATTACTAAACATTGTTAACTTTCGGATTTTTCACTCATCCTGACGTTGTTACCTTGCGCAGAGTATAGCTAAAGCTACAGATATCAGATTTTGGTGATCTTGCTGTCCCTAGAAAGATAAGGAAGAGACCTGCAATTTCAGGTTTCACAAGAATTGTCAAATTAGGCCAAAATCAAGGCTAAATTAAGTCCTGAGTTCTCTGGCGCGGATCGGTGTGCAGTCCATGATGTTCCTTCACATAAATGGGCCTAACTTACTCATCTTTAGCCCAGTTAAGGCATAAGATACCTTGTTGAAAAGCTTATTTAGAGGCCATTAATTTGGTCTAGCGTTAGGTTAGGATTAATAATCATAAATAGCAGTTTACACCTGAACAAGCCAGAGAGACGGAAATTAGACAAATTTTACAATCATTATTTTTGCTTTTACATTATTGGGATTAATTGGGCTTAATTGCTAAACATTGTTAATTTTCCGATTTTTCACTCATCCTGACCTTGTCGCCTTGCACGGAGCATAACTAGAACTACAGATATCGGATTTTGGTGATCTTGATGTCCCTGGAAATATAAGGAAGAGACCTACAATTTTAGGTTTTACAAGTATTGTCAAATTAGGCCAAAATCAAGGCAAAATTGGGAACCGAGTTCTCTGGCACTGATCAGTGCGCAGTCCATGATGTTCCTTCACTTAAATGGGCCTAGCTTACTCATCTGAAGCACAATTAAGGCATATGATACCTTGTTGGAAAGCTTATTCAGAGGCACTGATAGTGTGATTTCACATCATATTTCATGTACACTTTTGCATGCATTTTCATATAGTTTAGGCATATTTAGTTTGATTTTTATTAGTTTTTATCTTGGAACGGGTAAGGCGGTGTCGTGGTGTTGCTTTGCAGAAATTAAAGATAAAATGCCCAAAATGAGCAATAATGGAGCCTGGATTAAGTTGGAGCTGGAAAATTGAAGATATTGGATGACTCCAATTTAATTTGGAATGGAAATATCTAATGATAATTGACAAAAGTCCAGCAGAAATGTAAGAGGCCTAATTGACGGATTTGATGATTTGGATATTAATGACTTGCCATAAAAATAGAAGATGAAGATTGGGCAATTAATTCAGAAGATTTGAAGTCATCAAAGAATATCAATCACCATATGCAAGGAGATAACGTCAGCATTAATTAGAGGATCAATTCGTGATTGCAACCATCAAATAATAAGTTCAATTGGAAATTGGAGAAGAATTACTCCCTGGACTTGGGAAGCAACGTGAATTAAATGCACAAGGGATCCACATGTGAAATCAAAGATACATATTGAGTAATCAAAGATGGAAATCTTCAATTAATTGCTATATGGATAATGAGCTCAAACCAAAAATAAAGGGCTGATCCTGTGCATTATATAGACAGCAGCGCCATCAACATAAGGAGAGTAGACAGACACGGTCAAAAACAGAAAAATAGGGACTTTTATCATGACCTTGGAGGCTGCGGCTGAGGAAGGACTGGAACCCTAGAATCAAAGGAGGCGACAGCTGGGGAAAAGCTTCCAATGGAGTTTCTTATTTCCCTTCTTCTTTCCTTTGTCCCGATTGTTTTAGTTTTGGCTTTCTCTATGAGTAGCTAAATCCCTGTTGTTGGGATTAGATGTAGCCAAACTGAAATAACATGTAATTGCCTTGACTGATTAATCTATGTTTATGTTTCTCTATTAGTGATTGATTTCCTTCGCTTAATGCCTGTTGTGGCTAGCACCCCCATGACTTGATTAGTGTTTTGGTATGCAATTGGAAAATTCGTATTAGAACCAGAACTGGAATTAATCACCTAGTAACCCTTGCGTCTAGGAATGGAGTTTGGTTTATTAGTAATCGCGTAATTCTTAATCTTAATGCAAATTCATTAATCTAGGCCACCTAAAGAATTAGGGTCTATTAGTGGATTTAGGCTCTTGTCATCTGAGGAATCAGGGCTTGAGTAATTTCATGGGTTGATTTTAATATTTGAAGCATGAATGGGAGGTATCTAGTCTTGGTAGTGCATGAGGCTAAGGTTTGGTGAAGTTTAATCCCAACAACCCTTTTTCCGCATTCCAAGTGTTTGTTAAAAGTTCCCAAAAAGACCAAAAACATTTTATTGCTTTTTTTGCTTTAGTTTATGTTTTGATCTCTCTTCATAGTTTAGTCTAGATAGTTGCTTGATTTGCGAATTGGTAATTGGCAACCGATCCCTGTGGATACGATAACCGGTCTCACCACCGTATTACTTGTTCGACTAGGTATACTTGCCTATATTTTCGTCCAACAAGTTTTTGGCGCCGTTGCCGGGGATTGGTTTTGCCAATATCATTAGTAACAAAGGAGGCAACTAATTTAGACATTTTTATTTTTTTCTGTATATATTTGACATTTTCTCTGTACAGATTTGATTTTTTTTCTTTTGAGTTTTTGTTTGTGCAAGGTTGAGGCAACACATGGACTATCATTACTATCCAACTTGGGAATCTCAACTTGATTGGATCGTGTTTGATGGTATCACCGATAAGCACGTGAAGATTTACTCCAAAGAGGAATGGGAATCCTATGTGTCATCCTTGCAACCACCACCACACTTCGAGCTGGATCCCGATTTGCTAGAGATTCTTTGGGATATAGATGCTTGTCTTTTGAGCTTGAGCATAGAGCGTAGCGAGGAGGAAGTTAGTTCCATGCTTCAGAGGGCTGAAATGCGAGCAGGGAAAAATACTAGTAAGATAGCGGCATCGCTAATTGACAACTTGCAGAAATTAGAAGAACAGGCTAGTGAATTTTCTAAATTGCTAGCAGAAAAGCCACATGGAATTCAAATTGAAGAGAATCTATTTGCTAGCATGGACGTGAATGAAGATGAAGTGGTGGTGGTAGAAGAGCCACAAGGAGAGGAGTGGGAATGGAATGAGCAACCACCTCTGAAGGTTGATCTAGAACAATATTCCCAAGAGCTATCCATCTATGAGACCAAAATCAGAACCAACTGTGACAGTATCGAAGCTGTGATGCAGAATTTCAAAATGCAAGTTGAGGAAATTTGCAAACAGTTAGTACAAGAGTCAGATGAAGCACAATTTGAGCAAAATCTGGTTATGGGGATAGTTCAAAATGTAGATGAAGTGGTAGTGGACTCTACCATGCTTGATGAGCAACCTGAATTTGATGCATTAGATAAATATGTTGGCTTAAATGCATGTGTGGACCCTGCAAAATTAGTCCCTTCCACTTATCTGTCAAACCTCCTTGTGAAAATTCCATTTGACCCGAGAGGAAGCGGGTTCATTATTGTAGTTAAAGAGGTCAATGGAGTTTTCACACACTGGCTAGGTGGAGTTAAGGATAAAGTCATATTACTTCTGCAATCGCCACTCCACAGACCATGGGATCCGGGAGGAGGATCCTAGAACGTCAAGCTAGTGACGTTAAAGAAGCGCTTATTGGGAGGCAACCCAAGTTTTCTTAACCCTTCTCTTTAGTTGTTTTCATTTTCTTGGTAGTTTTTGCTTTTGTTTTTAACTCTTGAATAATTTGAGAAGATCAAGAGTTCATAGATTAATAGGTTTGCCAAGTGATTTTAGGGAAAGAAGGAAGGAAGAGCAAGAAGACAAGGAAAAAGCAAAATCAGAAGCCATCACGCCCAGGCCGTGACACTGGTCACGGTCGTGATGAGCTAGAATTGAAGACCAGAAAGGATCACGGCCTAGCCGTGATCCCCATCACGGTGTGATGTGAGGTCCCTGAAGTTCAGAGAGCATCACGGCCTGGCCGTGATGCAGGTCACGCAGCCGTGACAGGCCTTATCCTTTGGACCATAATTGATCACGGCCTGCCCGTGATCTGAGATCACGGCCGTGACACATTTTCCAACAAGCTTTTGCCTGGAATGTGAGCCAACACCCGCTACCACCTCGGTGAGTTGTTCCAAAATTTTTGTTTTTATTTTATTTATTTTATTTTATTTTTCTCCTCTCTCCGACTTGATTATTTACATTGGGGACAATGTAAATTTTTAAGCTTGGTGTAGGGGTATTTTTGCATCTTTCATGTTGCATTCATTTAGGCATAATTTTGCATGATCACATGATTAGATTACCCCCGTGCTTAGATATGATGCATCCAATTGTGAGAACTGAGTGCCAATTAAATTGAGATAGTGAATTCTTGAACCCAATTTTTTATTCTTGTGATGAGGCTTCAAATAAAAATTCTTGAGATAATCTTTTGATAGTTGATAATTAGCATGTGGTTCCGTAGATTTGTATTTCTCATTGATTTTTGAACTACTAAATGTGAGATTTTGAGCTAAAAAGGGGTACTCACTAAATCTACCCCATTCTTTGTGATAGAGTGTTATTCCTCTTGGATTGTATTTCTCTAGAACTTGACTTGAAACCATTTTGAAGCTTAAAAATTTTTGAAAACATTTTGGAAAATGATTGAGGCACTAGGTATTTTTCCGGCCTTCTGAGCTTTGATTGATCAAATGCTACCCCTTAGTTGCCCAATTTTGAGCCTTAAAGAATAAAATACTTTTCTTGGTACCTTGAATTGCTTTGATGAATATGCTTGGTAGGGCACCTTTTAAAGTATTACAAAAAGGGTAGAAAGGTAGTTGAAAAAGTATGGGATGAGAAAATCAGAAAAAATATTTCCCTTGAGCAGAAAATCTCCCCTTCTCCAAACAAAAGAAAAAAAAAAGAAAAATATATGGAGAAGGGGATGACAAAAGAAAAGTGAGAAATAAAAAGAAAAAGAAAGAAAGAAAGGTGGAAAAATGAATCAAAACCCAAAAAGGTATTTTAGAAGGTGTCATGCTTTACAATACTTGATTTTGTGTAGCCTTTTGAAATGTCCTTTTCTTGATTTCCCCACCTAACGATAAATCCCATGGCCACGTTACAACCAAAGCAAAAGACCTCTTGATTCTTAATTGTTTTCATTAATAAAGTAGAAATTTGGTTGATAGTCAAGCCTATGGTAGAGTTCATTCCTTGAGGAAAATGGAGCGAATTGTCATATATCCCTAAACACTTGAGTGAGGAAAGAAAGAGTGCCAAGCAAATGAACAAGCTTGGGGTGATTTTCAGGTGAGAAAGAGTGCCCAAATCAGTGAGAATATGAGTCTAAGAAACCTAAGCTTCTAATTGGACTTGAACTGATTGTCTCTTGCTGAATTAATTGAAATGCCCGTTACTTGGATTATTTGCTCGGGTTCTTGACTCACTATCCATGCTTTGATTATATATCTCTTCTGGCCTTAGTGATTGCTTGAGGACAAGCAATTGAACAAGCTTGGGGTGATTTGATAGTGTGATTTCACATCATATTTCATGTACACTTTTGTATGCATTTTCATATAGTTTAGGCATATTTAGTTTGATTTTTATTAGTTTTTATCTTGGAACGGGTAAGGCGGTGTCGTGGTGTTCTTTTGCAAAAATTAAAGATAAAATGCCCAAAATGAGCCATAATGGAGCCTGGATTAAGTTGGAGCTGGAAAATTGAAGATATTGGATGACTCCAATTTAATTTGGAATGGAAATATCTAATGATAATTGACAAAAGTCCAGCAGAAATGTAAGAGGCCTAATTGATAGATTTGATGATTTGGATATTAATGACTTGCCATAAAAATAGAAGATGAAGATTGGGCAATTAATTTAGAAGATTTGAAGTCATTAAAGAATATCAATCACCATATGCAAGGAGATAACGTCAGCATTAATTAGAGGATCAATTCGTGATTGCAACCATCAAATAATAAGTTCAATTGGAAATTGGAGAAGAATTACTCCCTGGACTTGGGCAGCAACGTGAATTAAATGCACAAGGGATCCACATGTGAAATCAAAGATACAGATTGAGTAATCAAAGATGGAAATCTTCAATTAATTGCTATATGGATAATGAGCTCAAACCAAAAATAAAGGGCTGATCCTGTGCATTATATAGACAGCAGCGCCATCAACAAAAGGAGAGTAGACAGACACGGCCACAAACAGAAAAATAGGGACTTTTATCATGACCTTGGAGGCTGCGACTGAGGAAGGACTGGAACCCTAGAATCAAAGGAGGCCGACAGCTGGGGAAAAGCTTCCAATGGCGTTTCTTCTTTCCCTTCTTCTTTCCTTTGTCCCTACTGTTTTAGTTTTGGCTTTCTCTATGAGTAGCTAAATCCCTGTTGTTGGGATTAGATGTAGCCAAACTGAAATAACATGTAATTGCCTTGACTGATTAATCTATGTTTATGTTTCTCTATTAGTGATTGATTTCCTTCGCTTAATGCCTGTTGTGGCTAGCACCCCCATGACTTGATTAGTGTTTTGGTATGCAATTGGAAAATTCGTATTAGAACCAGAACTGGAATTAATCACCTAGTAACCCTTGCGTCTAGGAATGGAGTTTGGTTTATTAGTAATCGCGTAATCCTTAATCTTAATGCAAATTCATTAATCTAGGCCACCTAAGGAATTAGGGTCTATTAGTGGATTTAGGCTCTTGTCATCTGAGGAATCAGGGCTTGAGTAATTTTGTGGGTTGATTTTAATATTTGAAGCATGAATGGGAGGTATCTAGTCTTGGTAGTGCATGAGGCTAAGGTTTGGTGAAGTTTAATCCCAACAACCCTTTTTCCGCATTCCAAGTGTTTGTTAAAAGTTCCCAAAAAGACCAAAAACATTTTATTGCTTTTGTTGCTTTAGTTTATGTTTTGATCTCTCTTCATAGTTTAGTCTAGATAATTACTTGATTTGGTCTCACCACCGTATTACTTGTTCGACTAGGTATACTTGCCTTTATTTTCGTCCAACAGGCACTTAATTTGGTCTGGGGTTAGGTCGGGATTAATAAGCATAAATAGCAGTTTAATTGCAAAACACTGTTAACTTTCTTATTTTTCACTCATCCTGACCTTGTTGCCTTGCGCAGAGTATAGCTAGAGCTACAGATATCGGATTTTGGTGATCTTGCTGTCCCTAGAAAGATAAGGAAGAGACCTACAATTTCAGGTTGCACAAGAATTGTTAAATTAGGCCAAAATCAAGGCTAAATTGGGTCCTGAGTTATCTGGCGCGGATCGGTGTGCAGTCCATGATATTCCTTCACATAAATGGGCCTAACTAACTCATCTTAAGCCCAGTTATGGCATATGATACCTTGTTGAAAAGCTTATTCAGAGGGCATTAATTTGGTCTAGCATTAGTTTAGGATTAATAATCATAAATAGCTGTTTACACCTGAACAAGCAAGAGAGAGACGGAAATTAGACAACTTTTACAATCATTATTTTTGCTTTTACATTATTGGGCTTAATTGGGCTTAATTGCTAAACATTGTTAATTTTCGGATTTTTTACTCATCCTGACCATGTTGCCATGCGCAGAGCATAACTAGAGCTATAGATATTCGATTTTGGTGATCTTGCTGTCCCTAGAAAGATAAGGAAGAGACCNACAATTTAAGTCAAGAATTGTAAATTAGGCAAAATCGGCAATCTTGGGAACCGAGTTCTCTGGAGTGGATCAGTACACAGTCCATGATGTTCCTTCACATAAATGGGCCTAACTTACTCATCTTAAGCCCAATTAAGGCATATGATACCCTATTGGAAGGCTTATTGAGAGGCCCTTAATTTGGTCTAGGTTTATGTCAGGATTAATAAGCATAAATAGCAGTTTACAGCTGCACAAGCCAGAGAGTGACAGAAATTAGACAACTTATACAATAATTGTTTTTGCTTTTACATTATTGGGCTTAATTGCTAAACATTGTTAATTTTCGGATTTTTCACTCATCCTGACCTTGTTGCCTTACGCAGAGCATAACTAGAGCTACAAATATCGGATTTTGGTGATCTTGCTGTCCCTAGAATGATAAGGAAGAGACCTACAATTTCAGGTTTCACAAGAATTGTCAAATTAGGCCAAAATCAAGGCTAAATTGGGTCCCGATTTCTCTGGCGAGGATCGGTGTGCAGTCCATGATTTTCCTTCACTTAAATGGGCCTAACTTACTCATCTTAAGCCCAATTAAGGCATATGATACCTTGTTGGAAAGCTTATTTAGAGTCCCTTAATTTGGTCTAACGATAGGTCATTAATAATAAGCATAAATAGCAGTTTACAGCCGCACAGGACAGAGAGAGACTGAAATTAGACAACTTTTACAATCATTGTTTGTGCTTTTACATTATTGGGCTTAATTGGGCTTAATTGCTAAACATTGTTAATTTTCGGATTTTTCACTCATCCCGACCTTGTTGGCTTGCGCAGAGCATAACTAGAGCTACAGATATCGGATTTTGGTGATCTTGCTGTCCCTAGAAAGATAAGGAAGAGACCAACAATTTCAGGTTTCACAAGAATTGTCAACTTAGGCCAAAATAAAGGCTAAATTGGGTCCCGAGTTCAATGGCGCGGATCAGTGCTCAATGCATGATGTTCCTTCACTAAAATGGGCCTAACTTACTCATCTTAAGCTCAATTAAGGCATATGATACCTCGTTGGAAAGCTTATTCAGAGGTCCTTAATTTGGTCTAGGGTTAGGTCATTAATAAGCATAAATAGCAGTTTACAGCCGCACAAGATAGAGAGAGATGGAAATTAGACAACTTTTACAATCATTGTTTTTGCTTATACATTATTGGGCTTAATTAGGCTTAATTGCAAAACATTGTTAACTTTCGGATTTTTCACTCATCCTGGCCGTGTGGCCCTTGCAGAGCATAACTAGAGCTAAAGATATCGGATTTTGGTGATCTTGTTGTCCCTAGAAAGATAAGGAAGAGACCTACAATTTCAAGATTCACAATAATTGTCAAATTAGGACAAAATCAAGGCTAAATTGGGTCCCGAGTTCAATGGCACGGATCGGTGCGCAGTCCATGATGTTCCTTCACTTAAATGGGCCTAACTTACTCATCTTTAGCCTAGTTAAGGCATATGATACCTTGTTGGAAAGCTTATTCGGAGGCCCTTAATTTAGTCCAGGTTTAGGTCAGGATTAATGAGCATAAATTGCAGTTTACAGTCGCACAAGCCAGGGAGAGACGGAAATTAGACAACTTTTACAATCACTGTTTTTGCTTTTACATTACTCAGCTTAATTGCTAAACGTTGTTAATTTTCGGATTTTTCACTCATACCTTGTTGCCTTGCGCAGAACATAACTAGAGCTACATATATCAGATTTTGGTGATCTAGCTGTCCCTAGAAATATAAGGAAGAGTCCTACAATTTTAGGATTCACAAGAATTGTCAAATTAGGCCAAAATCAAGGCTAAATTGGATCTCGAGTTCTCTGGCACGGATCAGTGCGCAGTCCGTGATGCTCCTTCACTTAAATGGGCCTAACTTACTCATTTCAAGCCCAACTAAGGCATATGATACCTTGTTGGAAAGCTTATTCAGAGGCACTTAATTTGGTCTAGGGTTAGGTCAGCATTAATAAGCATAAATAGCAGTTTACAGCAGCACAAGCCAGAGAGAGACGGAAATTAGACAACTTTTACAATCATTGTTTTTGCTTTTACATTATTGGGCTTAATTGGGCTTAATTGCTAAACATTGTTAATTTTCGGATTTTTCACTCTTCCTGACCTTGTCGCCTTGCACAGTGCATAACTAGAACTACAGATATCAGATTTTGGCGATCTTGCTGTCCCTGGAAAGATAAGGAAGAGACCTACAATTTCAGGATTCACAAGAATTGTCAAATTAAACCAAAATCAAGGCTAAATTGGGTCCCGAGTTCTCTGGCACGAATCAGTGCGGAGTCCATGATGTTCCTTCACTTAAATGGGCCTAACTTACTCATCTTAAGCCGAGTTGAGGCATATGATACCTTGTTGGAAAGCTTATTCAGAGGCCCTTGATTTGGTCTAGGGTTAGGTCATGATTAATAAGCATAAATAGCAGTTTACAGCTGCACAAGACAGAGAGAGACGGAAATTAGACAACTTTTGCATTCATTGTTTTTGCTTTTACATTATAGGGCTTAATTGCCAAACATTGTTAATTTTCGGATTTCTCACTCATCCTGACCTTGTTGCCTTGCGCAGAGCATAACTTGAGCTACAGATATCGGATTTTGGTGATCTTGCAGTCCCTAGAAAAATAAGGAAAAGACCTACAATTTAAGGTATCACAAGAATTGTCAAATTAGGCCAAAATCAAGGCTAAATTGTGTCCCGAGTACTCTGGCATGGATCGGTCTGCGATCCTTGATGTTCCTTCACTTAAATGGGTCTAACATACTCGTCTAAAGCCCAATTAAGGCATATGATACCTTGTTGGAAAGCTTATTCAGAGGCCCTTAATTTGGTTTAGGGTTAGGTCACGATTAATAAGCATAAATAGCAGTTTACAGCCTCACAAGACAGAGAGAGACGGAAATTAGACAACTTTAACAATCATTGTTTTTGCTTTTGAATTATTGGGCTTAATATGGCTTAATTGCTAAACATTGTTAATTTTTGGATTTTTCACTCATCCTGACCTTGTTGCCTTGTGCAGAGCATAACTAGAGCTACAGATATCGGATTTTTGTGATCTTGTTGTCCCTAGAAAGTTAAGGAAGAGACCTACAATTTCAGGTTTCAGAAGAATTGGTAAATTAGGCCAAAAAAAGGCTAAATGGGGTCCCGAGTTCTCTGGAGCGGATCAGTGCACAATGCATGATGTTCCTTCATTTAAATGGGCCTAACTTACTGATAGTGTGATTTTACATCATATTTCATGTGCAGTTTCGCATGCATTTTTCATATAGTTTAGGCATAATTAGTTGATTTTTGTTAGTTTTTCCCTTGGAACGGGTGAAGCGGTCTCTTGGTGTTGTTTTGCAGGGATTTAAGGAAAAATGCTCAGAAAATTAGGCCAGATGGAGCTCTCATGGAATAGAGGTTGTAAAGTGAAGAATATAAGCCAAACAGAGCCCATCACGGCCTGGCCGTGATGACCATCATGGCCATGATCGAGTAGAGAAGAAAGGCTGAAGTCAGAGTCTATCACGGCCTAGCCGTGATGTCCATCACGGCCATGACCTAAAACCCCCACAAGTCAGAGACCGTCACGGCTTAGCCGTGATTCACATCATGGGCTGTAAAAAGAAGGCTCGTGTCGCGAGACACCCTTCGCGTCGCGAGGGACTGAATTCCGCAAAAGTGCCAGAAACAGAAGCCGGCACGGCCTAGCCGTGATGGCCATCACGGCCGTGACGCGTGGCCTCCCTATAAATAAGGCAGTGCAGAACAGATTTGAAAAACTTTCTGGGCATCAGAACAGATTGTAGATCTTTTAGAATCCTTATTCTGGGGCTGCGTCCCCCTCTTCCCCTCCTCTTTACTTTTTATTTTACGATGGTGGTTATGTCCGATTGTTTGTCTATGAGCATGAGGAACTAATCCCCTCGTCTGAGGGAACAATGAAGCCACCCATGGCGGTGTAGATCCGATGTGATGTATGTTTTTCTCTCCCTTAATTCAATTCTTGTTTTCCAATTCTGATTTGATTGCGTTGATCATATGTATTGCGTGATTGACTTGTTAAACGTGTTGAGGCTGATCGGCGATTCGCGTTTTAGAACTTGAATTGGGATCACTAATCGAATATTGCACGACAGTGAGTAGGAGATTAGTACAACCTTATAGGGAACAAGAATTAATCAAATTCGAGATTAGGATTATGAGACCTAGTAAGTAATTAATCCAATCATCGAATACGTCCTAATGAGCACGACAGTGGATTTAGGAGAATTTGGGGGTCCCGGTTGACATTGTAATTGAACTTAGGGAGGAATTCATCATCACTTGGGTATGCATATTGGGTAGGTGGATTTGTGATCTTGGACATTTTAATTTCAGATTTTACTAGTTTAGTTTTATTAGATTTGTTAATTGAATATCGATCCTCTTATTCTCTCTCTCTCTCAACCACCTCCTCGCTTGACCAAACGTATCGGATTTCCCGTGGATTAGTCGAATTGGTAACCCAATCCTTGTGTTCGACCTAGGTAATTACTTACCGTGTTATTTTATTACTTGCGACGACCCGGTACACTTGCCGGTGACTCAACAAGTTTTTGGCGCCGTTGCCGGGGATTGGCACAACCAATTTTCCTAATTTTGAGGAAATTCGGTTATTTGGTTAAGCTGACTTTTATTTTTATTTTTATTTTTATTTTATTTGCGATTATCTCTCTACTTCTTTGATTCCACTTGGTCTTGCCTTGTTTTGTATGCGAGGTACACGAGGGAATGCTTCCGGGTTGCGAATATTGTAATGGAGACCATGACACTTGGAGCTGTCCGTTCTACTTCTCTTAAGAATATGTGGACTCAAGCTATAATTTCTATGACAACGTGCCCCTGGACAACTATCAGAGTCAGAATCAGTATTGGGGTGATATGAGGGAAGACCATCCGGGTTTCGCTTGGAGTAATGATGGCGATGGTCTAGCTTGGCAACAACAACCTCAACGGGATGGTGGAAGACAACCTTGGGAGTTGGCTCTTGATAAGATGAATGCGGCAGTTGAGAAGTTGGCAATCAATACAAGCACAACCATTGATAAGTTGGCAACTCATACAGGGTTGGCAATTCAGAATTTAGAGATGCAGATTGCCCAGCTCGCAAAGCAACTAAATGAGCGTCTCCCAGAGACTTTCCCAGGTGATACCGAGAACAACCCTAAGAACCAATGCGACGCCACAACAACGAGAAGCAGTGGGGTGTTGGGATCTAACAGGGATGCAACTAGTTCTCAGGAAGTTGAGGAAGAACTACCACATGTTGAGGAAGAGCAACCTAAGGAATAGGAGTTGGCAAGGGACAAGGCACCGGAGCAAGGGGGTAGAGACCAAAATGCGGATGAAGTGGTAGAGGATTTCACCATGCTTGCCAAGCAACCTAAAATTACTGCATTGGATAACTATGTTGGCTTGCACGCATGTGTGGACATTGGTAAGTTAGACACTCCCACTTGTCTAGCACACTTCCTTGAGAAAACACCATTTGACCCGAGAGGAAGTGAGTTCATAATTACAGAGGTCAATGGAGTTTTTACACTCAGACTAGGTGGAATCATGGATAGAGTCGTATTGCTCCTGCGAGGGCCACTTCATAAACCATGGGATCCGGGTGGAGGATCTCACATGATGAGCGTCTCTTGGCCCTTGTTTCACAGGCTATGGGATCCAGGTGGATGCTTCTTAATAAGTCAAGCTAGTGACGTTAAAGAAGCGCTTATTGGGAGGCAACCCAACTTTTCTTAACCCTTCTCTTTAGTAGTTTCATTTTTGATTTTCACTCTTGAATAATTTGAGAAGATCAAGAGTTTTCTTTTACTAATAAACTGTCAAGTGATTTCAGGAAGGGAGAGCAAGAAGACAAGGAGAAAGTAGAGGCAGCAGCCATCACGCCCAAGCCGTGACACTGGTCACGGCCGTGATAAGCCAAAAATGAAGACCAGAAAGGATCACGGCCCAGCCGTGATAGACATCACGGGCGTGATGGAAAAACCCTGAGGACCAGAATTGATCACGTCCTAGCCGTGATGAGGCTCACGGCCGTGATGTACTTCCTAACAAGTTTCTGACTGGAATGAGAGTCAACACCCGCTACCGCCTTGGTAAGACGTTCCAATTTTTTCTTCCCCCTCCGACTTGATTGTTTACATTGGGGACAATGTAAATTTGTAAGCTTGGGGTAGGGGTATTTTGCATGTGCATTGTTCATGTTGCATTCATATAGTTTTGCATGATAGTCTTGCATGATCACATTATTCAATTGCCCTTTACTTAGATATGATGTGTCCAATTGCGAGAACTGAGTGCCAAATAAATAGAGATAGTGGATTGTTGAACCCAATTTTTATTCTTGTGATAAGGCAAATAATGAAAATGTTTGAGATGATCTTGATAATTGATGATTAGCATATGGTTCCATAGATTCATGTTTTTCACTGATTTCTGAACTACAAAATGTGAGATTTTGAGCCAAAGGGGTACTCACTATATCTACCCCTCTCCTTGTGTTAGAGTGTTATTCCTCTCGGATTGTATTTCTCTAGAACTTGACTTGAAACCGTTTCAACGCTTAAAAATTTTTGAAAACATTTTTGAAAGTGATTGAGGCACTAGGTATTTTTTTCCGGCCTTCTGAGCTTTGAATGACTAAATGCTACCCTTAGTTGCCCAATTTTGAGCCTGAAAGAATAAAATACTTTTCTTGGTACCCTGAAATAATTTGATAAATATGCTTGGTAGGATACCTTCTAAAGTATTACAAAAAGGGTAAAAAGGTAGTGAGAAAAAGTATGGGATAGCAAAGTCAGAAAGAAATATCTCTCCTAAATTGAAAATCTCCCCTTCTCTAATAAAAATAAAAAGAAAAAGAAAAGAAAAAAATGGAGAAGGGGATGACAAAAGAAAAGGGAGAAATAAAAACAAAATGAAAGAAAAAAAAAGGGTGGAAAAGTGAGTCGAAACCCGAAAAGGTATTTTAGAAGGTGTCATGCTTTGCAATGCTGATAGTTTGTATAGCCTTTTGAAATTTCCTTTTCTTGATTTCCCCACCTAACGATTAATCCCATGGCCCCGTTACAACCAAAGCAAAGACCTCTTGATTCTTAATTGCTTTCATTAATAAAGTAGAGATTCGGTTGATAGTCAAGCCTATGGTAGAATTCAGTCCTTGAGGAAAATGGAGCGAAATGTCATATATCCCTAAACACTTGAGTGAGGTAAGAAAGAGTGCCAAGCTAATGAACAAGCTTGGGGTCATTTTCAGGTCAGAAAGAGTGCCCAAATCAGTGAGAATTCGAATCTAAGAAACCTTAGCGTCTAATTGGACTTGAACTGATTGTCTCTTGCTTAATCATTTGAATTGCCTGTTACTTGGATCAGTTACTACTCGGGTTCTAAATCACACTATCCATGCTTTCTGATATTCTGGCCTTAGTATTTGCTTGAGGACAAGCAAGTTTTAAGCTTGGGGTGATTTGATAGTGTGATTTTACATCATATTTCATGTGCACTTTCGCATGCATTTTTCATATAGTTTAGGCATAATTAGTTGATTTTTGTTAGTTTTTCCCTTGGAACGGGTGAAGCGGTCTCTTGGTGTTGTTTTGCAGGGATTTAAGGAAAAATGCTCAGAAATTAGCCCAGATGGAGCTCTCATGGAATAGAGGTTGTAAAGTGAAGAATATAAGCCAAACAGAGCCCATCACGGCCTGGCCGTGATGACCATCACGGCCATGATCGAGTAGAGAAGAAAGGCTGAAGTCAGAGTCTGTCACGGCCTAGCCGTGATGTCCATCACGGCCGTGACCTAAAACCCCCACAAGTCAGAGACCGTCACGGCTTAGCCGTGATTCACATCATGGGCTGTAAAAAGAAGGCTCGCGTCGCGAGACACCCTTCGCGTCGCGAGGGACTGAATTCCGCAAAAGTGCCAGAAACAGAAGCCGTCACGGCCTAGCCGTGATGGCCATCACGGCCGTGACGCGTGGCCTCCCTATAAATAAGGCAGTGTAGAACAGATTTGAAAAACTTTCTGGGCATCAGAACAGATTGTAGATCTTTTAGAATCCTTATTCTGGGGCTGCGTCCCCCTCTTCCCCTCCTCTTTACTTTTTATTTTACGATGGTGGTTATGTCCGATTGTTTGTCTATGAGCATGAGGAACTAATCCCCTCGTCTGAGGGAACAATGAAGCCACCCATGGCGGTGTAGATCCGATGTGATGTATGTTTTTCTCTCCCTTAATTCAATTCTTGTTTTCCAATTCTGATTTGATTGCGTTGATCATATGTATTGCGTGATTCACTTGTTAAACGTGTTGAGGCTGATCGGCGATTCGCGTTTTAGAACTTGAATTGGGATCACTAATCGAATATTGCACGACAATGAGTAGGAGATTAGTGCAACCTTATAGGGAACAAGAATTAATCAGATTCGAGATTAGGATTATGAGACCTAGTAAGTAATTAATCCAATCATCGAATACGTCCTAATGAGCACGACAGTGGATTTAGGAGAATTTGGGGGTCCCGGTTGACATTGTAATTGAACTTAGGGAGGAATTCATCATCACTTGGGTATGCATATTGGGTAGGTGGATTTGTGACCTTGGAAATTTTAATTTCAGATTTTAATAGTTTAGTTTTATTAGATTTGTTAATTGAATATCGATCCTCTTATTCTCTCTCTCTCAACCACCTTCTGTGACTTGACCAAACGTATCAGATTTCCCTGCGGATTAGTTGAATTGGTAGCCCAATCCTTGTGTTCGACCTCGATAATTTCTTACCGTGTTTTTTATTACTTGCGACGACCCGGTACACTTTCCGGTGACTCAACACTTACTCATCTTTGGCCCAATTAAGGCATATGATACCTTGTTGGAAAGCTTATTCAGAGGCCCTTAATTTGGTCTAGGGTTAGGTCACGATTAATAAGCATAAATAGAAGTTTACAGCCGCACAAGCACAAGAGAGTCGGAAATTAGACAACTTTTACAATCATTGTTTTTGCTTTTACATTATCGGGCTTAATTGCTAAACATTGTTAATTTTCGGATTTTTCACTCATGCTGACCTTGTTGCCTTGCGCAGAGCATAACTAGAGCTACAGATATCGGATTTTGGAGATCTTGCTGTCCCTAGAAAGATAATGAAGAGACCTACAATTTCATGTTTCCCAAGAATTGTCAAATTAGGACAAAATCAAGGCTAAATTGGGTCCCGAGTTCTCTGGCACGCATCAGTGCGGAGTCCAAGATGTTCCTTCACTTAAATGGGCCTAACTTACTCATCTTAAGCGCAGTTAAGGCATATGATACCTTGTTGGAAAGCTTATTCAGAGGCCCTTAATTTGATCTTGGTTTCTGTCAGGATTAATAAGCACAAATAGCAGTTTACAGCCGCACAAGCGAGAGAGAGACGGAAGTCAGACAACTTTTACAATCATTGTTTTTACTTTTACATTATTGGGCTTAATTGCCAAACATTATTAATTTTTGGATTTTTCACTCATCCTGACCTTGTTGCCTTGCACATAGCATAACTAGAGCTACAGATATCGGATTTTGGTGATCTTGCTGTCCCAAGAAAGATAAGGAAGATACCTACAATTTCTGGTTTCACAAGAATTGTCAAATTAGGCCAAAATCAAGGCTAAATTGGGTCCCGTGTTCTCTGGCACGGATCAGTGCGTAGTCCATGATGTTCCTTCACTTAAAATGGCCCAGCTTACTTATCTTAAGCCCAGTTAAGGCATATGATACCTTGTTGGAAAGCTTATTCAGAGGCCCTTAATTTGATCTTGGATCAGGTCAGGATTAATTGGGATTAATTGGGCTTAATTGCTAAAAATTGATAACTTTCGGATTTTTCGCTCATGCTGACCTTGTTGGCTTGCGCAGAGCATAACTAGAGCTAGAGATATCGGATTTTGGTGATATTGCTGTCCCGAGAAAGATAAGGAAGAGACCTACAATTTCAGGTTTCACTAGAATTGTCAAATTAGGCCAAAATAAAGGCTAAATTGGTCACGAGTTCTCTGGCGCGGATCAGTACGCAGTCCATGATGTTCCTTCACTTAAATGGGCCTAACTTTCTCATCTTAAGCCCAATTAAGGCATATGATACCTTGTTGGAAAGCTTATTCACAGGCCCTTGATTTGGTCTAGGGTTAGGTCAGGATTAATAAGTATAAATAGCAGTTTACAGCAGCGTAAGCCAGAGAGAAACGAAAATTAGATAACTTTTACAATCATTGTTTTTGCTTTTACATTATTGGGGTTAATCGGGCTTAATTGCTAAACATTGTTAATTTTCGGACTTTTCACTCATCCTGACCTTGTCTCCTTGTCGCCTAGCGCAGAGCATAACTAGAGCTACAGATATCGGATTTTGGTGATCTTGCTGTCCCTAGAAAGATAAGGAAGAGGCCTACAATTTCAGGTTTCACAAGAATTGTCAAATTAGGCCAAAATCAAGACTAAATTGGGTCCCGAGTTCTCTGGCGCGGATTAGTGCGGAGTCCATGATGTTCCTTCACTTAAATGGGCCTAACTTACTCATCTTAAGCCCAGTTAAGGCATATGATACCTTGTTGGAAAGCTTATTCAGAGGCCCTTAATTTGATCTAGGGTAAGGTCAGGATTAATAAGCATAAATAACAGTTTACAGCCGCACAAGCACAAGAGAGTCGGAAATTAGACAACTTTTACAATCATTGTTTTTGCTTTTACATTATCGGACTTAATTGCTAAACATTGTAAATTTTCGGATTTTTCACTCATGCTGACCTTGTTGCCTTCCGCAGAGCATAACTAGGGCTACAGATATCAGATTTTGGAGATCTTGAATTCCCTAGAAAGATAAGGAAGAGACCTACAATTTCAGATATCACAAGAATTGTTAAATTAGACCAAAATCAAGGCTAAATTGGGTCCCGAGTTCTCTAGCACGGATCAGTACGGAGTCCATGATGTTCCTTCACTTAAATGGGCCTAACTTACTCATCTTAAGCCCAGTTAAGGGATATGATACCTTGTTGGAAAGCTTATTCAGAGGCCCTTAATTTGGTCCAGGGTTAGGTCATGATTAATAAGCATAAATTGCAGTTTACAGCCGCACAAGACAGAGAGAGACGGAAATTATACAACTTTTACATCATTGTTTTTGCTTTTACATTATTGAGCTTAATTGCCAAACATTGTTAATTTTCGGATTTTTCACTCATCCTGACCTTGTTGCCTTGCGCAGAGCATAACTAGAGCTACATATATCGGATTTTGGTGATCTTTCTGTCCCTAGAAATATAACGAAGAGACCTACAATTTCAGGTTCACAAGAATAGTCAAATTAGGCCAATATCAAGGCTAAATTGGGTCCCGAGTTCTCTGGCGCGGATCAGTGCGCAGTCCATGATGTTCCTTCACTTAAATGAGCCTAGCTTACTCATCTTAAGCCCAGTTAAGGCATATGACACCCTGTTGGAAAGCTTATTCAGAGGCCCTTAATTTGATCTAGGGTTAGGTCAGGATTAATAAGCATAAATAGCAGTTTACAGCCGCACAAGCCAGAGAGAGACGGAAATTAGACCACTTTTACAATCATTATTTTTGCTTTTACATTATTGGGATTAATTGGGCTTAATTACTAAACATTGTTAACTTTCAGATTTTTCACTCATCCTGACCTTGTTGCCTTGTGCAGAGCATAACTAGAGCTACAAATATCGGATTTTGGTGATCTTGCTGTCTCTAGAAAGATAAGGAAGAGACCTATAATTTCAAGTTTCACTAGAATTGTCAAATTAGGCAAAAATCAAGGCTAAATTGGGTCCCGAGTTCTCTGGCGCGGATCAGTGCGCAGTCCATGATGTTCCTTCACTTAATTGGGCATAACTTACTCATCTTAAGCCCAATTAAGGCATATGATCCCTTGTTGGAAAGCTTATTCAGAGGCCCTTAATTTGGTCTAGGGTTAGATCATGATTAATAAGCATAAATAGCAGTTTACAGCCGTACAAGACAGATAGAGACGAAAATTAGACAACTTTTACAATCATTATTTTTGCTTTTACATTATTGGGCTTAATTGGGCTTAATTGCTAAACATTGTTAACTTTCGGATTTTTCACTCATCCTGACCTTGTCGCCTTGCGCAGAGCATAACTGGAGCTACAGATATCGGATTTTGGTGATCTTGATGTCCCTAGAAAGATAAGGAAGAGACCTACAATTTCAGGGCTCACAAGCATTGTCAAATTAGGCCAAAATCTAGGCTAAATTGGGTCCCGAGTTCTCTGGCATGGATCAGTGCGCAATGTATGATGTTCCTTTACTTAAATGGGCCTAACTAACTCATCTTAAGCCCAATTAAGGCATATGATACCTTGTCGGAAAGCTTATTCAGAGGCCCTTAATTTGGTCTAGGGTTAGGTCTTGATTAATAAGCATAAATAGCAGTTTACAGTATCACAAGACAGAGAGAGACGGAAATTAGACAACTTTTACAATCAATGTTTTTGCTCTTACATTATTGGGCTTAATTGCTAAACATTGTCAATTTTCGGATTTTCCACCCATCCGGACCTTGTTGCCTTGTGCAGAGCATAAATTGAGCTACAGATATCGGATTTTGGTGATCTTGCTGTCCCTAGAAAGATAAGGAAGAGACCTACAAGTTCAAGTGTCACAATAATTGTCAAATTAGACCAAAATCAAGGTTAATTTGGGTCCCAAGTTCTCTGGCGCGGATATGTGGGCAGTCCATGATGTTCCTTCACTTAAATGGGCCTAACTTACTCATCTTAAGCCCAATTAAGGCATATGATACCTTGTTGGAAAGCTTATTCAGAGGCCCTTAATTTGGTCTAGGGTTAGGTCAGGATTAATAAGCTTAAATAGCATTTTACAGCTGCACAAGCCAGAGAGAGACGAAAATTATACAACTTTTAATACCATTGTTTTTGCTTTTACATTATTGGGCTTAATTGCTAAACATTGTTAATTTTCGGATTTTTCATTCATCCTGACCTTGTTGCCTTGCGCAGAGCATAACTTGAGCTTCAGATATCGGATTTTGGTGATCTTACTGTCCCTAGAAAGATAAGGAAGAGACCTACAATTTCAGCTGTAACAAGAATTGTCAAATTAGGGCAAAATCAAGGCTAAATTGGGTCCCGAGTTCTCTGTCACGGATCAGTGCGTAGTCCATGAAGTTCCTTCTCTTAAATGGGTCTAACTTACTCATCTTAAGCCCAATTAAGGCATATGATCCCTTGTTGGAAAGCTTATTCAGAGGCCCTTAATTTGGTCTAGGGTTAGATCATGATTAATAAGCATAAATAGCAGTTTACAGGCGCACAAGACAGAGAGAGATGAAATTAGACAACTTTTACAATCATTGTTTTTGCTTTTACATTATTGGGCTTAATTGGGCTTAATTGCTAAACATTGTTAATTTTCGGATTTTTCAATCATCCTGAGCTTGTTGCCTTGCGCAGAGCATAACTAGAGCTAAAGATATCGGATTTTGGTCATCTTGATGTACCATGAAAGATAAGGAAGGGACCTACAATTTCAGGTTTCACAAGAATTGTCAAATTTGGCCAAAATCAAGGCTAAATTGGGTCGCGAGTTCTCTAGCGCGGATCAGTGCGCAGTCCATGATGTTCCTTCACTTAAATGGGCCTAACTTACTCATCGTAAGCCCAGTTAAGGTATATGATACCTTGTGGGAAAGATTTTTCAGAGGCCCTTAATTTGGTCTAGGGTTAGGTTCTAATTAATAAGCATAAATAGCAGTTTACAGCAGCACAAGACAGAGAGAGACAGAAATTAGTCAACTTTTACAATCATTGTTTTTGCTTTTACATTATTGGGCTTAATTGCCAAAAATTGATAATTTTTGGATTTTTCAGTCATCATGATCTTGGTGCCTTGCGCAGAGCATAACTAGAGCTACAGATATCGGATTTTGGTGATCTTACAGTTCCTAGAAAGATAAGGAAGAGACATACAATTTCAGGTTTCACAAGAATTGTCAGATTAGGCCAAAATCAAGGCTAAATTGGGTCCCGAGTTCTCTGCCGCGGATCAGTTCGCAATCCCTGATGTTCCTTCACTTAAATGTACCTTGTTGGAAAGCTTATTCAGAGGCCCTTAATTTGGTCGAGGGTTGGGTCAGGATTAATAAGCATAAGTAGCAGTTTACAGCCGCACAAGCCAGAGAGAGACGGAAATTAGACAACTTTTACAATCATTGTTTTTGCTTTTACATTATTGGGCTTAATTGCGCTTAATTGCTAAACATTGTTAATTTTCGGATTTTTCACTCATCCTGACCTTGTTGCCTTGCGCAGAGCATAACTAGAGCTACAGATATCGGATTTTGGTGATCTTGTTGTCCCTAGAAAGAAAAGGAAGAGACCAACAATTTCAGGTTTCCAAAGAATTGGCAAATTAGGCAAAAATCAAGGCTAAATTGGGTCCCGAGTTCTCTGGCGCGGATCAGTGCACAGTGCATGATGTTCCTTCACTTAAATGGGCCCAACTTATTCATCTTAATCCAAATTAATGCATAAGATACCTTGTTGGGAAGCTTATTCAGAGGCCCTTAATTTGGTCTAGGGTTAGGTCAGGATTAATAAGCATAAATAGCAGTGTACAGTCGCAGAAGCCAGAGACGGAAATTAGACAACTTTTACAATCGTTGTTTTTACTTTTACATTATCGGGCTTAATTGCTAAACATTGTTAATTTTCGAATTTTTCACTCATGCTGACCTTGTTGCCTTGCACAGAGCATAACTAGAGCTACAAATATCGGATTTTGGAGATCTTGTTGTCCCTAGAAAGATAAGGTAGAGACCTACAATTTCATGTTTCATAAGAATTGTCAAAATAGGCTCAAATCAAGGCTAAATTGGGTCCCGATTTCTCTGGCACAGATCTGTGCGCAGTCCGTGATGTTCCTTCACTTAAATGCGCCTAACTTACTCATCTTAAGCCCAGTTAAGTCATCTGATACCTTGTTGGAAATCTTATTCAGAGGCCCTCAATTTGGTCTAGGGATACGTCACGATTAATAAGCATAAATAGTAGTTTACGGACGCACAAGACAGAGAGAGACGAAAATTAGACAACTTTTACAATCATTATTTTTGCTTTTACATTATTGGGCTTAATTGTGCTTAATTGCTAAACATTGTTAACTTTCAGATTTTTCACTCATCCTGACCTTGTTTCCTTTCGCACAGCATAACTAGAGCTACAGATATCGGATTTGGGTGATCTTGCTGTCCCTAGAAAGATAAGGAAGAGACCTACAATTTCAGGTTTACCAAGAATTGTCAAATTAGGCCAAAATCAAGGCTAAATTGGGTCCCGAGTTGTCTGGAGTGGATCAGTGCGCAGTCCATGATGTTCCTTCACTTAAATGGGCCTAACTTACTCATCTTAAGCCTAGTTAAGGCATATGATACCTTGTTGGAAAGCTTTTTCAAAGGCCCTTAATTTGGTCTATGGTTAGGTCAGGATTAATAAGCATAAATAGCAGTTCATAGCTGTACAAGCCAGAGAGAGACGAAAATTAGACAACTTTTACAATCATTGTTTTTGCTTTTACATTATTGAGCTTAATTGGGCTTAATTGCAAAACATTGTTAATTTTTTTTCCTCTCCCTCTTTTTTCAGATTTTTCACTCATCCTGACCTTGTTGCCTTGCGCAGAGAATAACTAGAGCTACAGATATTGGATTTTGGTGAACTTGCTGTCCCTAGAAAGATAAGGAAGAGACCTACAAGTTCAGTTTAACAAGAATTGTCAAATTAGGCCAAAATCAAGGATACATTGGGTCCCGAGTTCTCTGGCGCGAATCAGTGCGTAGTCCTTGATGTTCCTTCACTTAAATGGGCCTAACTTACTCATCTTAAGCCCAATTAAGGCATATTATACCTTGTTGGAAAGCTTATTCAGAGGCCCTTATTTTGGTCAAGGATTAGGTGAGGATTAATAAGCATAAATAGCAGTTTACAGCCGCAAAAGCCAGAAAGAGACGAAAATTAGACAACTTTTACAATCATTGTTTTTGCTTTTACATTATTGGGCTTAATTGCTAAACATTGTTAATTTTCGGATTTTTCACTCATCCTGACCTTGTTGCCTTTCACAAAGCATAACTAGAGCTACAGATATCGGATTTTGGTGATCTTGCTGTCCCTAGAAAGATAAGGAAGAGACCTAAAATTTCAGGTTTAACAAGAATTGTCAAATTAGGCTAAAATCAAGGCTAAATTGGGTCCCGAGTTCTCAGGCGCGGATCGGTGCAAAGTCCATGATGTTCCTCCACTTAAATGGGCCTAACTTACTCATCTTATGCTTAATTAATGCATACGATACCTTGTTGGAATGCTTTTTCAGAGGCCCTTAATTTGGTCTAGGCTTAGGTGAGGATTAATAAGCATAAATAGCAGTTTACAGCCGCCCATGCCTGAAAGAGACGGAAATTACACAACTTTTACAATCATTGTTTTTGCTTTTACATTATTGGGCTTAGTTGCCAAACATTGTTAATTTTCGGATTTTTCACTCATCCTGACCTTGTTACCTTGCACAGAGCATAACTAGAGCTACAGATATCGGATTTTGGTGATCTTGCTGTCCCTAGAAAGATAAGGAAGAGACCTACAATTTCAGGTTTCACATGAATTGTCAAATTAGGCCAAAATCAAGGCTAAATTGGGTCCCGAGTTCTCAGGCGCGGATCGGTGCACAGTCCATGATGTTCCTTCACTTAAATGGGCCTAACTTACTCATCTTAAGCCCAATTAAGGCATATTATACCTTAATGGAAAGCTTATTCAGAGTCCCTTAATTTGGTCTAGGGTTAGGTGAGGATCAATAAGCATAAATAGCAGTTTACAGCCGCACAAGCAAGAAAGTGAGGGAAATTAAACAACTTTTACAATCATTGTTTTTGCTTTTACATTGTTGGGCTTAATTGCTAAACATTGTTAATTTTCAGATTTTTCAATCATCCTGACCTTGTTGCCTTGTACAGAGCATAACTAGAGCTACAGATATCGAATTTTGGTGATCTTGCCATCCCTAGATAGATAAGGAAGAGACCTACGATTTCAGGTATCACAAGATTTGTCAACTTATGCGAAAATGAAGGCTAAATTGGGTCCCGGGTTCTCTTGTACGGATCAGTGGCAGTCCATGATGTTCCTTCACTTAAATGGGCCTAACTTACTCATCTTAAGCCCAATTAAGGCATATGATACCTTATTGGAAAGCTTATTCAGAGGCCCTTAATTTGGTCTAGGGTTAGGTCATGATTAATAAGCATAAATAGCAGTTTACAGCCGCACAAGACAGAGAGAGACAAAAATTAGATAACTTTTACAATCATTGTTTTTGATTTTACATTATCGGGCTTAATTGCTAAACATTGTTAATTTTCGGATTTTTCACTCATCCTGACCTTGTTGCCTTGCGCAGAGCATAACTTGAGCTTCAGATATCGGATTTTGGTGATCTTACTGTCCCTAGAAAGATAAGGAAGAGACCTACAATTTCAGGTTTCACAAGAATTGTCAAATTAGTCCAAAATCAAGGCTAAATTGGGTCTCGAGTTCTCTGTCACGGATCAGTACGCAGTCCATGATGTTCCTTCACTTAAATGGGCCTAACTTACTCATCTTAAGCACAATTAAGGCATATGATACCTTGTTGGAAAGCTTATTAAGAGGCCGTTAATTTGGTCTAAGGTTTGGTCATGATTAATAAGCATAAATAGCAGTTTACAGCTGCACAAGACAGAGAGAGACGATAATTAGACAACTTTTACAATCATTGTTTTTGCTTTTACATTATTGGGCTTATTTGGGATTAATTGCTAAACATTGTTAATTTTCGGATTTTTCACTCATCCTGACCTTGTTGCCTTGAGCAGAGCATAACTAGAGCTACAGATATCGGATTTTGGTGATCTTGTTGTCCCTAGAAAGATAAGGAAGAGACCTACAATTTCTGGTTTCACAAGATTTGTCAACTTATGCCAAAATCAAGGCTAAATTGGGTCCCGAGTTCTCTTGCGCGGATCAGTGCGCAATCCATGATGCTCCTTCACTTAAATGGGACTAACTTACTTATCTTAACCCCAATTAAGGCATATGATACCTTATTGGAAAGCTTATTCAGAGGCCCTTAATTTGGTCTAGGGTAGGTCATGATTAATAAGCATAAATAGCAGTTTACAGCAGCACAAGACAGAGAGAGACAGAAATTAGTCAACTTTTACCATCATTGTTTTTCCTTTAACATTACTGGGCTTAATTGCCAAACATTGTTAATTTTTGGATTTTTCACTCATCATGACCTTGTTGCCTTGCGCAGAGCATAACTAGAGCTACAGATATCGGATTTTGGTGATCTTATAGTTCCTAGAAAGATAAGGAAGAGACCTACAATTTCAGGTGTCACAAGAATTGTCAAAATAGGCCAAAATCAAAGCTAAATTGGGTCCCGAGTTCTCTGCCTCGGATCAGTGCGCAGTCCCTAATGTTCCTTCACTTAAATGGGCCTAACTTACTCATCTAAAGCCCAATTAAGGCATATGATACGTTGTTGGAATGCTTATTCAGAGGCCCTTAATTTGGTCTAAGCTTAGGTGAGGATTAATAAGCATAAATAGCAGTTTACAGCCGCCCATGCCCGAAAGAGACGTAAATTAGACAACTTTTACAATCATTGTTTTTGCTTTTACATTATTGGGCTTAATTGCCAAACATTGTTAATTTTTGGATTTTTCACTCATCCTGACCTTGTTACCTTGCACAGAGCATAACTAGAGCTACAGATATCGGATTTTGGTGATCTTGCTGTCCCTAGAAAGATAAGGAAGAGACCTATAATTTCAGGTTTCACAAGATTTGTCAAATTAGGCCAAAATCAACGCTAAATTGGGTCCCGAGTTCTCAGGCGCGGATCGGTGCGCAGTCCATGATGTTCCTTCACTTAAATGGGCCTAACTTACTCATCTTAAGCCCAATTAAGGCATATTATACCTTAATGGAAAGCTTATTCAGAGTCCCTTAATTTGGTCTAGGGTTAGGTGAGGATCAATAAGCATAAATAGCAGTTTACAGCCGCACAAGCAACAAAAGTGGGGGAAATTAAACAACTTTTAAAATCATTGTTTTTGCTTTTACATTGTTGGGCTTAATTGCTAAACATTGTTAATTTTCGGATTTTTCCATCATCCTGACCTTGTTGCCTTGTACAGAGCATAACTAGAGCTACAGATATCGGATTTTGGTGATCTTACCGTCCCTAGATAGATAAGGAAGAGACCTACGATTTCAGGTTTCACAAGAATTGTCAAGTTAGGCCAAAATGAAGGCTTAATTGGGTACCGAGTTCTCTGGCGTGGATCTGAGTGCAGTCCATGATGTTCCTTCACTTTAATGGGCCTAACTTAGTCATCTTAAGCCCAATTAAGGCATATGGTACCTTGTTGGAAAGCTTATTCTGAGGCCCTTAATTTGGTCTAAGGTTAGGTCATCATTAATAAGCATAAATAACAGTTTACAGCTGCACAGTACAGAGAGAGACGGAAATTAAACAACTTTTACAATCATTGTTTTTGCTTTTACATTATTGGGCTTATTTGGGCTTAATTGCTAAACATTGTTAATTTTCGGATTTTTCACTCATCCTGACCTTGTTGCCTTGCGCAGAGCATAACTAGAGCTATAGATATCAGATTTTGGTGATCTTGTTGTCCCTAGAAAGATAAGGAAGAGACCTACAATTTCAGGTTTCACAAGATTTATCAACTTATGCCAAAATCAAGGCTAAATTGGGTCCCGAGTTCTCTTGCGCGGATCAGTACGCAGTCCATGATGTTCCTTCCCTTAAATGGGCCTAACTTACTCATCTTAAGCCCAATTAAGGCATATGATACCTTATTGGAAATCTTATTCTCTAGGGTTAGGTCATGATTAATAAGCATAAATAGCAGTTTACAGCCGCACAAGACAGAGAGAGACAGAAATTAGACAACTTTTACAATCATTGTTTTTGCTTTTACATTATTGGGCTTAATTGCTAAACATTGTTAATTTTCGGATTTTTAACTCATCCTGACCTTGTTGCCTTGCGCAGAGCATAACTTGAGCTTCAGATATCAGATTTTGGTGATCTTACTGTCCCTAGAAAGATAAGGAAGAGACCTACAATTTCAGGTGTAACAAGAATTGTCAAATTAGGCCAAAATCAAGGCTGAATTGGGTCTCGAGTTCTCTGTCACGGATCAGTGCGTAGTCCATGAAGTTTCCTCTCTTAAATGTCCCTAACTTACTCATCTTAAGCCCAATTAAGGCATATGATACCTTGTCAGAATGCTTATTCAGAGGCCCTTAATTTGGTCTAAGGTTAGGTCATGATTAATAAGCATAAATAGCAGTTTACAGCCGCACAAGACAGAGAGAGACGAAATTAGACAACTTTTACAATCATTGTTTTTGCTTTTACATTATTGGGCTTAATTGGGCTTAATTGCTAAACATTGTTACTTTTCGGATTTTTCAATCATCCTGACCTTGTTGCCTTGCGCACAGCATAACTAGAGCTACAGATATCGGATTTTGGTCATCTTGATGTACCAAGAAAGATAAGGAAGGGACCTATAATTTCAGGTTTCACAAGAATTGTCAAATTTGGCCAAAATCAAGGCTAAATTGGGTCCCGAGTTCTCTGGCGCGGATCAGTGCGCAGTCCATGATGTTCCTTCACTTAAATGGGCCTAACTTACTCATCTTAAGCCCAGTTAAGGCATATGATACCTTGTTAGAAATCTTTTTCAGAGGCCCTTAATTTGGTCTAGGGTTAGGTCATAATTAATAAGCATAAATAGCAGTTTACAGCAGCACAAGACAGAGAGAGACAGAAATTAGACAACTTTTATAGTCATTGTTTTTGCTTTTACATTATTGGGCTTAATTGCCAAACATTGTTAATTTTCGGATTTTTCAGTCATCATGACCTTGTTGCCTTGCGCAGAGCATAACTAGAGCTACAAATATCGGATTTTGGTGATCTTACAGTTCCTAGAAAGATAAGGAAGAGACCTACAATTTCAGGTATCACGAGAATTGTCAAATTAGGCCAAAATCAAGGCTTAATTGGGTCTCGAGTTCTCTGTCACGGATCAGTGCGTAGTCCATGAAGTTCCTTCTCTTAAATGTCCCTAACTTACACATCTTAAGCCCAATTAAGGCATATGATACCTTGTCGGAATGCTTATTCAGAGGCCCTTAATTTGGTCTAATGTTAGGTCATGATTAATAAGCATAAATAGCAGTTTACAGCCGCACAAGACAGAGAGAGACGAAATTAGACAACTTTTACAATCATTGTTTTTGCTTTTACATTATTGGGCTTAATTGGGCTTAATTGCTAAACATTGTTAATTTTCGGATTTTTCACTCATCCTGACCTTGTTGCCTTGCGCAGAGCATAACTAGAGCTATAGATATCGGATTTTGGTGATCTTGTTGTCCCTAGAAAGATAAGGAAGAGACCTACAATTTCAGGTTTCACAAGATTTGTCAACTTATGCCAAAATCAAGGCTAAATTGGGTCCCGAGTTCTCTTGCGAGGATCAGTGCGCAGTCCATGATGTTCCTTCACTTAAATGGGCCTAACTTACTCATCTTAATCCCAATTAAGGCATATGATACCTTATTGGAAATCTTATTCAGAGGCCCTTAATTTGGTCTAGGATTAGGTCATGATTAATAAGCATAAATAGCAGTTTACAGCCGCACAAGGCAGAGAGAGACAGAAATTAGACAACTTTTACAATCATTGTTTTTGCTTTTACATTATTGGGCTTAATTGTTAAACATTGTTAATTTTCGGATTTTTCACTCATCCTGACCTTGTTGCCTTGCGCAGAGCATAACTTGAGCTTCAGATATCGGATTTTGGTGATCTTACTGTCCCTAGAAAGATAAGGAAGAGACCTACAATTTCAGGTGTAACAATAATTGTCAAATTAGGCCAAAATCAAGGCTGAATTGGGTCTCGAGTTCTCTGTCACGGATCAGTGCGTAGTCCATGAAGTTCCTTCTCTTAAATGTCCCTAACTTACTCATCTTAAGCCCAATTAAGGCATATGATACCTTGTCGGAATGCTTATTCAGAGGCCCTTAATTTGGTCTAAGGTTAGGTCATGATTAATAAGCATAAATAGCAGTTTACAGCCGCACAAGACAGAGAGAGACGAAATTAGACAACTTTTACAATCATTGTTTTTGCTTTTACATTATTGGGCTTAATTGCGCTTAATTGCTAAACATTGTTAATTTTCGGATTTTTCACTCATCCTGACCTTGTTGCCTTGCGCAGAGCATAACTAGAGCTACAGATATCGGATTTTGGTGATCTTGTTGTCCCTAGAAAGAAAAGGAAGAGACCTACAATTTCAGGTTTCCAAAGAATTGGCAAATTAGGCCAAAATCAAGGCTAAATTGGGTCCCAAGTTCTCTGGCGTGGATCAGTGCACAGTGCATGATGTTACTTCACTTAAATGGGCCCAACTTACTCATCTTAATCCAAATTATTGCATATGATACCTTGTTGGGAAGCTTATTCAGAGGCCCTTAATTTGGTCTAGGGTTAGGTCAGGATTAATAAGCATAAATAGCAGTGTACAGCCGCACAAGCCAGAGACGGAAATTAGACAACTTTTACAATCGTTGTTTTTACTTTTACATTATCGGGCTTAATTGCTAAACATTGTTAATGTTCGAATTTTTCACTCACGCTGACCTTGTTGCCTTGCGCGGAGCCTAACTAGGGCTACAGATATCGGATTTTGGAGATCTTGTTGTCCTTAGAAAGATAAGGAAGAGACCTACAATTTCAGGTTTCACAAGAATTGTCAAATTAGGCCCAAATCAAGGCTAAATTGGGTCCCGATTTCTCTGGCACGGATCTGTGCACAGTCCATGATGTTCCTTCACTTAAATGGGCCTAACTTACTCATCTTAAGCCCAGTTAAGGCATCTGATACCTTGTTGGAAATCTTATTCAGAGGCCCTTAATTTGGTCTAGGGTTACGTCACGATTAATAAGCATAAATAGCAGTTTACGGACGCACAAGACAGAGAGAGACGAAAATTAGACAACTTTTACAATCATTGTTTTTGCTTTTACATTATTGGGCTTAATTGTGCTTAATTGCTAAACATTGTTAACTTTCGTATTTTTCACTCATCCTGACCTTGTTGCCTTTCGCACAGTATAACTAGAGCTACAGATATCGGATTTTGGTGATCTTGCTGTCCCTAGAAAGATAAGGAAGAGACCTACAGTTTCAGGTTTACCAAGAATTGTCAACTTAGGCCAAAATCAAGGCTAAATTGGGTCCTGAGTTCTCTGGAGTGGATCAGTGCGCAGTCCATGATGTTCCTTCACTTAAATGGGCCTAACTTACTCATCTTAAGCCCAGTTAAGGCATATGATACCTTGTTGGAAAGCTTATTCAGAGGCCCTTAATTTGGTCTAGGGTAACGTCACGATTATTAAGCATAAATAGCAGTTTACGGACGCACAAGACAGAGAGAGACGAAAATTAGACAACTTTTACAATCATTGTTTTTGCTTTTACAATATTGGGCTTAATTGTGCTTAATTGCTAAACATTGTTAACTTTCGGATTTTTCACTCATCCAGACCTTGTTGCCTTTCGCACAGTATAACTAGAGCAACAGATATTGGATTTTGGTGATCTTGCTGTCCCTAGAAAGATAAGGAAGAGACCTACAAGTTCAGTTTAACAAGAATTGTCAAATTAGGCCAAAATCAAGGATACATTGGGTCCCGAGTTCTCTGGCGCGGATCAGTGCGTAGTCCTTGATGTTCCTTCACTTAAATGGGCCTAACTTACTCATCTTAAGCCCAATTAAGGCATATGGTACCTTGTTGGGAAGCTTATTTAGAGGCCCTTAATTTGGTCTAGGGTTAGGTGTGGATTAATAAGCATAAGTAGCAGTTTACAGCCGCACAAACAAGAAAGAGACGGAAATTAGACAACTTTTACAATCATTGTTTTTGCTTTTACATTATTGGGCTTAATTGCCAAACATTGTTAATTTTCGGATTTTTCACACATCCTGAACTTGTTGCCTTGCGCAGAGCATAACTAGAGCTACAGATATCGGGTTTTGGTGATCTTGCTGTCCCTAGAAACATAAGGAAGAGAACTAAAATTTCAGTTGTCACAAGAATTGTCAAATTAGGCTAAAATCAAGGCTAAATTGGGTCCCGAGTTCTCAGGCACGGATCGGTGCGCAGTCCATGATGTTCCTTCACTTAAATGGGCTTAACTTACTCATCTTAAGCCCAATTAAGGCATATTATACCTTGTTGGAAAGCTTATTCAGAGGCCCTTAATTTGGTCAAGGACTAGGTGAGGATTCATAAGCATAAATAGCAGTTTACAGCCGCAAAAGCCAGAAAGAGACGAAAATTAGACAACTTTTACAATCATTGTTTTTGCTTTTACATTATTGGGCTTAATTGCTAAACATTGTTAATTTTCGGATTTTCACTCATCCCGACCTTGTTGCCTTTCACAAAGCATAACTAGAGCTACAAATATCGGATTTTGGTGATCTTGCTGTCCCTAGAAAGATAAGGAAGAGACCTAAAATTTCAGGTTTCACAAGAATTGTCAAATTAGGCTAAAATCAAGGCTAAATTGGGTCCCGAGTTCTCAGGCACGGATCGGTGCGCAGTCCATGATGTTCCTTCACTTAAATGGGCTTAACTTACTCATCTTAAGCCCAATTAAGGCATATTATACCTTAATGGAGAGCTTATTCAGAGTCCCTTAATTTGGTCTAGGGTTAGGTGAGGATCAATAAGCATAAATAGCAGTTTACAGCCGCACAAGCAAGAAAGTGGGGGAAATTAAACAACTTTTACAATCATTGTTTTTGCTTTTACATTGTTGGGCTTAATTGCTATACATTGTTAATTTTCGGATTTTTCACTCATCCTGACCTTGTTTCCTTGAACAGAGCATAACTACAGCTACAGATATCGGATTTTGGTTATCTCGCTGTCCCTAGAAAGATAAGGAAGAGACCTACATTTTCATGTTTCACAAGAATTGTCCAATTAGGCCAAAATCAAGGCTACATTGGGTCCCGGGTTCTCTGGCGCGGATCAGTGTGCAGTCCATGATGATCATTCACTTAAATGGGCCTAACTTACTCATCTTAAGCCCAATTAAGGAATATGATACCTTGTTGGGAAGCTTATTCAAAGGCCCTTAATTTGGTCTAGAGTTAGGTCAGGATTAATAACCATAAATAGCAGTTTACAGCCACACAAGCTAGAGAGAGACGAAAATTAGACAACTTTTACAATCATTGGTTTTACTTTTACATTATTGGGCTTAATTGCCAAACATTGTTAATTTTTGGATTTTTCTCTCATCCTGACCTTGTTGCCTTGCGCAGAGCATAACTAGAGCTACAGATATTGGATTTTGGTGATCTTGCTGTCCCTAGAAAATAAGGAAGAGACCTACAATTTCAGGTTTCACAAGAATTGTCAAATTAGGCCAAAATCAAGGCTAAATTGGGTCCCGAGTTCTCTGGAGCGGATCAATGTGCAGTCCATGATGTTCCTTCACTTAAATGGGCCTAACTTACATATCTTAAGCCCAATTAAGGCATATGATACCTTGTTGGAAAGCTTATTCAGAGGCCCTTAATTTGGTCTAGAGTTAGGTTTTAATTAATAAGCATAAATAACAGTTTACAGCCGCACAAGCCAGAGAGAGACGGAAATTAGACAACTTTTACAATCATTGTTTTTGATTTTACATTATTGGGCTTAATAGCTAAACATTGTTAATTTTCGGAATTTTAACTCATCCTGATCTTGTTGCCTTGTGCAGAGCATAAATAGAGCTACATATATCGGATTTTGGTGATCTTGTTGTCCCTAGAAAGATAAGGAAGAGACCTACAATTTGAGCTTTCACAAGAATTGTCAAATTAGGCCAAAATCAAGGCTAAATTGGTCCCGAGTTCTCTGGCACGGATCAGTTCGCAGTCCATGATGTTCCTTCACTTAAATGGGTCTAACTTACTCATCTTAAGCCCATTAAGGCATATGATACCTTGTTGGAAAGCTTATTCAGAGGCCCTTAATTTGGTCTAGGGTTAGGTGAGGATCAATAAGCATAAATAGCAGTTTACAGCCGCACAAGCAAGAAAGAGGGGGAAATTAGACAACTTTTACAATCATTGGTTTTGCTTTTACATTATTGGGCTTAATTGCTAAACATTGTTAATTTTCGGATTTTTCACTCATCTTGACCTTGTTGCCTTTCACAAAGCATAACTAGAGCTACAGATATCGGATTCTGTTGATCTTGCTGTTCCTAGAAAGATTAGGAAGAGACCTAAAATTTCAGGTTTCACGAGAATTGTCAAATTAGGCTAAAATCAAGGCTAAATTGGGTCCCCAGGCACGGATCGGTGCGCAGTCCATGATGTTCCTTCACTTAAATGGGCTTAACTTACTCATCTTAAGCCCAATTAAGGCATATGATACCTTGTTGGAAAGCTTATTCAGAGGCCCTTAATTTGGTCTAGGGTTAGGTGAGGATCAATAAGCATAAATAGCAGTTTACAGCCGCACAAGCAAGAAAGAGGGGGAAATTAGACAACTTTTACAATCATTGTTTTTGCTTTTACATTATTGGGCTTAATTGCCAAACATTGTTAATTTTCGGATTTTTCACTCATCCCGACCTTGCCTTACGAGCATAACTAGAGCTACGAGATATCGGATTTTGGTGATCTTGCTGTCCCTAGAAAGATAAGGAAGAGACCTACATTTTCAGGTTTCACAAGAATTGTCAAATTAGGCCAAAATCAAGGCTAAATTGGGTCCCGAGTTCTCGGGCGCGGATCAGTGTGCAGTTCATGATGTTCCTTCACTTAAATGGGCCTAACTTACTCATCTTAAGCCCAATTAAGGCATATTATACCTTGTTGGAAAGATTGTTCAGAGGTCCTTAATTTGGTCTTGGGTTAGGTGAGGATTAATAAGCATAAATAGCAGTTTACAGCCACAGAAGAAGAGAGAGAGGGAAATTAGACAACTTTTACAATCATTGTTTTTGCTTTTACATTATTGGGCTTAATTGCTAAACATTGTTAATTTTCGGATTTTTCACTCATCCTGACCTTGTTGCCTTGCGCAGAGCATAACTAGAGCTATAGATATGAGATTTTGGTGATCTTGCAGTCCCTACAAAGATAAGGAAGAGACCTACAATTTCAAGTTTCACAAGAATTGTCAAATTAGGCCAAAATCAAGGCTAAATTGGGTCGCGATTTCTCTGGCGCTGATCAGTGCGCAGTCCATGATGTTCCTTCACTTAAATGGGACTAACTTACTTATCTTAAGCCCAATTAAGGCATATGGTACCTTGTTGGCAAGCTTATTTAGAGGCCCTAAATTTGGTCTAGGGTTATGTCAGGATTAATAAGCATAAATAGCAGTTTACAGCCACACAAACCAGAGAGAGACTGAAATTAGACAACTTTTACAACCATTGTTTTTGCTTTTACATTATAGGGCCTAATTGCTAAACATTGTTAATTTTCGGATTTTTCACTCATCCTGACCATGTTGCCTTGTGCAGAGCATAACTAGAGCTACATATATCGGATTTTGGTGATCTTGTTGTCCCTAGGAAGATAAGGAAGAGACCTACAATCTCAGGTGTAACAAGAATTGTCAAATTATTCCAAAATCAAGGCTAAATTGGGTCCCGAGTTCTCGGGCACGGATCGGTGCGCAGTCGATGATATTCCTTCACTTAAATGGGCCTAACTTACTCGTCTTAAGCCCAATTAAGGCATATGATACCTTGTTGAAAAGCTTTTTCAGAGGCCCTTAATTTGGTCTAGGGTTAGGTGAGGATCAATAAGCATAAGTAGCAGTTTACAGCCGCACAAGCAAGAAAGTGGGGGAAATTAAACAACTTTTACAATCATTGTTTTTGCTTTTACATTGTTGGGCTTAATTGCTAAACATTGTTAATTTTCGGATTTTTCACTCATCCCGACCTTGTTGCCTTTCACAAAGCATAACTAGAGCTACAATATTGACCAAAAAAAACCTAAAATTTCAGGTTTCACGAGAATTGTCAAATTAGGCTAAAATCAAGGCTAAATTGCGTCCCGAGTTCTCAGGCGCGGATCGGTGCGCAGTCCACGATGTTCCTTCACTTAAATGGGCCTAACTTACTCATCTTATGCCCAATTAAGGCATATTATACCTTGTTGGGAAGGTTATTCAGAGGCCCTTAATTTGGTCTACGCTTAGGTGAGGACTAATAAGCATAAATAGCAGTTTACAGCCGCACAATCCAGAAAGAGATGGAAATTAGACAACTTTTACAATCATTGTTTTTGCTTTTACATTATTGGGCTTAATTGCCAAACATTGTTAATTTTCGGATTTTTCACTCATCCTGAGCATAACTAGAGCTACAGATATCTGATTTTGGTGATCTTGCTGTCCCTAGAAAGATAAGGAAGAGACCTACAATTTCAGGTTTCACAAGAATTGTCAAATTAGGCCAAAATCAAGGCTAAATTGGGTCCCGAGTTCTGAGGCGCGGATGAGTGTGCAGTCCATGATGTTCCTTCACTTAAATGGGCCTAACTTACTCATCTTATGCCCAATTAAGGCATATTATACCTTGTTGGAAAGCTTATTCAGAGTCCCTTAATTTGGTTTTGGGTTAGGTGGGGATCAATAAGCTTAAATAGCATTTTACAGCCGCAGAAGCAAGAAGTATGAGGAAATTAAACAAGTTTTACAATCATTGTTTTTGCTTTTACATTATTGGGCTTAATTGCTAAACATTGTTAATTTTCGGATTTTTCACTCATCCTGACCTTGTTGCCTTGTACAGAGCATAACTAGAGCTACAGATATCGGATTTTCGTGATCTTGCCATCCCTAGATAGATAAGGAAGAGAACTACAATTTCAGGTTTCACAAGAATTGTCAAATTAGGTCAAAATGAAGGCTTAATTGGGTACCGAGTTCTCTGGCGTGGATCTGTGCGCAGTACATGATGGCCCTTCACTTTAATGTGCCTAACTTAGTCATCTTAAGCCCAATCAAGGCATATGGTACCTTGTTGGAATGCTTATTAAGAGGCCCTTAATTTGGTCTAGGGTTAGGTGTGGATTAATAAGGATAAATAGCAGTTTACACCAGCACAAGCCAGAGAGAGAGACGGAAATTAGACAAGTTTTACAATCATTGTTTTTGCTTTTACATTATTGGTCATAATTGGGCTTAATTGCTAAACATTGTTAATTTTCGGATTTTTCAGTCATTCTGACCTTGATGCCTTGTGCAGAGCATAACTAGAGCTACCGATATCGTATTTTGGTGATCTTTCTGTCCCTAGAAAGAAAGGGAAGAGACCTACAATTTCAGGTTTCACAAGAATTGTCTAATTAAGCCAAAATCAAGTCTAAATTGGGTCCCGAGTTCTCAGTGCGGATCGGTCGTAGTCCATGATGTTCCTTCACTTAAATGGGGCTAACTTACTCATCATAAGCCCAATTAAGGCATATAATACCTTGTTGGAAAGCTTATTCAGAGGCCCTTAATTTGGTCTAGGGTAAGGTGAGGATTAATAAGCATAAATAGCAATTACACCGCACAAGCCAGAAAGAGACCGAAAATTAGACAACTTTTACAATCATTGTTTTTGCTTTTACATTATTGGCTTATTGCCAAACATTTTAATTTTTGATTTTTCACTCATCCTGAAAGATAAGCGAAGCATAACTAGACTACTATTTCAGGTTTCACAAGAATTGTCAAATTAGCCCAAAATCAAGGCAAAATTGGGTCCCGAGTTCTCTGGCGCGGATCGTTGCGCAGTCCATGGTGTTCCTTCACTTAAATGGGCCTAACTTACTTCTCTTAAGCCCAATAAAGGCATATGATACCTTGTTGGAAAGCTTATTCAGAGGCCCTTAATTTGGTCTAGGGATAGATCAGGATTAATAAGCATAAATAGCAGTTTACAGCTGCACAAGCCAGAGAGATATGGAAATTAGACAACTTTTACAATCATTGTTTTTGCTTTTACATTATTGGGCTTAATTGCTAAACATTGTTAATTTTCGGATTTTTCACTCATCCCGACCTTGTTGCCTTGTGGAGATCATAACTAGAGCTAGATATTGGATTTTGGTGATCTTGCTGTCCCTAGAAAGATAAGGAAGAGACCTACAATTTCACGTTTCACAAGAATTGTCAAATTAGGCCAAAATCAAGGCTATATTGGGTCCCGAGTTCTCGGCGCGGATCGGTCATGCAGACCCACGATGTTCCTTCACTTAAATGGGCCTAATTTACTAATCTTAAGCCCAATTAAGGCAAATGATACCCTGTTGAAAAGCTTATTCAGAGGCCCTTAATTTGGTCTAGGGTTAGGTGAGGATTAACAAGCATAAATAGCAGTTTACAGTCGCACAAGCCAGAGAGAGGTGGAAATTAAACTACTTTTACAATCATTGTTTTTGCTTTTACATTATTGGGCTTAATTGCTAAACATTTTTAATTTTCGGATTTTTCACTCATCCTGACCTTGTTCCCTTCAGGAGAGCATAACTAGAGCTACAGATATCGGATTTTGGTGATCTTGCCGTCCCTAGATAGATAAGGAAGAGGCCTACAATTTCAGGTTTCACAAGAATTGTCAAATTAAGCCAAAATGAAGGCTTAATTGGGTACTGAGTTCTCTGGCGTGGATCTGTACGCAGTCCATGATGTTCCTTCACTTTAATGGGCCTAACTTAGTCAACTTAAGCCCAATTAAGGCATATGATACCTTGTTGGAAAGCTTATTCATAGGTCCATAATTTGGTCTTGGGTTAGGTTTTGATTAATAAGCATAAATAGCAGTTTATAGCCGCACAAGCCAGAGAGAGACGGAAATTAGACAACTTTTACAATCATTGTTTTTGCTTTTACATTATTGGGCTTAATTGGTAAACGTTGTTAATTTTCGGATTTTTCACTCATCCGGACCTTGTTGCATTTCGGAGATCATAACTAGAGCTACAGATATAGGATTTTGGTGATCTTGCTGCCCCTAGAAAGATAAGGAAGAGACCTACAATTTCACGTTTCACAAGAGTTGTCAAATTAGGCCAAAATAAGGCTATATTGGGTCTCGAGTTCTCTGGCGCGGATCAGTGCGCAGTCCATGATGTTCCGTCACTTAAATGGGCCTAACTTACTCATCTTAAGTATAATTAAGGCATATGATACCTTGTTGGAAAGCTTATTCAGAGGCCCTTAATTTGGTCTGTGGTTAGGTGAGGATTAATAAGCATAAATAGCAGTTTACACCCGCACAATCCAGAGAGAGATGGAAATTAGACAACTTTTACAATCATTTTTTTTAATTTTACATTATTGGGCTTAATTGCTAAACATAGTTAATTTTCGGATTTTTCAGTCATCCTGACCTTGTTGCCTTGTGCAGAGCATAACTAGAGCTACAGATATCGGATTTTGGAGATCTTGCTGTCTCTAGAAAGATAAGGAAGAGACCTAAAATTTCAGGTTTCACAAGAATTGTCAAATTAGGCCAAAGTCAAGGCTAATTTGGGTCCCAAGTTCTCAGGCGCGGATCTGTGCGCAGTCCATGATGTTCCTTCACTAAAATGGTCCTAGCTTACTCATCTTAAGCCCAATTAAGGCATATGATATCTTGTTGGAAAGCTTATTCAGAGGCCCTTAATTTGGTCTAGGGGTAGGTGAGGATCAATAAGTATAAATAACAGTTTACAGCCGCACAAGCCAGAGAGAGACGAAAATTAGACAACTTTTACAATCACTGTTTTTGCTTTTACATTATTGGGCTTAATTGTTAAACATTGTTAATTTTCGGATTTTTCACTCATCCGGACCTTGTTGCATTTCGGAGATCATAACTAGAGCTACAGATATAGGATTTTGGTGATCTTGCTGCCCCTAGAAAGATAAGGAAGAGACCTACAATTTCACGTTTCACAAGAGTTGTCAAATTAGGCCAAAATAAGGCTATATTGGGTCTCGAGTTCTCTGGCGCGGATCAGTGCGCAGTCCACGATGTTCCTTCACTTAAATGGGCCTAACTTACTCATCTGAAGCCCAATTACGGCATGTGGTACCTTGTTGGAAAGCTTATTTAGAGGCCCATAATTTGGTCTGGGGTTAGGTGAGGATTAATAAGCATAAATAACAGTTTATAGCCGCACAAGCCAGAGAGAGACGGAAATTAGACAACTTTTACAATCATTGTTTTTGTTTTTACATTATTGGGCTTAATTGCCAAACACTGTTAATTTTCGGATTTTTCACTCATCCTGACCTTGTTACCTTGCACTGAGCATAACTAGAGCTACAGATATCGAATTTTGGTGATCTTGCTGTCCCTAGAAAGATAAGGAAGAGACCTACATTTTCAGGTTTCACAAGAATTGTCAAATTAGGCCAAAATCAAGGCTAAATTGGGTCCCGAGTTCTCTGGCGCGGATCAGTGCGCAGTCCATGATGTTCCTTCACTTAAATGGGCCTAACTTACTCATCTTAAGCATAATTAAGGCATATGATACCTTGTTGGAAAGCTTATTCAGAGGCCCTTAATTTGGTCTGGGGTTAGGTGAGGATTAATAAGCATAAATAACAGTTTATAGCCGCACAAGCCAGAGAGAGAAGGAAATTAGACAACTTTTACAATCATTGTTTTTGCTTTTACATTATTGGGCTTAATTGTTAAACGTTGTTAATTTTCGGATTTTTCACTCATCCTGACCTTGTTGCCTTATGGAGATCATTACTAGAGCTACAGATATCGGATTTTGGTGATCTTGCTGTCCCTAGAAAGATAAGGAAGAGACCTACAATTTCACGTTTCACAAGAATTGTCAAATTAGGCCAAAATAAAGCTAAATTGGGTCTCGAGTTCTCTGGCGCGGATCAGTGCGCAGTCCATGATGTTCCTTCACTTAAATGGGCCTAACTTACTCATCTTAACACTAATTAAGGCATTTGATGCCTTGTTGGAAAGCTTATTCAGAGGCGCTTAATTTGGTCTAGGGTTAGGTCGGGATTTATAAGCATAAATAGCAGTTTACACCCGCACAATCCAGAGAGAGATGGAAATTAGACAACTTTTACAATCATTTTTTTTAATTTTACATTATTGGGCTTAATTGCTAAACATTGTTAATTTTCGGATTTTTCAGTCATCCTGACCTTGTTGCCTTGTGCAGAGCATAACTAGAGCTACATATATCGGATTTTGGAGATCTTACTGTCCCTAGAAAGATAAGGAAGAGACCTAAAATTTCAGGTGTCACAAGAATTGTCAAATTAGGCCAAAGTCAAGGCTATTTTGGGTCCCGAGTTCTCAGGCGCGGATCTGTGCGCAGTCCATGATGTTCCTTCACTAAAATGGTCCTAACTTACTCATCTTAAGCCCAATTAAGGCATATGATATCTTGTTGGAAAGCTTATTCAGAGGCCCTTAATTTGGTCTAGGGGTAGGTGAGGATCAATAAGTATAAATAACAGTTTACAGCCGTACAAGCCAGAAAGAGACAAAAATTAGACAACTTTTACAATCATTGTTTTTGCTTTTACATTATTGGGCTTAATTGCTAAACATTGTTAATTTTCGGATTTTTCATTCATCGTGACCTTGTTGCCTTGTACGGAGCATAACTAGAGCTACAGATATCGGATTTTGGTGATCTTGTCATCCCTAGATAGATAAGGAAGAGACCTACAATTTCAGGTTTCACAAGAATTGTCAATTTATGCCAAAATCAAGGCTAAATTGGGTCATGAGTTCTCTGGCGCGGATCAGTACGCAGTCCATGATGTTCCTTCACTTCAATGGGACTAACTTACTCATTTTAAGCCCAATTAAGGCATATGATATCTTGTTGGAAAGCTTATTCATAGGCCCTTAATTTGGTCTCGGGTTAGGTTTTGATTAATAAGCATAAATAGCAGTTTACAACCGTACAAGCCAGACAGAGACGAAAATTAGATAACTTGTACAATCATTGTTTTTGCTTTTACATTATTGGGCTTAATTGGGCTTAATTGCCAAACATTGTTAATTTTCGGATTTTTCACACATCCGAACTTGTTGCCTTGTGCAGAGCATAACTAGAGCTACAGATATGGGATTTTGGTGATCTTGCTGTCCATAGAAAGATAAGGAAGAGACCTAAAATTTCAGGTTTCAAAAGAATTGTCAAATTAGGCCAAAATCAAGGCTAAATTGGGTCCAGAGTTCTCAGGCACGGATCAGTGCGCAGTCCATGATGTTCCTTAACTTAAATGGGCCTAACTTACTCATCTTAAGCCCAATTAAGGCAACTTATACCTTGTTGGAAAGCTTATTCAGAGGCCCTTAATTTGGTCTAGGGTAAGGTGAGGATTAATAAGCATAAATAGCAGTTTACAGTCGCACAAGCCAGAAAGAGAGGAAATTAGATAACTTTTACAATCATTGTTTTTGCTTTTACATTATTGGGCTTAATTGCTAAACATTTTTAATTTTCGGATTTTTCACTCATCCTGACCTTGTTGCCTTGCACAGAGCATAACTAGAGCTTCAGATATCGGATTTTGGATATCTTACCGTCCCTAGAAAGATAAGGTGGAGACCTACAATTTCAGGTATCACAAGAATTGTCAAATTAGGCCAAAATCAAGGCTAAATTGGGTCCCGAGTTTTCTGGCGCGGATCAGTGCGTTGTCCATGTTTTTCCTTCACTTTAATGGGCCTCACTTATTCATCTTAAGCACAATTAAGGCATATGATACCTTGTTGGAAAGCTTATTCATAGGTCATTAATTTGGTCTTGGGTTAGGTTTTGAATAATAAGCATAAATAGCAGTTTACAGCTTCAAAAGCCAGAGAGAGACGAGAATTAGATAACCTTTACAATCATTGTTTTTGCTTTTACATTATTGGGCTTAATTGCGCTTAATTGCTAAACATTGTTAATTTTCGGATTTTTCACTCATCCTGACCTTGTTGTCCTGCGCAGAGCATAACTTAAGCTACAGATATCTGATTTTGGTGATCTTGCTGTCCCTAGAAAGATAAGGAAGAGACCTAAAATTTCAGGTTTCACAAGAATTGTCAAATTAAGCCAAAATCAAGGCAAAATCGGGTCCTGAGTTCTCTGGCACGGATCAGTGCGTAGTCCATGATGTTCCTTTACTTAAATGGGCCTAACTTACTCATCTTAAGCCCAATTAAGGCATATGATACCTTGGTGGAAAAACATATTCAGAGGCCCTTCATTTGGTTTAGGGTTAGGTCAGGATTAATAAGCATAAATAGACTACAGCAGCACAACCCAGAGGGAGACGGAAATTAGACAACTTTTACAATCATTGTTTTTGCTTTTACATTATTGGGCTTAATTGGGCTTAATTGCTAAACATTGTTAATTTTCGGATTTTTCACTCATCCTGACCTTGTTGCCTTACGAAGATCATAACTAGAGCTACAGATATTGGATTTTGGTGATCTTACTGTCCCAAGAAAGATAAGGAAGAGACCTACAATTTCACGTTTTGCAAGAATTGTCAAATTAGGCCAAAATAAGGCTAAATTGGGTCTCGACTTCTCTGGCGCGGATCAGTGCGCAATCCATGATGATCCTTCACTTAAATGGGCCTAACTTACTCATCATAACACCAATTAAGGCATATGATGCCTTGTTGGAAAGCTTATTCAGAGGCACTTAATTTGGTCTAGGGTTAGGTCGGGATTTATAAGCATAAATAATAGTTTACACCCGCACAAGCCAGAGAGAGACGGGATTTCGAGATCTTTTACAATCACTGTTTTTGTTTTTACATTATTGGGCTTAAATGGGCATAATTGCTAAATATTGTTAATTTTTGGATTTTTCACTCATCCTGACCTTGTTGCCTTACGAAGATCATAACTAGAGCTACAGATATCGGATTTTGGTGATCTTACTGTCCCAAGAAAGATAAGGAAGAGACCTACAATTTCACGTTTCGCAAGAATTGTCAAATTAGGCCAAAATAAGGCTAAATTGGGTCTTGACTTCTCTGGCGCGGATCAGTGCGCAGTCCATGATGTTCCTTCACTTAAATGGGCCTAACTTACTCATCATAACACCAATTAAGGCATATGATGCCTTGTTGGAAAGCTTATTCAGAGGCACTTAATTTGGTCTAGGGTTAGGTCGGGATTTATAAGCATAAATAACAGTTTACACCCGCACAAGCCAGAGAGAGACGGGATTTCGAGAACTTTTACAATCACTGTTTTTGTTTTTACATTATTGGGCTTAATTGGGCATAATTGCTAAATATTGTTAATTTTTGGATTTTTCACTCATCCTGACCTTGTTGCCTTGCGCAGAGCATAACTAGAGCTACAGATATCGGATTTTGGTGACCTTGCTGTCCCTAGAAAGATAAGGAAGTGACCTACAATTTCAGTTTAACAAGAATTGTCAAATTAGGCCAAAATAAGGCTAAATTGGGTCTCGAGTTCTCTGGCGCGGATCAGTGCGCAGTCCATGATGTTCCTTCACTTAAATAGGCCTAACTTACTCATCATAACACCAATTACGGCATATGATGCCTTGTTGGAAAGCTTATTCAGAGGCACTTAATTTGGCTTAGGGTTAGGTCGGGATTTATAAGCATAAATAGCAGTTTACACCCGCACAAGCCAGAGCGAGACGAGAATTCGACAACTTTTACAATCATTGTTTTTGCTTTTACATTATTGGGCTTAATTGTTAAACATTGTTAATTTTCGGATTTTTCACTCATCCTGATATTGTTGCCTTGCAAAGAGCATAACTAGAGCTACAAATATCGGATTTTGGTAATCTTACCGTCCCTAGAAAATAAGGAAGAGACCTACAATTTCAGGTTTCACAAGAATTGTCAAATTAGGCCAAAATCAAGG